>CP094631.1:14716444-15133060 GCA_023657505.1 Camelina hispida | reverse complement strand
CCCCTTCAGGGAGTCTATACTCAGGGAGTGGAAACGTGACCACAGCGAGTCTATACTTGGGAGGTGCGCCTGGAGGGGGACCCCTGACTAGAGTAGGAGGAGTAGGAGGACCCTTAAGAAGATCGGGTGGTCCACACTCAGTCTCAGACTCAGCTTGAGTATCCTGAGCTCCTCCATCCTCCTGAGCACGGTATTCTCCATCCTCCGGATCTAGAGGAATCTCCATGATTGAACCATCTGCCGCCGGATCTTGTTTTGAATCATTCTGCGACATTTTATATTTTTTCTACAATTCAGAACCAAAAAACACACTAAAATCAGATTCTAAGAAAAACATGAATGATCAAATCTTAAGAACAAAAAACAAACCCCAACAAAGGCGCAAGTACGTACTGAGAGATAAGAAAAAAGAAAAGAAAAATATTTTCAAGGAACAGCCCTTACCTCAGCAACTCGACAAGGAACAGCCCCGCCTCGAGAAAACAGCCTTAACTTGACGCACACGATTTCAAAACCTAAAGCTTAGAGCACAAGATTCCAAAACCTAAATCTTAAAGAAACCTTCCTTTTATATTTTACGAACGAAACTCGTGTTCTTCTTCCGGTTTCCAGTGGGCCATTTACTAATTGGGCTTATATTTTCGATCCATAAAAATGTGACACCGACTGAACTTTATATAAAAAATAAAACAAACTTTTTTTTGTTGACATCCTCTAGAATACATGCAACTCCGCAAAGGAGATATATGATTCAAATAATGGCCACTTCTAATTAATCTTTGTTGGACATGGGCTGCGCCCAATATGCCACTCGGCCCAACAAGTCTCTTTAATTGTGATTTCGGCCCGACAAAATGTGGAGCAAGTCATTAACAATCCGCGGAGGGCAATATCGGGAATTCACGACGAAAACCCTAGAGAATCCTTGATCAACAGTCCGCTATATAAAGCAACAGTACTCGTTGAGGAAGAGGGATCGAGACTGGCATACAGTACCACGAGAGCAATACTTTGCGTCTAAACACTGTTATTGTTTTCGTTTAATTCCTGCTAGCTTCCGAGCTCGTCATTATTGGCTCGTTAGTTCTCTTGTGAACTGACGAGCTCAATCTTGACTCTTGTTAGTGACGACCTCACGTTTTTATCGTTAATAAAAGAACCAGCTTCACTCTTTCCCCAAAAACCTTTATTTACTTAGTGTTGTGCAATCCCCAGTACAAACAATGGCGCCCACCGTGGGGCGAAAGTAGAGCGCTTCTTTGACGAATCAAGACCGACGGTCCTCACTTCCTCGAAGTTTCAAGACTCATGACGAACCCCAGCGAAGACCTCAAAGAGAACACGAACTGTCCCCCCGCCGAGCTCCCTGCCGAGCACAACCGAAGGCTCCCTACCGAGCACAACCTGTACACCAGCGCCCCATACGCCATCAGAACCTCTTGTTGCCACACATGCCCAGCATCTCCAAACCGTGGCTCTAGTTCACTAACGGTGCCGCCCTCCCAGCTCCCTTGCTTGCTGGACACAGAAACAACCTCGACGATCTGATGCAGAATAGCCAGACAGGCGAACAACCGAGCGACTTGACACACTCGCTACAACATAAAAAGCTTTCCATAATCAAATTCAACTGAGCTCAGAACCAGTGACGAGCTCATCGGTGCCGAGCTCATTACTTCTGCTCATCACTGTTGCCGAACTCATCGATGCCGAGCTCATCACTTCTAGACTTTGCTATTGCCGAGCGCATCAATGCCGAGCTCGTCGCGCCGCCCGACGTTCCCAGACCTTTCCTCAGGCCGACCTCCCATCATCAGATCGGCATCACTATCATCGGAATCAAGATCAATAGATCTATTCAACTCTCCGTGACAAATCTGTCTGTCCTTGTCAACCCTGAATTAACTACCCGCACGCGAGAGATGCCAAGGCCACGAGGATTGCGAGCTCAAGAATGCCGAGCTCGCAGGAACCGAGTTCACGATGGTCGCCGAGCTCATGAAAGTCGCCAAAATCACAATCGCCAGTCTCACTGATCACAGCTTCTCTCAACCTGCCGATCTCAATTTCTCCATGCCGATCGAGAGAGATCATCCCCATTTCGCCGACCTCAGCAACATTAATGGTCCCTGAGCAGAGCCGATCAGCTCTCTTGTCAAAATCAAGTCGACAACCGCGAACCTCACTATTACCATTCAGCCTGCCGACCTCGATCCCCTGCAAACCAGTCGGCCTTGTTTCGAGATGTCGCCCGAGGTCGCTCACACCCTCGCCGATCTCGCAAACACCCATGAGACTGGAGCCGGGCTCACGAACGAATGGTGTCGACCTCAGCTCAGGAGAGTCACCGCCGAGCTCGAGCGAGCGAGACCAGGATGCGCCCCTCTGCTCCCAACTTCAGAACCATCGGATCCACCGCTCTGATCCAGGATCCCTCGATCCGGCGAACGCGACTGACGGAACACGCTCGGGTCTAAACCATCAATTACACCGCGATCATTGGCAAGGAAATCTCGCCGGACATGGACAATCTCGCGAAGAAGCTAGTTCGGCGGCCAAGTAGGGTTTTCAAAGATGCAACCAAGATTGCATTCCAGAACCACACTGGAAAAGATTGCATTCCAATAGAGGAACAAGCACCGACACACCATCGACTTTGGGAGCGCTCAGAGTGCCCATTCTACCTCTAGTAACAGCCATGGGTGATGTAGTAGGCCTCTCGTTAGCCAAAGAAAGATCCATGAAACCACCACTTTTTCACCAAACACAAGACTGTCGTCTTAATCACGATCATCGATCAAACACTCGATGGTGAAACCAAAATCTCCACTCTTCCCTAATATCTATCGATACTGTCGAAAGCATTACCGTGAGAAGTGCCGACCTCATGAGAGGTGTCGCCAAGCTCGCGACAACCAAACCCGACATCACCGCTCAGATCCACATCCCTCGATCGGTCTCAAAGCTAGCCGGATCCAGATTGGCAGACTCTCGGTCGCTCCACCCTCCGATTAACAAAGCATCACCACGGCCGGCCTCGCAAGAGATACCGATCTCACGAAACGTACCAATCTCACGAGAGGTGCCGATCTCGCGATGACCAAAACCAGCGTTCATGCTTCCACTCTCGCTCCTATGAGCCATCTCCACCCAACGAACCTCGAGACCAACCTCGAGAGAGGTCGACGCCCAAGCCGAGATTGGCACCGACCTCATGATGGCCATCCTCGCCGACCACAATCGGTCTCATTCCAAGATTCGCGTGCAGGCCGCGCCGACCCCCACTGCAGAGTTCACTCCGCCCTTCGCCCTATGCTGACCTCGGATTTTTTTTATGATGCCAACCTCAAAGTCTCTGGCGTGCGGGCTGAACCAGGACTACCGCCGACCACCATCAGGCCATCTCAATCAAAGGTCAATGGAATCTCCTACCGACTGACTATCGGCGTGCAGGCCGCGCCGACCCTCGCTCATATCGCCCAATATACCTCCAATATACTTGTATAGCCAACCTCGCCACCTCCAATTATGAGCCGACCTCGGAGTTCACCCCAACGGTTAGACAAGTGCCGACATGGATTGGAGATATGCCGCCACACAAGGACGACCTCTACGGCACCGTACAACATCCCGCCAACCTCCATTGGCCGACCCCCTCACCCATAGTGCCGATTTCGCCAACTCTGACGCACAAACGCTGACCCTCACCAGTCAATTCCCCCTCCTTGCTCGAAAGACCGATCTCAATCCTGATCGCACGAGATCCCAACTCGCGCCGCCCTCCAACCCTAGAGGTGTCGACCTCAATCGCCAGCCGATCTGCATTTTCGTCATTGCCAGACAATCAAGTACCGGACATGTGTCGATCAAGAATAGGTGATTTGCCGACCTCAACTAATGATTTACAGACCTTATGTGCATCGCCTCCGATCCGACGATCTGTGATGGCGACACCCTCCGTCGCGCCTCCCCGCCTTTGCCGCCTTCACGTAAATTAACAGGACCCAGATCTGCGAAGTCTCGGTCACGCCTCACTCCAGCTCGTCTAACACCATCACAGGCGACCTCGCGGGAAGTCTAGCCAAGCTCGCGGCAACTAAACCCAGTCTGCCGACCTCTCAACAAGTCTCTTTCAATAGCGGCGACACTATCAGTTACGCGCAAACCCATCATCTCTTGTTCCTTCTCAATGGCGACCTCGCCCAAACCACTACGCTACCCTCTGATATCTCCAATATCGCGAGAAATGACCCCACTAACTCTGATCTTCCCAACATTCATACTTGGCGACCTGGCAAACAATTGACCTTTCACTGACGTTAGCCTTTCGAGCTCGTCTCTGCTACCTGCAAGCCGATCATCCAACCAACGACAAATCACCCATCTAGGAGTCGAATTCAAGCAAGAGCTCCCCAAATCTTCACAAATAAATGTCGAATCCACGCAACGGTCTGTCCACAAACCCAACACAAACGATGGCCTTGCAATTCGATCAGGTCGCAACTCGACATCGATGACCGACTCGAACCTCAACACCTACTCGTCTTGCATGTTTAGAAGATCAACGGTAAGTTAAACATCATAATATCATTAGCTAAAAAAAAAAAAAAAAAAAAAAAAAAAAGAACGCTCGACATACCGAGCTCATCTGTTCTTCAAAATAAGATATTTACGACAACAAAAAGGTTACACTCGCAAGAGTACACTTAGTCAAATAAGCTCTCTCGAACGAGTCCGTCTTAACGAGTGTCCAGCTTCTACATTGTCGCCCTGGCCAGGTGTACGATTTAAAACGCGTTCCACATGGATGCAGCGGTGAAATAATCCGCACAAAAAGCCGAGCCCAGTCTCGCATTCAGCTAGCAGGCGGTCAAGTTTGAATAAGCCAAGTTCTTACTTGCACACTCTTGCCGACCTCGGGGCACCCACAGGGTAAGCCGGACACCAGGGCCGCACCTAAAAGGTACGACGAGCACATCTCAACTACCAACCTAAAACTTGGTATTCGAAACACGTAACAGGGTAAGCCGAGAGACGTCTCGCCCGTAAAATACATCTCGAAACCAAGCAAAAAGCCGAGCAAGTCTCGCACTAGCTTGAGGGCGCCTGAACTAATAAGCCAAGCTCCGGCTTGCATGTTCTTGCCAACCCTAAGCATCCACAGGGTAAGTAGGACAAAAAGCCTGACCTACCACTTTACTTTCGCTCTCAACGCCTTCATGTTCGCCCTCGTGCTCGACGATCTCTTGCTCAACGCTCTCACGCTTAATGCTCCTTGACGCTCACGCTCAACTCTCTCACGCTCAACGCTCTCGCGCTCGACACTCTCTTGCTTGACGCTCTCTTCCTCGACGCTCTTGCTCGACGCTCTGTGTTTGACGCTCGACACTCTTACTATCGCGTTCGACGCTCTTTGCTCGACGCTTGACGCATGACGTTTGACATTCTCTATGCTCGACGCCTTCACATTCCTCACGCTCGACGCTGTTTTGCTCGACTCTCTTGTCGATGCTCGACAACCTCGCCGTCCTCATGTTTGACACTCTCGTGCTCGCCACCCTCACGCCCAACGCCGGTGCACTCACCTCCCTTGCGTTTGCCACTCTCATTCATGGTGGCGACGTCCACTCTCACTATTAGTGGCGACCTCCACTCTTCTACGCGGTGCCGACCTGCACTCTCAAACTTGGCGCTGACATGCACTCTTAAGCTTAGTGCCGACCTCCGTTCTCAAGCTTGGCGCCGATCTCCACTCTCATTCTTTGCGTCTGACTTCCACTCTTTAAGTTTGGTGCCTACCTCCACTCTCATTCATGGTGCCGATCTCACAACCTTCTCCCGCGCACTCACAAGTGCCATCCTCAAGTTGACGATCAAATCTCCTTATCGCTTCCATGAGAAGACATGGGACGCAAGCGCATAACATGAACACCAATCTCATCTCGTCGATCTAACAATTTCCATCTAGCGCACAATTACCGATCTTCGTTCGCTGATCTCTCTCTCGCAAAATCAACATTTTCTTGCCGATCTCCTTCCTTGCTCGCAAGACCGACCTCGAGATTACTCTCGATTGCGTAACCAAAACTCTCATCCACCGATCTCATCCTTCCTCACGTAGAACCGATCTCGGAATCATTCTCGATCGCGTGAGATCCAAACTCAATTCGCCGACCTTATCCGCCGATCTCATCTGCCGATCTCATCCGCCGATCTCATATGGCGACCTCAAGCTCACTCTCGGTGGCGACCTCAAACTCACTCGCCGACCTCAATCTCAATTTCGGTGGCGACCTCAAACTCACTCTCGGTGGCGACCTCAAACTCACTCGCCGACCTCAATGTCAATCTCGCCGACCTCAATCTCACTCTCGGTGGCGACCTCAATCTCACTCTCGCTCGCCGACCTCAATCTTGGTGGCGACCTCAAACTCACTCGCCGACCTCGATCTCAATCTCGCCGACCTCAATCTCACTCTCGGTGGCGACCTCAATCTCACTCTCTCGCTTGCCGACCTCAATCTCGGTGGCGACCTCAATCTCAATCTCGCTGACCTAAATCTCACTCTCGCCGAGCTCACGCCGAGCTCATTACCTTCGCTCATCTCGCCGAGCTCATTACCTCCGCTCATCTCGCCGAGCTCACCGCCAATCTCATTACCTTCACTCATCTCGCCGAGCTCACCGCCGAGCTCATTACCTCCGCTCATCTCGCCGAGCTCACCGCCGATCTCATTACCTTCACTCATCTCGCCGAGCTCACCGCCGAGCTCATTACCTTCGCTCATCTCGCCGAGCTCACCGCCGAACTCATTACCACCGCTCAACTCATCTCGCGATCCTCGAAGACGCCCAGCAAGATCGATCGAACCCGCTCAAAGTCAAGTCATCACGGTGACCACTGTCTGATTCCACATCATCAGCGCCGTGCCGATCTCCAACTGTGGAGTCTCGCCGATCGCCGATCATCAACAATCTCACAAGCAACCCGAGACGATCTGAGCCGAGCAGGCATATTAAGAATTTCAATCACGCCCGCTGATCGCAGAAGAACTGCCGCTCTCCGGACTAAAGGGGGACTATTGTTGGACATGGGCTGCGCCCATATGCCACTCGGCCCAACAAGTCTCTTTAATTGTGATTTCGGCCCGACAAAATGTGGAGCAAGTCATTAACAATCCGCGGAGGGCAATATCGGGAATTCACGACGAAAACCCTAGAGAATCCTTGATCAACAGTCCGCTATATAAAGCAACAGTACTCGTTGAGGAAGAGGATCGAGACTGGCATACAGTACCACGAGAGCAATACTTTGCGTCTAAACACTGTTATTGTTTTCTGTTTAATTCCTGCTAGCTTCCGAGCTCGTCATTATTGGCTCGTTAGTTCTCTTGTGAACTGACGAGCTCAATCTTGACTCTTGTTAGTGACGACCTCACGTTTTTATCGTTAATAAAAGAACCAGCTTCACTCTTTCCCCAAAAACCTTTATTTACTTAGTGTTGTGCAATCCCCAGTACAAACAATCTTGGACACCATTAAAAGCTGGCTGCTGGTACTAGTGATCATCAGTCTCTTTAATGAAACTTCACGCATGCATGGGTCTACTCTACTTTTGGAAACGCTTCTCTCGCCATAATATTTGCCCACATACAACAAGTCAACAACCCTCACCTATCAACGCATTTGCTAATAAACCATCGCCAATCTGAAAGCCTTGTGTGATTCGAAATGATTTGAAACTATTTCTAATACAATTTTTCATAGCCGTCTAACAACAACAACAACAAATTAGATTTTCCATGCCATTAATAAGGGACTTTTCATGTTTAGACACGAAAGTTCTAACATACATTCACTGCCAACTGAGAAATTTCACCTTTTTCATTTAGGGTGTATTTGGATTCAAGATTTTGGAAGACTTTGTGATTTAGTAAATTTTTTATTTTAAAAGATTTGAGTGAGATTTTAAAGATATTTGGTGGAATTCTTAGATTTTTTTATTTTAAATATATGCATATATATATATTGTGATTTACTATTAAAAAAAACCTTGGGTAGATACTATAAATCTACAGCGTTATAGACACAATGGAGCTTATCTACAGAGTGATAACTACAGAGTTTATCCAGCGTTATATAAATTATAACATAGTCTCTAAACATAAGTGTTAATTAGATCATAGAAACAGCGTCACACTTTAGTGAGGTTAAAATTTCCATTAATTCATGATTAACTGTTTTGAACATATTAGAGAAAACTGTAAAGAAAAAAAAGTCATAAACACGAGTAATATATTTTTGGGGTCCAACAAAAAAAAAGAAAATCATAACAAGAGCAAAGTGAGACCATGTAACGTAATATATGTGGAACGCCAAACGCGTAGTTTGGTAATGATGTTCTATGCGCTCCATGGCAACGGCTAAGTAACTTAACTTCCCCCCGACATACACCCTACACGCTACTATTTTTCGCACGTGCCAAAGTCGGAGCCTACCATTGTCTTTCTCTAGTCTAGCTACTTATATTTTGCTGCTCCATACATCCATCTCTTTTACTAGGACACACTTCTATAAAGTATTAAAAAAATAGTAATCAAATGATATTTTAGACATTTGACTACGTTCTTGTAGTATTCTTTTGCGTGCAATCTAATTTACAAAAGATTGAGAACATTCATTTTCACTTTTTATGTATGTATTGTACATGTTTTGTGGTATGGATGATTGATATCTGAAAAAGCAAAACATAGGCATACAATACAGGTCCATGGATGTCTGTTCAATGTATATGATGTCTCCTTTAGCAACACTTTTCTTCAATCCTATCGGCTATCGGATTTGCTATTACCTTTTTGTTGGCATTCATGTTCTTGATTGTTTAGGAAATTTTAATTAATTTTTTGAAATAAGTTTCCAATTTCTGCTAGCACAAGCTAAGAAAAAAGAAAACTTACTATTAAGAATCAGCTTTATAGTTCATCACCATACATTAATTGAGTCAAATTACACTTCCATCTACACATTCACACATAAATAATACATTATTATTACATATATACACACATATGAAATATCTACTAATTTTAAAGTTTATTATTAGTAGTGATATACGTTCGGAGTAGCTAGACAACTAAAGACATAATGATCACATTTTTTTTTTTTAATGAATACTTGATGATACAAATGTGTGTGTTAACGGCTGAAAAAAAGTATATACAAAGAGAGGGGGACATAATAGTTCATAAAGGTATTTCCTTTATAGTTTATACAGAGAATGTGGGATAATCATGGAGCCGCGCGTACTAATCAGTCACTCTACTATTCTTCTCAATACCAAAATAAAAATTAAAGTAGAAGTAAGGCTTTTAACTTTAACTAAATTAGATGCTTTTTTCTACTCCAGCTCACTCCTGTCTACTGCTCTACTGCAACTATTATTATTTCGAGTGAAGCATTTAGTTCATTTATTTATCTTTTACAATGTAATTTACTTAAAATTTGGTATAAAATTTTATTTCGTTCCTTACGGGAATACGAAAAAAAAAAACAACAAATAGAAGTATAATGCAAATGTTTGAGATAAAAATTGGCATAAGTAAGTTCACTTTTGTTATAAAGAAAGTGCATGAAATGTGTGTCTGCAAGAGCTTCTCTTTTGTACATTTGTCATCATTATTCTCAAGTTCTGTATATTTCCAATCATTTTTATTTCATTTAATTCAACATTGATTATAATTAACGTTACCAATTAATGAAAACAGATTCTTAATAATCAATTGAAAACAAAATAAATTGTTTGATAACCAAAAAAAAAAAAAGGATACTAATAGAGAGAGAGATACGATCATAGAGAATAGTCCAAAGGTCCAACTTAGGAAGCCGAATCTTCTATCAACGTCTCTCACTCTCCTTTTCTTGCTTTCACACTCTTCACACTTCTCTCTCTCTCTCTCTGTTCATCAATCTCCGCAAAAACTATTCTTGATTTCTCCCTTACCAAAAAAAGTTAATTCTTGTCCAAGTTCTTTCATTGATTCCTCGGAAATGTCGGTGGGATCACTTTTGTTCTTGGTTCTTCTTATCTGGAACTTCAATGGCGAATTGAATGCTCTGAACGACGAAGGCTACGCTCTTTTAACTCTCAAGCGTTCTATCTCAAGAGATCCAGATGGTTCTTTGAGTAACTGGAACTCAGAGGATCAAGACCCTTGTTCTTGGAATGGAGTCACTTGTGATAATCACAAGCTTGTCGTCTCTCTTAGCATCCCAAGGAAGAAACTTGTAGGTTACCTTCCTTCTTCACTAGGTGTACTCACTAATCTCCGTCATTTGAATTTGAGAAGCAATGAGCTTAGTGGGAGCTTGCCTGCTGAGCTTTTCAAGGCTCAAGGGCTTCAAAGTTTGGTTCTTTATGGTAATCTCTTATCTGGGTCTATTCCAAATGAGATTGGTGACCTAAAGTTCCTGCAAAGTTTGGATTTTTCTCGTAATTCTCTTAACGGGTCGATCCCAGTATCGGTTTTGAGGTGTAAGAGGCTTAGGAGCTTTGATTTGAGTCAGAACAATCTCACTGGTTCTGTTCCTAGTGGATTTGGTCATGCTTTGGCTTCTTTGCAGAAGCTTGACCTTTCTTCTAACAACCTCAATGGTCTTGTTCCTGATGATTTAGGGGATTTGACTAGATTGCAAGGTACTCTTGATTTGTCTCATAACTCGTTTAGTGGCTCCATACCAGCTAGCTTGGGGAATTTGCCTGAGAAAGTTTATGTCAATCTAGCTTACAACAATCTGAGTGGACCTATCCCACAAACTGGTGCTTTGGTTAACAGAGGACCAACTGCGTTCTTGGGGAATCCGAGGCTCTGTGGTCCTCCTTTGAAAGATCCTTGTTTGTCAGATAAAGACACTTCTCCAGCTTCTCATCCTTTTGTACCTGATAACAACGACCAAAGTGGAGGTGAGTCGAAGAAAGGAGAAGGTTTGAGTATAACTGCTATTGTTGCAATTGTGGTTTGTGATTTCATTGGAATCTGCATTGTGGGATTTCTCTTCTCTTGTTGCTACTTGAAGATTTGCGCGCGACGTAACAGCGTGGATGAGGAAGGTTATGTGTTGGAGAAAGAAGGGAAAGAAAAGAAAAGTTCTTTATGTTTTGGAAAAGAAGGATCAGAGTCACCTTCTTCGGAAACACTTGAGCCACAACGACAGGATCTTGTTCTGTTGGATAAGCATATGGCTTTGGATTTAGATGAGCTTCTCAAGGCTTCAGCTTTCGTTCTTGGAAAAGGCGGGAACGGGATTGTGTATAAAGTTGTTCTTGAAGATGGCTTAACTGTAGCTGTTAGGAGGTTGGGAGAAGGAGGATCTCAAAGATGCAAGGAGTTTCAGACAGAAGTCGAAGCAATTGGGAAGCTAAGGCATCCGAATATTGTCAGTCTTAAAGCTTATTATTGGTCAGTCGAGGAGAAGCTTCTCATCTATGACTACATTTCAAACGGAAGTCTTGCCAATGCACTCCATGGTACGTACTTAAATAAACCTTTATCATATTGTTGTTTCTCTGTGTTGAATGAAACTCAGTTTTGTCTTGTGTCTAATTGTTAGGGAATCCTGGAATGGTGTCATTCAAGCCGCTGTCATGGGGAGTTCGGTTAAAGATAATGAGGGGAATCTCAAGAGGGTTGGTGTATCTTCATGAGTTTAGCCCCAAAAAGTATGTTCATGGATCTCTGAAACTCAGCAATATACTGTTAGGACAGGATATGGAGCCTCATATCTCGGATTTTGGACTCATGCACCTCACTAGCATTGCTGGAACATTGGAAACAACCATAGTTGACCGACCATCCAACAAGAGCGCCTCATCGATAGGACCATCTACAAACTTGAGCTCATTTTATCAGGCTCCTGAAGCGGCGAAAGCAACAGTGAAGCCATCACAGAAATGGGATGTATACTCGTTTGGGGTGATCTTGCTAGAGATGATAACGGGAAGGTTACCTATAGTTTTTGTTGGTAAATCGGAAATGGAAATAGTGAAGTGGATACAGATGTGTATTGATGAGAAGAAAGAGATGTCAGACATTTTGGATCCTTATTTGGTGCCTGATGACACAGAGATTGAAGAAGAGGTCATCGCCGTACTGAAGATTGCAATGGCTTGCGTTAGTACTAGCCCCGAGAAACGACCACCGATGAAGCACATCGCTGATGCTTTGACCCAAATTTGCCTTTAGTGACTCTCATAACAAAATTGTTGCAAGTCAAAAGTTTGAGTATGTCTAATTGTTGTGTCTCTCGTTCCCTTGTAATATCAAAATGTTATATGTTACTTCAAAATATAGCATCTTTGTAACATATCTTTACTCTTATAATTAGCAAGGTACAACAGTTCATACTATATATGGATAAGCTTGATAAGGTTAACACAACTTATGATAAATGGTATACTGATATGGTAATTAAGTCCTTATTTATAGAGTTCAGTTCAGTCTTAGAGAAGGAGAATAATATCTCTGATACTTCTATGATTAAAAGGGCAATGTTGAACTGAAATTAGGAGGCTGAGTCCCAATTAGAATCCTTTCCATCTCTTCAGCACTAGACATGTTCCCTCCCTGTTTTCACAATAAATTAATAATATTAACACAAATCTATTAATTAATATTTGTATAACTTAATCATGTGTTCATGTCATATGTGAGTGATAAATTACCTGAAATATATCCGTTTGCTCAATGTCGAAAGAATTAAGGTCGCAGTAAGCACTTGCCGCAGAGAGTTTCGTCGACAAAAACTGAAGACAGGCACGAGGCCAGAGCATAAAGACATTTAATTATTATTGGGTTATATAAAAAAAAGTTTTAAAACCAAAAAATAAATGGTTAATGAAGAGTGAAATGGCCTAATTAACCTCGATTTGATTCTGGAGCGATCGAACATAATCTATGATGACATCAAGCATCACTGCCATTCCCATTGTCTGCATCATCATCACGTTTGAGTGTCATTGAAAAGAATAAACCAATTTTTGATGAAGACAAAGAAAAACTTTGTTATACATTAGATTATTTAAAGGGTCCCTTATTTAATTAAAACTATCTGTTCATTTACGTAAGTAACGCTGCCATAACCTCTATGATTAAGGTTTTGGCGTCCCGTATAGAAGAAAAATAATTATTTCCATGTAATTCAGTCATATGATTCATCCAGATATTTTTTAATAGTTAGACATATATTCTGAGCTTTACAGATTAGTATTAAATAATAAGTTTATTTATAATGAGTTTTAAACTATTTAAAAGATAGCATTAGAAAACTTGGCATTCTGTCGAATTTTTGTAGAACTACTTGGCTAAGGAGATTTGTTATTTTTCTTTGAATTATTAAACCAAAAATTAGGGAACTGTAGACGCAAACAAGGAAATAAAAATGTGTATTTTTTTCGGGAAATATCTAATCACCTTGTAGCAGCCTGGAACAAGGTCTTGTAAGCATTTCAGCCTTTCATTAATCTTCTCTCTTCGTACCTTTATGCATTCCACAAAGAATTCAACACAAGCCATTTTTTCAGTTTCGATATATATGAATCTAAAGAAAAGTTAGTTTTGTTGTACGTTTGAGTATGTATTATTTTGTAAAATTACCCTTTCAGCCAAACTGTGGCTATCAGTAGCTTGACCTCTCTTAGCTCGGACATGGACGACATCTTTTGGCTTCTGATGAGTCTCATCTTCATTCATGGTTTTTTCCTCCTCCAACCTCTTTCTTCTTCTCTTCGACCCACTCACTCCTTTATTGCCTTTTCTTCCCGAATCACCTGCCAGTTCCAGCATTATCAACTTTGGGAACAATTATATATATGCTTAAATGATGAATATGAAAAGATGTTGTCACACCAAAAAAAAAAAAAAAAAAAAACTCGTCACCATGCAATAAATTTTGTGAGAAGTGAGAACTATTGGGATGGGCATCAACTAAAGCTCCATCAGAGAAAAGCATGAATCTGGAAGGAGTAGAAGCTGGTGAGTCCAAATTTATTAGCTCTGGATTTTGGTTAGTTCGTTCTAAGGAAGGATTAAGACCAATGTTATACAGATTATATGGCTTAAACCGTGCCATTAGAGACACGCTACTACAAATCAAAATGTTAATATTTCTCTCTTGAGCTTTGTTTTTTCTTTTCTCTCTCTAAGACATAAAACTTGCGTTGAGTTGTAATTGTGATATTATATAGATAGAGATTTCGACGGGATTAATAATTTATATTATTAGTTGTTAGTTTTTTTTAAAAAAAGGTATGGTTATTTGCGCCTGTATTGTGTGACTTTGTGAGAATGAGAAAGAAACGTGTGAGACCAAAGAGACACTTCATAGCTAGGTTTCCATTTACCACTGTGCAGTAGATTTTGTGGGACCAATGTTCAATGTTAGATATATCTAACTTGCCGGGATCTTTTGAGTATCCCTTTTAATGTAACAAGTATGGTGCCAAATTGAAACAGAAGAAATTGCATTAATGATCGACGAGTGATCATCATAAGTTTGCATTATTAGGCTATCAAACAAAAACTTAAGTACGACGACTTAAACATTATACTTAGCGGCTCGATGATCGATCGGCTAGTTACCGAAAATATATACTTGAAAATGTTTTGGTGAGACTTGAAACTATATATATTGTAAAAAGAGATAAGAATGGTAAACAAACTATTTCATGTTATAACTAACAGAAGCAATCAGTTTTCAAAGTCTTCTTCTCAAAATAGGTTTGGGTGGTTGGAAGGATCTTAAGAACCTAGTGTGGATCACTGATCCAATATCCGATTACTTCTCTCCGAGACTAATGTTTAAGACTAACATTAACCTCATAACATGTGATTAAAATTTTCAATCAAATGTTTTAAAGTATAGAAATTAAGAAATCTGACTTTGATGACATGGATATGATTGTGAGGAGGCAGAAAAATCCAAGCCCATCTTTATCGATAAAGATTAGCTTCACTACTACTTTTACCATTTTCTTTCATCAATAATGAGGCAACTATCCCATTTACTAATAGTTCTATGTTGGGAATATCTCGCTTTCACATTAATCTTATTTTGTTTTCCCTGTTTGGCTTCTTACCTTACCGTAATATGTATCCACTTAAATGCGACATCAATTTAAATATTTTGTTTTGTCAAAAAACAAAAGAAGTAAATGTTTGAGGGCCATTAGCAAGAAGATCAAAACATGCAACTCATGAACTCAACCATACCAATCTTCTTCACTCCTCCCTCATCCTCCTGCTTTTCCAATTGAGCAAGAAGATCAAAACCCCCTCGAGAACAGTCTCAGAAGTCAGAACTAGCATTAGCATTTTTAGTCAGCTCTTGGTAAGGCTTTGATACTGCTATATATCCATTAATATCCATTAAAAAGTCGACAGTAAAAAGAGAACTTGTATTGTTAGAAAACTAAAATTTATAATCGTATATTTGGAAAAAAATCTCATAATTACCATTAAACTTATTCTTTACATTAAATTATTATTATAAATTTATTTTTCAAAAATACCATGAAAATAATTTTTTTTCTTTCATAAATACCATAAAAACTATAACTACTTTCAAATTTCAAAACTATATCCCAAAACTAAAATAGTTAACCCAAACCAAAAATTTAAATTTTACATTCTTGAAAATCAATTTATATGTTCCTACTTTTTAAGAAAATAAATCTTTTGAGATACTTTGAGAAAATTAAATTAATAATGATATTTTTAGAAAAAACAAAATATATGGTTTTTTGAATAATTTTTGGTGTAAACGTTTTGGGATCGATAAAATATTGTTGTTTACTTTTAATTCATCTAATTTCATATAAATTCACCAACTTGCAATCATCATCACAAAAATACATACGTTTAGATGACGAAATAAATTATTGCAGTTAAATGGGACTAGTTTACTAATATAAATGCAGAAGAAATTACAAAATGTTTACATGCCTTTTTTGGCCCACGTTGTTTCCAGCCAATGTAAAAAAAACGGGGAATAACAGAGGGACAACTGAGACATTAATAATTACAAAACAAAAAGAAAATGGTGAATTGAAATATCAACTTGGAGCAAAATCCTCAGTTCCTCACTGAGCCAAGTATTCCTAGTCCTAGATATGATTCTCTGTTAACCAGTTCATGATCCGATTAGAAAATTTTCATTATTGGTGGATAATATGGTCTTTAAAGCTTAGTTGTCTGCAAGAAAATTTTAATCAACGTGTCGTCATCGGCTCTAATGAGTCGGTGTAACAACACCATCGTAATTCCAACTTTAGATCATATCATTCAATCAACCACCTACGGGTTTCCGGAAAAAGAAACTGATGGGCACGATTTACCACTAATAACTTTCTATATCAAGAAATCTTAATTTAGTAACGCTGTCTCCACCCATGTTGTTCCTTTCTTCTTTCCATGTGTTTCTTTCTATCTTTTTACTTTTGTTTTGCCCCACTAAGCTTATCTTGAAATAGACATTGTGATATTAATATGTTTATTTTAAAAAATTAAACGAATTGATTTATATATGAACGAGTTGATTTATATGTTTCTCAGTTTCTCACATTATCAAGAATTTGAGAAGGAACATATAGTTCCAAAGAATGACACATGTTGTTTCAGAGTATCTTAATCCGAGATGGTGACTTCGCATATAAAGCTATTAGCTAAGAGTTTCCACTGGTGCCTAAGATTTGTTTGATTTTCCATACGTCGAACTTAAATGCTTGTGTACTTTTTATTTATCTAGTTTCATAGTCGTAGATTAGTAGATTACGACTGGTATATTTTTACTTCACCACCATTGTTATATTTTACCATGGACATTTTTATAACAAGATTTTTTTTTTTTTTTTGACAGACGATTTAACAAGAATATATATTTGACATGGTGTATTGTAAGGCTGAGAACACAAACGTAAACCCATAAAATTCAAGGGTAGATTTACTGACTAGTCTTTACAACACGTCCTCCCTGTCTCATTGACAAACACAAACAGTATATTTATTTAAAATCGTTATAAAATAAAATATTTGTATTGGAAAAACATAAAAACAAAAATAAAAGATGCTATGTTAATATATAACAACAGTACAACTGTATAGCAATCTAGTGGGTGAATTATAATCATAATTTTTTTTTTTCAAAAAAAATTATATGTGGTTTAACTTGGGTGTGTGGCATCTATATATGATCTATGTTATAAAAGAAAGTACGAACATTATCCAATATCACGAGTCTATAAATTCCCTACCACCATTGCATTCACTTTCACTTCTCAAGACTCAAATCACAAAAGCCTCTCTTTTTTTCTCTTTTATCTCTCCCCCCTCTCATATCTCTCTCAACCCACAACAAACCTAAAAAACTGAAATATTTAATTAAAAAGGGAAACAAATATGTCAATTACAATGAGGTATAATGGAAATGAAGAGGGTGCAGAGCAGAGGAAAGGACCTTGGACGCTTGAGGAAGACACTCTTCTCACCAATTACATTTCCCATAACGGTGAAGGCCGATGGAACTTGCTCGCTAAATCTTCTGGTAATATTCCTTTCTTTTACGTTTCCATGCTTTACAACAAAATGCAAGTAGTGAAAAGAGTGTGAATAATTTGAACTTTTTCTTACCAAAAAAAGCAGGGTTAAAGAGAACAGGAAAAAGTTGTAGATTGCGATGGTTGAATTACCTTAAACCCGACATAAAGCGTGGGAATCTCACTCCTCAAGAACAACTCTTAATCCTCGAGCTCCACTCTAAATGGGGTAATAGGTACGTTAATCATTTTAATAAGTACTTAATATGTGCTCTTTAGCTTTATAGTTCTTTTAATAATCTTACGTGTAACATGTTTACGTAGGTGGTCGAAAATTGCGAAGTATTTACCCGGAAGAACAGACAACGATATAAAAAACTATTGGAGAACAAGAGTTCAGAAACAAGCACGCCAGCTCAACATCGATTCCAATAGCCACAAGTTCTTGGAAGTTGTCCGTAGCTTTTGGGTTCCAAGATTGATCCACAAGATGAAAGATAACTCAAACACCAACGCTAAAGCTACTCCTCCTGATTTACTTGAACCGGTTTTACAAGACAACAATTTCTCTCCTGATTATTCCAACATGGATTTTTCCACTTCTATGTCGGTAGATCTCAAGAAAAATTCACAATTCATGGAGTCGTCTGATATTGAAACCACATGTTCATTGTACTTGGACGGATCACGAGGGAGTAGTAGTCAATGTGTGAGTGAAGATTACAGCTCCTTCCCTTGCCTAGAGGAGGAGTACATGGTGGCCTCTATGGGCAATTCAGACATTTTAGCATTGCAAGATTGTCACGTGGCTGATTCTACGTACGAGGATGATGTGACACAAGATCCAATGTGGAACATGGATGACATTTGGCAGTTTAAGGAGTATGCACACTTTAATTAGGTCGTAGAGCCCACACATCCTGGTGTATGTTCTTTACAAGCTAGTTACAACTTCAGAGGGCCGGGGTGTATATATATGCCTCTTACCTATATTTTGGAGTATTTGTTTTGGATTGATATTATATGTGTTCTTATATTCTGAATTGATATAATGGAAATAAAGTTAAACACTAGTTTTATACGTAAGTAACGTAAAATAAATTGTTCAAAAAATTTACATTTGACTAATAGTCTAATTAATATAATATGAGGAAGTGGCAACTCAAAGAATAGTATCGTACGTCTCCCCCTAAAAAATCCTAATCTTTGAATATTATAAATTGTTCTGAGTTTTGTAAGTTTGGATCTTCTGAAGGAGACCAAATCTAATCTCTCTTCTACATATGTGAAAGAATCCAAAATCAAGGGATATATATATATATATATATATATATATATAAACGATGGTAAATCCAAGATTATGACGGGGATATAGTCAAGGTTCTAGAAAAAGATTGATGGGTTTTTATCTGTTTAGAAAATTAGACGTGTGCATGTTCGTTGGCATTAATATGATTAGTTTGTTTTAAAGAATATTCTACGACTAACCTTGTGCTCTAATTGTTTAGCTCAACATCTTCTCTTCTGAAATGATATTTAAAACTTATAATCCATTTGGGTACTTTTAGGAACCACACGTGAATTAATGTACTATATACTGAAACCAAAGACATTCGTAACTCGATTATTTTCTCTTCCTCTACTTTTGTATGCATCGACCAAAAAACAAGATGTCAAGATATTGACCTTCTGTAACTCCATATATTGTTTAGTTTAAAATTAAATATTGAAAAATATAGTAGAAGTTAGTACCTAATAAAGCATTCAATTTACTTATTGGGAATAGGAGTTAGATTAAATTTCATTAAATTTGATATGATACATCATACATATAAAAATTGACTGCATTTAGCCATCCCATTAACACATAAGAGGAGCTTGTCCACCACCAGCTGATAATCCTATATGTGGCTTCAAAACTGATAATAAATACAAAATTAGTTGAACATATATAGTCCCACAAGAGCTTTAAATTTATTGAGAGAGATAGCTTTTATTTCACTTATGAATTGTGTAATCTTTTATTCTTCTTTAAAGGTAACTTCTTCCTCATTATCTCCAAATTAATTATATATACGTACACACATTTGGAAGTCATTTCATGGGAGCTTTCGAGTGATTTGGACCCAACGGGAGGCATTATAAAGTTACAATAAACTTTTCAATCATCTTAGAGGTCAAGAAGACAAGAGTACACAAATATATTAAAACAAACTTTTTTTGGAGATGAAAGTCTTTGCATGCTTTGTCTCCTTCTCATCTCCAATAATTCAAGTTATCTACGGATCACATTTGAGTATCAGATTAAATAGGAGACAAAGCTAATTATACATGCACGGAGCAATGGGACAATTTTTCTATAAATCTAAATCTTGTTATTTTTCTCTTTAACAATAATTAACCTACTCTGTGAACCGTATCTTCTTGTATGAAAAACTAGAAACTTGCATTTACTTATATGTTTTCGTCTTCCGGTTACCTCCTTAGAGAAACAACGACCCCAAAACTTCACATTGTTACCCAAAAAAAAAAAAACAACGACCCCAAAGCTACCTTTCTCTGTTACTTATCTTTTACACGTGACAGGGAAAAAAAGTGAGAAAAATCTGTTTAGGGTCGTTTAATTTGTCAATCGGTTTACACGTGTATCGATTTTATATAATCATCTTCACCCCTTGTATAGTCTATGACGACCGGTTATTCCGGGCAACCCAACAAAAATGGAAATTTTAGAAATTAATTGGCCATAAACTGTTAGCTGGTCAAATTATATAAGTTGTTCAATATAATGTCGTTGGAGAGTCGTATGTTTTTTTATTGGTAGGTATTACTGGAATAGTAATCAGTCAAATTTATTGACCAACGAATGACGTTGTAATTATCAACATGCATGCACCAATCACCTAACTCAAATGTAGTTCAAGAAACAGTAAAGTTTTGGCACAAATCACTCAGTCACACCTCCAGTAAATCCCATAATCACCGAACCGTGGACTTCAATATACTCCAGCTATCATTTTTAAAATCGGACGTACACATGTTTTTTTTTTCTTTTTTGTTTGTTTTTCTTTTTTGATAATAGAACACATGATTTTAGAAAAAGAAAAAAAAAAGAAGTAAATAGACAGGACTTGTTAGTTTCATCTAGTAATGTAAAATAAGTAAACGAACAAGACTTGTTATTTTCAAAAGTAAATAAACCTTGCAGTTCATGAGTAAAAAACGTTTTACACATGCTTTTTTATAAGAGAAAGTGAGTTTCCTTTATTAAGATTTTGGTTTGGTGTAGTAATGGTTTCTACATTCTGTTCGGTAAACATATCCAATAGTAAATAAAACAAAGCTTAAATCAAACATAAAAACAAAACTTCACTAGTATTCGTGTACGTATGTGTATGATCTTCACAATCACATGTAGACAGACATAGTCCATGTTGGAATTGACGTCTTTCAGCGAAACAATTGTCCAACACATTCGATATACCAAAAGACAAAAAAATTGGATGAAACATTCTAATCGACTGTATTATTGTATACATCCTAAAGTTTTATCACTATCGTCCGTATCGTAAAAGCACCTTATTCCTTAATCCCTAATATTCCATCTTCTTCCTTTACAACTTTTTGATTCTTTGTGTATTATTGTTATTATTATTATTATTATTATTATTCAAACGCAGTTAAAAATGTGCTTTCCATAGGAATGAATTCACTAGTGTGGTGAAGAGGATAACGAATTGAAATGATGTGTGGGGATATTGAGAAGCAGCGCACGTTGATATTGATCACAATCCCATCAAAGCAGTGCTTTCTCGATTTTCAGAACAATTCATAAAAACACGCTAATAATAAAATTCCATCTGGCACACTAGTATGACATCTGTAATCTGAAAATAAAATCTTTCAAAAGATAACATGGAATTGTATTGTTTTTGACCATTCAAGAAGAAGAAAAAAACTAACTGTTGCACAATGTGCGTATCAAACCAAACCATTTCATGTACTGTTTTGTTATAAAACGCCTTTTTGGGGGAGTTTTGACCAACACAGCGCTAATATGGGTGGAGTGTTTTACTTTCCACCTTTACCGTAGCTGTCCCTGAGTGTGACCGTCCGGTTAAACACAAGCTTTCCTGGCTCAGAATCCTTGTCCACCGCAAAATAACCTAATGCATCACAAGTTATGGTTAAAAATCTCTATCGCGTCTCTTCATCTAGAATTGAAAGCAATTTTTATGATCTTGAAACTGAAAATACCTAGCCTCTCGAATTGGAATCTGTCCCCGACCGCAGCATCTTTAAGGGTTGATACAGCATAGGCACCAGAAACTACTACTTTGGAGTTTGGGTTAATGTCAGTGAGCCAATCGTCATTTAGTTCAGCAGGGTTCTGTTATTATTAGATACAATTTAGCTTTAGGGAACAATCTTTGTAACTATAACAGAAGCTAGAGAACAATATATATTATACCTCGGAGTTGAAGAGTTTCTCAAATAATCGGACTTCAACCTTTAAGGGCTCTTCTCCTGGGGAAGATTCACCTACCCATTGTAGAACCCCCTACAGATCAAAAGTAACCGTTAGGAAGAGCCACAAAATTGCAGAAATTATAAAAGATGGCTAAAGAAAACAACCTTTGGCTTTGACTTTTTCTCAGGGTCATATTCCGCATGAATCTCACGAACTGTTTCATTGTCATCAGCAAAGACAACATTGGTGCACTTAATTGGGAAAGCGTATCTGCAAACAGCAGGAAGCACATTTAGTCACAAATGAATCATATTCAAAGAATAAGTAATACTGAAGAATAGCACCCCTTTCCATACCTTAGCAATACAGATTTACCAGGGGCGAACCCATAATAATCTTTTGAATCCTTCATTCGGAAGTCAGATTGGTCAATGTATATAACTCTAGAGAACGGAACCTAGATCAACAACCCAAGAAACCAAGATCAAAAAAACAGAAAGATGTTCCATTGTGTGTAGAAATCTAGTCTATGTGTAACAGAGTTTACCTTGTAGAATGCTGAGGGATCATCGTTCTGAGCATCAGGCCACCTTTTGGCATCAAGCTCCATAACCTTGTCTGATTCCAAATTGGTGATGACAACCTTAAGAGGATTAAGCACCACCATGGTGCGAGGAGCTGTTTTATTCAACTCCTCTCTAATCTGATGCTCAAGACGACTCACATGTATCATGCTACCATCACTTAAACATAGAACAATAGAGCAAATTTAACAAAGATAATTGACATAAGCCAAGCAGTATCAAGTAAATTCAGAAATATCAAACCTTCTGGTAATTCCATTTCCTCGTACAAATGCATTAATCGCAGTTGAAGTCACACCCCTCCGCCTCAAACCAGCAAGTGTCAAAAGACGTGGATCATCCCAACCATCAACATACTTGTTTGTCACGATATAATTCAACTGCAGCAGAAAAAAAAATGATACAACCAGCATGAATCTCAGCATAAATATACATTATGTTGTTCACAGGCAAGTTGAGTATTTTACGAACCTTACGCTTGGACATTACAGTGTTTGTGACATTCAACCGTGAATATTCCCATACATATGGCATGTAGAGATCCAGGGAATGCAATAGCCAGTAGTATGAAGCACGCCGGGTCTCAAATTCAAGAGTACAGAGCTACACTTGTGCAGATAAAAAAAAAGGTCAAAACCACAAAGATAGTTTTAAGAACAGCGGATGCTTTGGATACAGAAAGGATTTTCAAAACTGAAAGTAAAATAGTGGGTCACAAAATGCAGCCGTCAATGATACAAATTCATGCTGCAAATAGCCGAAAGACCGAGAAAGGGACATACCGAATGCGTTATATTCTCAAGAGAATCAACGGTGCAGTGGGCATAATCATAGCTCGGATAGATACACCATTTGTCACCAGCCTTAGGATGAGGTGCGAACTGAAAAGCATATAAACAAGTTAGACAGCAAAAGACGGGAGAGAGCCTCTTATATCTAACCAGAGATGATTTTACTTTCACTTGCCTTTATTCGATAAGCAATAAGGTCATACATATTAAAATTGTCACTCTGCATATCTTGCTTCATTCTTAGTGTTGCCTTCCCCTCCTCAATCATTCCTCGTCTCATTTCGTCAAAAAGTTTTAGAGATTCTTCAACAGGCCTGTCCCTCCAGGGGCTGTTCATTTTCTTCTCTCTGTACTCTTTTATCTCCTCGCCAGTCTGAAAATATGAAAACAATTTGACAGGATAAGTTTAATGTGTGGAATTGTTGCACTACTAGAGCAAAATAATCTCAATTAATTAGAAAAGCAACAGGAATCCATTTAACAGAGTTTAAATTGTTTGACCTGATGATCAACATAAGCATGACCTCTCCGAATTAACTCCACTGCCAAATCATACAGTTCTTGGAAATAATCACTGGTGTATGTAATCTAGAAACAAACAATGGAAAAGGTCAAACAAATAATAATAACAATGAGCTATCAGTGCAAAATACTTGACAATACCTTGAAGGGTTCCCAACCCATCCACTTGACAATTTCTTCAATGTGATTAATATACTCTTCCTTCTCTGCCTCAGGATTTGTATCATCATACCTGAAAACCAGATTTACAAGGAATTCTGAACACTGTCCTTGTAGAAGAAACAAGGATTGTTATAGAAAAGCAAAGATGTAAGAAACTCAAGTAAACGCAAACAAGAATTTTTACCTTAGGTAACAGCAGCCCCCTCGCTCCTTTGCAAGGCCAAAATCAACAAACATAGCCTGAAAGTACAAGCAACGGAAATGAACATAAAATCGTAGCCCCTACCAATTATACACCATCATGCAAAATATCCCAAAAACCTTATATCATGTATACTTTTACCTTGGCATGTCCAATATGTAGATAACCATTTGGTTCAGGGGGGAAACGAGTATAAACTTTTCCCCCAGTCACTTTGAGATGTTTGTCAAGAACTTCTTTTGAATTGCTACATCTGAGCACAGAGCCACCACTGAAAAACACTTCTGTATGAACCTGAGAAGATAAATAAGCATATGTTACATCACAAACGCTAGCTATAAATGCACCCATGAAAAGAATAGCTTAAGGTCAAACATGTTATAAGAAGTTTGTTCCAGATCACAACAAAGAAAGGCACGCAATACACGTCATACGTATTCTAGTATTGTATGACTGAATCAACCCCGGATATATGGTTATCCATGGAAGAAGTTTCAGATGTGTAGAACGTGAAACTGAAAATCCAGTACAATAAATGAGCATAAATAAACTAAAAGCAGATGGTACCATATTATTTTGCTCTGGCTGAGGGAATATAGAATAAGGATTAAGCTCCTCTTCAGATGGCTCTGGGGTAGCTTCCACAACAGCTTTCTTTTCCTTAAGATAAGCCACAATGAAGAATTAAAATCACAATATACACAACAGAAAACACATTCAAATGAAACCTCTAATCACCTCGTTTTTGGCAGGCTTCTCCTTCTTCTCCTTCTTTTTTGTAGGTTTTTCATTATCAGCTGCGGTTTTCTCACCAAGCAATTCATACATCTTATCATCTATAAGTTTCTATAGCAGACACATAAGAGTGGATAAGAAAACTACAATATCGTTTGTGGCTTCAAAAGAAGTCAGGGTGCTGAAAAAGTTAACGCACCTTTACAATCTTAGGATCCGCCCATGGCAAACATTTCCGGACATGCCCAAATAATTCACCCACTACATAACATACATACATCATTCAACAAAGAAACAGAATAAGCTGGTTATGTGAAAAATTATAGAGAATCAGAGCAACGGTAGATATGCATCAAATGAACCTAATGCCTTTGACAGTGAGGTGTAGAGCAATTACTAACCATTAGTTCGGTAGCGCTGCTCCAATATTGTTTTCTTATTCTCTTCAAAGATTTCCTTAACTGCTTTCTCAATATCTTCTGGGGAAACTTCAATCCCTGTTCCAAAGCAATACAATAAGATCTCATTCCCAAATAAATGGAAAGACACAGAAAATTGTAACTTCAAAGCATTGGATTAAAAAAAACAGAAACCCTACACACATTAGCATTAGAGAAAGAAATCTAATACTCATACCAGCAAACACAAAAGTTCTTACCAACACCACATGCCTCCTCAAATTCATTTAGCTTGAAGTCTTCAGGGCCGGTATTGGCAAAAAAAGCAAATGCAGCTTCCAACTGGGCTGGAGTTTTAATCTGCAGATTCATCAATCAGAGAAAATGAAAACAAGCGTCCGCTAGTTTCCCATTGACAAAAGAGAACCTAACCCAAGAAAAGGATGTTCTGGCAGATATAATTCAAGGAGCCATTTACTAACCTTAGAGGTAACAATGTACTTAAGCAATGTAGGACGATGCACAAGAGCATTTGTAGGGTACTTAGTAGCGACCTATTGTTACACATAATTCAAAGGAAAATAGAACCTCAATAAGTTACTTTATAAGCATCCACAAAAAATAATCTCAAGGCCATTTAGGTTTAATTAGAAATATATCTCACCGAGTACAATAGATTCCCAGTAGTTCGATCGCACCCATCAGTAACAGCAGCCTAGTACACAAAAGACAAGCGTCATGAAAAAATTGTCTCAATCATCCAATTGAGTAGGCAACAGATCAAATTATCAACAAAATCATACATGCAACGGAGTCAAAATCATCAATCAAACCATTACGAATTGAGATTACATAAAAATTTGGATTTAGTCAACAGATTGTCACAAATCAAAAGTTTCTTAAATGAATAGGTAAACTCAATCCTCTAGTATCCAATTTAATCAGATACAATAAGAGCCGATAGCGAACACAAAGAAGGAGGAGAAGAAGAGAGAAGGACACACCTCGTATATAACGGCGGTGAGATTGGCGGTGACTTTGTTGTTATTGATGGTATTGCGCGCTGTTCGCTCGTCCAAACCAATGCTAAGGAAGAGCTCGAGAGATTTCTCGGATTTATCGTCTTTGAGAACCATGGCGTCGAAACTGACAAAATTAACAGAAATGAGAATTGAGGACCTTCTTAGGGTTTAATGCTGTGGAGGAGACGCGGTTTTACTTTAACCAGATGTAACCAAATTATTGGACGGGTATCTTAACCGGAGTGAATTGATTGGCTCTTTGGGTTTACTTTAAACCGAAGCTGGCTTAATATAAAAAGGAGATAAATGTAACCAATATATCTAAACCAGATCGAATTTAAATCGGTTCTTTTGGTTTACTTTAAACCGAAGCTGGCTTAATATAAAAAGGAGATAAATGTTTGGTACAATTTGAAAAATCGAACCGAACCATAAAATATGAAATGCAACTGAATCCAGACCTTGTTCGAGCCATCGCCAACAGCTACGCCGCGAGTCTCCGCCTCTGTTTGCCGATCAGACGAACGTCTCTGCAACTCGCACGAGCCGTTCACGCCAACATCATTACTTTCGGATTCCAGCCACGTGCCCATATCCTCAACCGTTTGATCGATGTTTACTGTAAATCGTCAGAGCTTCGTTACGCACGCCAACTGTTCGACGAAATCTCTGAACCAGATAAAATCGCTAGCACCACCATGGTTTCCGGGTATTGTGCTTCAGGTGACATCACTCTCGCTCGAGAGGTGTTCGAGGAAACTTCCGTGAGTATGCGAGATACTGTGATGTACAATGCGATGATCACTGGCTTCTCTCATAACAATGATGGCTACTCTGCTATTAACCTTTTTTGTAAGATGAAGCACGAAGGATTCAAACCCGATAACTTTACTTTCGCGAGTGTTCTCGCTGCTTTAGCTTTAGTTGTTGAAGAGGAGAAGCAATGTCTGCAATTTCATGCTGCGGCTTTGAAGTCTGGTGCTGGTTCTATCACTTCGGTTTCGAACGCTCTGGTGTCTGTGTATTCGAAATGCGCTTCTTCGCCGTCTCTGTTACATTCGGCTAGAAAAGTGTTTGATGAGATCTCTGAGAAAGATGAGAGGTCATGGACGACTATGATTACTGGTTATGTAAAAAATGGTTGTTTTGATTTAGGGAAAGAGTTGGTTGAGGTGATGGACGAGAATATGAAAGTGGTTGCTTATAATGCTATGATTTCTGGTTATGTTAACCGTGGGTTGTATCAGGAGGCGTTGGAGATGGTTAGAAGGATGGTTTCATCAGGAATTGAGCTTGATGAGTTTACGTATCCTAGTGTTATAAGGGCTTGTGCTACTGCTGGATTGCTTCAGCTGGGAAAGCAAGTTCATGCTTATGTGTTGAGAAGGGAGGATTTCTCGTTTCATTTTGACAATTCGTTAGTTTCGTTGTACTATAAATGCGGTAAATTTGATGAGGCAAGAGCCATTTTTGAGAAAATGCCGGCAAAAGATTTGGTTTCTTGGAACGCTTTGTTATCAGGGTATGTTAGTTCTGGGCACATAGGTGAGGCGAAGTTGATTTTCAAAGAGATGAAAGAGAAGAATATCTTGACCTGGATGATAATGATATCGGGGTTAGCTGAAAACGGGTTTGGAGAAGAAGGTTTGAAGTTGTTTACTTGTATGAAGAGAGAAGGTTTCGAGCCTTGTGATTACGCGTTTTCTGGGGCGATCAAATCATGTGCTGTGCTGGGAGCGTATTGCAATGGGCAACAGTTCCATGCCCAGTTGGTTAAAATAGGGTTTGACTCTAGCCTCTCTGCTGGAAATGCTCTTATTACAATGTATGCGAAATGTGGAGTTGTGGAGGAAGCTAGACAGGTGTTTCGAACTATGCCTTGTTTGGATTCGGTTTCTTGGAATGCTTTGATTGCTGCATTAGGACAGCATGGACATGGTTCTGAAGCGGTAGATGTATATGAGGAGATGTTGAAGGAAGGGATAAGACCTGATCGGATTACGTTGCTTACAGTTTTGACAGCGTGTAGTCACGCGGGTTTAGTAGAACAGGGACGGAAATATTTTGATTCGATGGAAACTATTTACTGTATACCTCCTGGTGCAGATCATTATGCTAGACTGATAGATTTGCTCTGTCGATCTGGGAAATTCTCTGATGCGGAAAGTGTAATAAAATCATTACCTTTTGAACCTAGTGCAGAAATCTGGGAAGCTCTTCTTTCTGGTTGCAGAGTCCATGGAAACATGGAACTAGGGATCATCGCTGCAGACAAACTCTTTGATCTCATACCAGAACATGATGGGACCTACATGCTCTTATCTAACATGTATGCAGCTACTGGCAAGTGGGAGGAAGCGGCAAGGGTGCGTAAACTAATGCGGGATCGAGGGGTAAAAAAGGAAGTGGCTTGTAGTTGGATTGAAGTGGAGACGCAAGTCCATACATTTTTGGTGGATGATACATCGCATCCAGAGGCAGAAGCTGTTTACAACTATCTTCAAGAGTTGGGTAAAGAGATGAGGAGGCTGGGGTTTGTACCAGACACGAGCTTTGTGTTGCACGACATAGAGTCTGATGGTCATAAGGAAGATATGTTGACTACTCATAGTGAGAAGATTGCGGTTGCGTTTGGGCTAATGAAACTTCCTCCGGGAACAACCATTAGGGTTTTCAAGAACTTAAGGACTTGTGGAGACTGTCATAATTTCTTCAGGTTCTTGTCGTGGGTGGTGCAGCGAGACATAATCTTAAGAGACAGGAAGAGGTTTCATCATTTCCGAAATGGCGACTGTTCTTGTAAAAACTTCTGGTAGGCGAGGCTTTTGGCAATTCATACATTTTTTTAGCAAGGAGAAAGCAGTAGTAAAGAAAGAAAGAAAGAGACTCAAGGAGCTGCTCTTGAATCTGAGTCAGATGTTCAAAGAAGACATATTGCATATTCATTGTTCTTGCATATTGCTGCATCTCCTCCTCTAACAAAACCCTAAACCAAAATAATAACTTGCTTCCCAAGGAAACTAATCCTCCTCACAGTACCAAAAACATTCTCCTAAACAGCCACTTCTACTCGGAAGATCATCTTCGCTCTAAAAGTTAGTTCCATATCATTCGTTTATTCAATCTTAACCCTAGAAGAGACGAACAGATTCAGTGAATATAAAAGTTCAGGTTCATGTTAGTCCTGTCTTGAAGGGCTATACTGCCATGGATCACTCTGTATACGTAAGCTGAGCAAGAAGCAAAAGAGAATTGAAGGTATTATTATAGTGAAACTTTTTTTGTAATCGAGAAAAATACAATGAAATATTTCAACAGGTATATAAGTTACCGTAGAAAGTAGAGTACATTTTGAATGTAAACGAAAGTGTGACGAATACAAATATAATTAATTTGATTATATTAAAATACCAAAAGAAACATAAAGCCCACAATCCTTTAACAGATCTGATCTGAGTTTCAAATTGTACATTATCTATTCTCTCAGATTATTACAAAGTTGAAGAACTATGTATATAGTTTGGCCATAGAATAATCATAGTGGTATAGAGCAAAGTCAACCCACAAGCCCACCTTTAAAAGAGTCAAGTTAAGCAAGCACGGCAGTTCTTGTTAAACCAACCAAACCGGAAGAAGTGAACCAGCGGAAGAACGAGTCAATAAAGCGGAAACAAAGCCAACGCGGGAAAACATAGTAACTATATCAATTATCATCATCTTCCTGGACATTAAACCATGAAACAACAACTCCTGTTCCCTTTATCAGTTTTGAAGCAGAAGAAAGGTACATATATGAAAGAGGAAGGGAAACAAAAGACAAAAGCTTTTTTCTTGTCTTAAATTAAAAATCTCACACACAAAAGCTTTTATGGGTTTCTGCTTCTGTCGGTGCATCAATGTGCACTACTCAAAAGACAAATCTAGGCTGCTTTCACTAATTAATCAAGATCACACACTATTAATTAAGCACACGCATGTGAGGAATCTGAGATTGAGAAAGAACAACACCTTATTTATATAATAGTCTACGAAAACAACGTTTTTGATTCCGCTTACAATAGTAAAGATTTGTTCAGAAAGAAAGAAACCTTTTTGTTGAATGAAGAAGTAAAACATTATTATTATGTATTAATCAACCGGAACCTAATAACTTTTCTTTTTGTACAATTTTTATTTCAGAACAATTTGAAAAGAAAGAATTAATCAAGGAAAATTAGCAGAGAAGGAAGAAGAAGGAGCCTCCAAGATCTTTAACCCTCAAACTCCAGATTCAAATATTGACAGGACACTTCAATTACAAATCCTCATCATCTCTGTAAAAAGAAGAATCAGAATCTTTCAAAACCTAGCCAATCCTTTGAATAAATCCGTGATGATGATGATGATTATACCTTGGTGGTCTCTTCAGGAACCTTATATGCATCAAGCGTCACTTCAGTCAAATACAACCCAGGAAACAAACTCTGCATAGCAACAAAAAGAATCCAAATTTTATCAGTCAACAAGACACTCAAATTAAAATCAAAAATCAAAAATCAAAATCAAAGAAACTTACATCGAGTTGTTTCTGAACGGTTCTGGGCCGTTTCTTGGGCCGACGCGGTGGTCGGTGACCTAACATCCCAACGAAATCTTCTTCGATCTCTCTCTTCGATAGCTTCACAGCGAACTTAGGACGCATCTTCGCTTCGACCACTCCGCCTCCTCCTCCGCCTCCTTTCAACAACGGCGTCACTACCACCTTCTCCACAATCGCGATTCCCTTATCGGAAACCGGTTCTTTACACGCCGCCGCTCTTCGTTTCCTAAGATTCCACGGCTTCACCGTCGGAGAGACATCCTTCTCTTGACCGGAACCTGAACCGGAACCAGAACCGGAGATTTCTTCTTCTTCTTCCTTATCCTCTTCGATTACGTCCTTGTTAAACATGGATTGTGTGATCTTATCCCTCACCGTCTTCAGATCCGACATAAGCTTCACCCTGAACTCCTCGATCCCTTCCTCGCTTCCTCCTCCTCCTCCAGATTTAAACGCCGCCGCGTTTCTGCTCCGGAGATGATCGGACCCGCCGAATCGAAACGCCGTCGAATCGGAGTATCTCGAAGGAGGAGATCGGCGTCTTAGTCGGTGGTGATCGCCGCCGTTTCCGTTTGAGTTGTCGATCTTCATGCACTTGAGGTGTCTCTGGTTTCCCCATAAGTTCGGTAAAGGGAAATTGTGAAGACTCTTCGATCTTTGCTCAGGTCTCGTCGCCGTCGTCGTCGTCATCTCACCGGGAAACACCATCGATTTCGAATTCACTCACTCCTTTCTTCTCTATTCCGATCCACCAACCCACAAACAGAGAACTTTTTCACAAGAAAATCGCTAAAAAAAATTTCAGAGTCGCCGTAAAATTGTTACCGGAGAATTATTTCGGCTAGGTGTTTTTTTATTATGATACCGCCAGAGAAGGAGGAGGGCTGAAGCTTTTTGTATATATAGGCAAGAGTTGAAGGAGAGTTTTTTCGGAAATCAATACTGGATCGGAGGGTATTTTCGGTATTTGATAGTTCGCTAACATACGCATGTGCTTTTTGGGGTTTTAACATTTTCCCGGGTTGTATAAGATTTCCATTTTTCAAGTTTAGACGGTGATTTTTTATCCGTTGGATTGTTTCTTAATACTAATCTTTCATCTCAACCGTTTGTCTCTTAACTCAATTACAGGCGAAGTCTTTTGTTTTCTTTTTTTTTTTTTTTTTTTTTTTTTTTGAGTTTTCTTCTTCTCAGTTTCTTCTAATTACACTTTTACTAGGTCAATTTTCATAAATTAATATACTCCACCAATTACTTTATTTCGAAATATTAATTGTTTATAGGATTCTATATAATTTTGGCTAACTTGATAATTTATCTTAGGTCTTTAATAAATCTCACTATTTTTTCTTTTCTTTTCTGGTTGAGTAAGTTACATGAGACTTTTAATTTCCGAAATTCCGAGTTGGATTTGGATTAGAAGAACCAATCAGTTATGGAAATATTTTTTTTTTTTTTTTTTAACTAGATAAACTGAATATAGTGTTTCAACTTTCAACATAGGCTCAATCTTCAACATTTTGTAACACAAGAAAAAAAAATCTAAAGTTTTACGTAACTACAAATTTACCTGGGACATGTTTTGCTCGGGAAAAGGATCTAAATCACTAGAATGTAATACTAATATACTAATATACAGTTACCTGAATAAAAATGTCAACTAAAAAATATTTTTGTATTAATGAATTTGAGATGTTTCCATATTCAATTATTCATCCAAACGTCAGTTTAGAATTCCTTAGTACATAGAGTTCATTTAAGTAGAGAGAGAGAGATAGTTAAAAGTCAACTTTCCATTTTCTGGAGTGTTTTTATTACTCTAATACGGAGTAATGAAAGTCGAAGTTCATAAAAAGGGTATTTAGCCAAATTTACTACTTTTAATACGATTTATAGATACTTGCTATCACTTTACTCATCAAGACTCAATCTGGTTGTTCTTCCTTTTAGATGTGTACAGAAGAAAATATCCAGCTCCTGCAGCTATCAGTGACATAATAAAACCTGGCTTATTGACCTTAAATGGAATATGGCTACAGACATAACCTGCTGTCCACCGTATCGCAAAACGCAGTCCGCAACTTGCTTTGAACTTCTGGATTGAGAATCCCTGGACCAACTCAATATAATAATAAGCAGTGAGAAAGAGTGGTAGTAACTTAATTTGCTACGAACTTACTAAGGTTGTGTTTTTGAGACATGTTTTTGTGTGCATTTGGGTTAAAAGAAGAGTAGTTTTACCTCTGGTAATTTGTTTTCTACAGCCAGATTGTCGATATGCAGCCTTACGTTCAATGATGCAGCCCACCAGAGTCTGCGATCCACACTTGAGTACACATTGGCAACTATGTCATATAACGTCTGAGCTCCATCTTCAACAGCCTTTAGGATGGATTCTTCTCTGCTTCTGCGATTCCTGGAAAACAAGGTCACTCCTCTTAGTATTGTGTTCCCTTAAAACATCGACAGGTTTTTAAAAAAATGAGATTTATCCACAACAGCATATTCTTATACATACTTGAGATATCCACAAAGCATGTGTTTCGGCCACAAATTAACCCGTCCATGCATGGGAATCACCACATCTGGAGACAGCTCCAGGAATTTATATGTCGATTGATAGTATTCCTGCAAATGAAAAAATGGTAACTAAGGAACATGATGTTACGGGACTTCCATGGCTAAACAAATTTCCCACAGACCAATAAAGATGCATTACTATCTTACACAACTTCAAATATTAGAGGGGAAAATTTGGAAACAAAACATCCCAATCTATCACAGGTCAACAACAATCACACTAAGTTCGGCACTGAAGTATTCAAAATAGAAAAGCCTGAGCATACTTAGTACTTACCATCATGTTACCACCTCCTCTGATGTCCAAGGCAGCACTTCCTTGACTGAAACAACCCCAGTTGCGGACTTAAACATAAGAGTCAATCTAGTTTCACTGACTTAAATTGGCCTATAGCTACAGAAATTTTCCGAAGTTTCTTACCCTACACAATGATCACCAACAATCAGAGAATGAGTGGAGACATGAAGTAGTGCCATATGGCCATCTGTGTGTCCCTGGAATATTTTTCTTGGTTAGTAGTTTACAAGTATATGTTTTCCATCTGATGGTTACAGAGGAGCTGTATAGGTACCGGAGAGAAAATGGCGGTCAATCTCTGACCCTTGACATAAATGTTTTCTCCTCCAGAAACTGGGGTATAGTTACCAGACCAAACATCTGGAATAACACAGTATTTTAAAATAAGAAGTTGGATTCCATGAATGGAAAAAACAATATTAAAGAGTGATACCAATGCGATGCCTAGTTTTGACATGTGCCACTAGAATAGCATCCGGATTGCTTTCTTGTATAGCAGAAAGACCTGAAACATGGATAAAGAGGAGGGTCATACGCATAAAGAAATATGTTTCGGATTTTTTAAAGAGAAAGTAAGAAGAATAACAAAAGAAGCTACCAAACAAGAACGAAAAAAAACAGATCCCTACCATCAATGTGATCACGATGGTGATGAGTAACAAAGACAATTAGCTTTCTAGGCAAAGCATCAACGATTTTCTTGAGCTGGTCAAGAGAAAACAATGCAGTTGTGTATAGTTTAATATGATAACGTAAAGACCAGTTTTTTAAGATAGTGAGAAGATATAGCAAAAAAGCCACATATGTAGTGACAAACCTCAACATGGAGGTTGTAAAGGCATCCAGGATCCACTATCAATGCATCCCCATGAGCTACAAAATCGGTCCCTTGATGATCCTCTGAACCATTATCTGGAGCAAACACAACCAAATTCGTTGTCTTGAAAGGTTTCAAAGTCCTGCTACGCATTGGCACAAGCATAACACCAGGTGGATATTCCTGAGATAAAAAAAAAAAAGACATAAAAATTGGTTTCTAAATAAAGATAAACCTGAAACCACATTTATGATATAAGATGAAGAAGACAAGTATAGATAGTCTGGCAACAAGAGACCTGGACAGGCAGAGAAGATGACAACTTATGCTTCATGGACTGGCGGGAATCATCCCCAAGTCCGAGTAAAACTAATGGTCCAACACGATCATTGCCCGGTTTTACATCTATAAGACATTCCAAGCATGCTTCCATGGACATCCACTTAGAGTTGTCTACACTATAAGAAGATTAAAACTAGTGAGTTTACTTCTTTCCATTTCCAGTTCTCAATGTTTCTTTAGAACCAAGTGAAGCTATATTCCCTAAGATTGAATACTACTATTGAATAAAAGGGTAACCTTGAAAACTTGGATTTGTATGATCCAAGAGCTTCCCAGCGATGAAACAAGTACGGAGGCAGGGGCCAGGTCCAAACTCAGGCTCCTCTACAAACCTGACGAAACTCCAATCTCCTACATCGCTAAAAGCAATCCCTAAATTCTCCAACAGCTGCATAGACTCTGAATCTTTAATCCGCAGAACCAATGAGAAAGAGGACTGTGCTTATTAAACTCAGAACTTACAAGAATTAGAGCGGATTCGAAGTCGAAGTTCATCAAATCAACCTCCTCCGAGCACGATTCGAGGATAGAGAGAGTAAATCCAGACCTGACTCCGTCTTCTAGAATCGGTAAATTCGTTGATGGCAAGTCCCAGAGATCGGAATCGACGAAGCAATCATACGCTTCGTCCCCAAATTTTGCCGGCCGTTTTTGCTTCTCGAGCAGGAACTCGGCGTCGTCTCTAAGGTTCTTCTTGATGATCATCGCAAGTTTCAGATTACCCATTTCTGCAGAATCTGAATTCCAAAAAAATGTGAAAGAAAGCTTCTTCTTAGCTTTACAAAATCCAGAGGGTCAGGCGAAGATAAAATGAATGATGACTGTTCAATACGTTACTGTTTAATCATTAATGGACCGCTCAGTCGTCTGCTCCGCTTGGTTGGCACGGACGGTGGTGGTGGCCGTGATTTGTAGTTGTTGAGTGGGTCGCCGATTAGATTTTTAGTTTACTTTTCATTGCTTTTTCAACGGAAACCAAATCGGATAAGCTTTAAATTGCGGTTTAACTCGGTTCAAATTGGTTTAACTCGGTTTAATTAGGTTAAACTCTTCGATTAGTGGGATCTTCAAAATAACGTACATCATCTAGTGAGAAATCCTGAGTTAATTTCTGATCAACATCAATAATCAGATTATAATTTCGTTTGTTAAATATAAAATCTTGATTTTGTTTTCTTATTTACTGGTTTACCTTTTTACGATATTTTTTTCACTACTTCACTTTCTTCTAAGGCTAAAATCACATTTACTTTGAGTCAATCGACTCCTTTATTACTACGGTAGTAAGTAAACTGATGAATCTCGGGTGAGCGAGAGAGAGGCAAAAGTGTGTGTGTTTTCTTGGGTTGTGTGGTGTGTTGCCTGATATGTGACGTCATCTCAAACCAACCGTGACGACGCTTCCTCTTCTTCTTCGATCGGAATCAAAATCTGTCAGATTATTATTAAGTTCTCTCGCTCATTCAAGGTCCCCCTCCTCTAAATAAGAAACCTCTCGACCCATTTTCTTTTGTGTTTCTTTGGACTTGGGACCGCCTAAATCGTACGCAACAAAAAAGTCTTTTCCTTTTTTATCACCACCCGTCTACACGTTCTTCATTCAAATTTCAATTTCTACGTGTTGGTGGGTTGGGTCAATGTCAAGAACGACGGGAACAACTCCATATAATCACCGATTCACGCGGCCGAGTTTCGCATCTTCTACTCCTGGATCTCGTTTTCAATTTTGTTGAGTTTCTGATTCCTTTTGTTTAAAAATTCTCCTCAAATTGAGAGATTCTAGGGTTTCTTAAAAGATGATTGAACATGGGAACTCAGCTTTTGATTACCGTAGTATTAGAGAAATTGCTGCAAACGCCGGCGCTGGAGCCACCGCTGGTGAGTGAGAGTTCGATTTATGTGCTTTTTCCAATTTCTTCGTTTTGATTCTTGTGGGTGTGTATGACTAAGTTTGGTTGTGGGAACTTTTTCAGGGGCAATCGCGGCGACTTTTGTTTGTCCATTAGATGTGATCAAAACAAGATTACAGGTTCTTGGTCTCCCTGAAGCTCCAGCTGCTGGTCAAAGAGGTACTTACTTTACTATAAACTCAGCTTAATTTGCTTAGTGAGTATTAAGTAGTGGATGTAGCTGTAGATCTAATGTGATGGTGGTATGAGATTGTGTGTATGCAACTAGTTTTGTTTCTGTTGAAGTTGTTGTATGTTTGATCTGAGAGCTATGCCTATTGAGTATTAACACGCTATACATATGTTTGAAATTTCAGGTGGTGTAATCATTACAAGCCTGAAGAGTATAGTTAAGAATGAAGGAATTAGGGGAATGTATCGAGGGCTTTCACCTACCATCATAGCTCTCCTCCCAAATTGGGCTGTAAGCACCACGTTTCTCTTCTTCTTCAAGAATTTGTCTTGTTATCGATATTTATCTGTTTTTGAAGAACTTTGGGGCTTTCCTTAATCGATATTCTTGTTTCACGCGTAGGTCTACTTCTCAGTTTATGGGAAACTAAAGGATGTGCTGCAGTCAAGTGGTTGGTTCTCATCACTTACAAATTACAAATAAAGTTGTGTGCTTTGTGTTTGCTTATGTTTAAGCGGAAGAGTATCTAAGACACTTGACCAATTAATTATACGAAGTCTTATTTATCATTCTGACTTTCAACTGTTTGTATTTTTCCTGATAGATGGCAAGCTTAGTATTGGGTCAAACATGGTAGCTGCTGCTGGTGCTGGAGCTGCAACATCTATTGCAACTAATCCGCTTTGGGTTGTCAAGACAAGATTAATGGTAACTTTTTTTTCCTCCTTTGGTTTCAGCTTTACTAGACATGTTGGATTTTTTCTTATTATTTAGTTTACCTAGTCTCTTCCCACTTTCTCTCAGACGCAAGGAATTAGGCCGGATGTGGTACCTTACAAAAGTGTAATGTCTGCATTTAGTAGGATTTGTCATGAAGAAGGACTGCGAGGGTTGTACAGGTTAGTATCTTAAAGGAAACTGGAAATTCCGTAAACTGTAACACCTTTTTCTTGTGAATTTTTGTGTGTTTGTAAACGGTAGTTATATCGCTTATATTTCTTGTGTTGGAACAGTGGCATTTTACCTTCTTTGGCGGGAGTAAGCCATGTCGCAATCCAGTTTCCAGCTTATGAAAAGATCAAGCAATACATGGCAGACATGGGTAAGACATGGTTCCTCCAGTAGTATATTGTTACATAATTTATGTGCTGTCCTGAACTAGTTTCTGATCATAGCTAGTGTAAGTTCTCAGATAATACATCCGTGGAGAATCTGAGTCCTGGGAATGTTGCTATTGCCTCTTCAATCGCAAAAGTGATCGCCTCTGTTTTGACTTACCCACACGAGGTCTGTCTTGTTCCTCTCTCTTGTGCCCCTCTTTACCTCACTGTTAAGCTGACCCAACTATAATATGAATTTATGTTACATCCACAGGTAATAAGGGCCAAGCTTCAAGAACAAGGGCAAATGAGAAACGCTGAGACTAAGTATTCGGGAGTCGTTGATTGCATTACAAAGGTGTTTAGAAGCGAAGGGATTCCTGGGTTGTACCGTGGATGTGCCACTAACCTACTGAGGACAACTCCATCAGCAGTTATTACATTTACAACGTATGAGATGATGCTTAGATTTTTCCGACAAGTTGTGCCGCCAGAGACTAATAAGTTGGAGGATTGCGAAAGAGAAGAACAAAGAAAGAGTTTAGTTAGTCGACGAGGAGAAGAAGAAGATAAAGATTTGGGTTTGAGAGAATCACAAACTCAATCTAATAAGATCAGCACTCCCCCTATCCCTCTTGGAAGCAAATAACGCTTTTTCAGACTCAAACCATGCTTTTTGCTTCATAGGTTTTTTTTTTTGTTTCAATGCCCTGTTCCAATTAAGTAAATTTTCCCCTTGTGGTGATCTGAGTTGTAACCTTTTCTCGTCGTTCTAACAAATGTGTAACCTATCAATAAATACTTTTTGGCTCTTTTGATGATAAGCGAGTATTTAAAGATGATATATTTATTGAGGTATTCTCAGAGTTATACTTGAGATTCCTCTCGTCTCACACTCTCTATGTGCAAATTTGCAGGTTGTGGGGTTTATAGAAAGGGATTTGGGAATTTCAAAAGCAGATGCTTTTTGGATGGAATTTTGTGGGCATTGCAGATGTTAGAGGCTACTGTAACTTTGAAGCGATATATTTCCTTGTTCTTTCCTAGAACTGGCGCTTCATTTACCACAAGATAATGGGATCTTCCTGCCCGGGGGTTATATTAGCTTTTTAGCACTTTGAAGGAACAATGTGACAACTGAGGAAAGACATGTGTTTCTGTTTAGAGGGATTTTAGTTGAATGCCTTAGGAATGTTGCAAATAAGTTTCTGGTATCAAATCTAGTGATCAACTAGATAGAAGAGGCCTGAAATCAGTAGATAACTACTACTGAGATCATAACAGGGCTGTGAATGTGAGTCAAGTTAACTCTTACAGTCAATTTTTTTTGTTCTTTTTATAAATACTTTGAGTCAATATTACATACAGTAAACAGAATTAGACTTAGAAAATTGGTGATTGGTAGTTCAAGTTATGTCACTATGTGCATTTTCTCAGTACCTACAGCCCACAAGTGCCCCATCTTATTATCATTCGTTGACACAATTATGATGAAACCTATATACCTGGTGGATCCTAGAATTCGTAGGCGCTGGTATTCGGTGTGGTTGATTTACTGGTCCATTGGTCAGTCACAGAGATCGGTGAACGTGGGAATCTCACATTCTTTAATAGCGCATTCTCGCCCCAGTCTGGTGGCGAAGGGTGCGTAGCTATTGTCTCCTCTTTGCAATCGTAGTTTCGACTTTTCTGCTCCTCATTCTGTATTCCCTTTAGCTCTTGCACAACTTGTTCCATTGTAGGTCTCATTGTATTGTCTTGCTGCAAGCACTGAAAAGCCAACTCTGCCACCATTGTAGTCATTTTTCTAACTTCATCATTCGTCGCATATCCAAGATTCTGATCAATCAGCTCGTGTGTTGCATGGTTCTGTATCTTGTTGATAGCTAAGCTTGATAGATTGATCTCACTCTTGCACCTGGTTATATCAACAGCAGGCTTCGACGATATCAGCTCGACAAGGACCACTCCAAAGCTATATACGTCACTCTTATCAGTTAGATGATAGCACCGATGATACTCAGGGTCTACATATCCTGGAGTACCCTGAGGAGCAGTTGATACATGTGTTACATCACTCGGGAACAACCTGGATAGCCCAAAATCCGCAACTTTGACTCCAAAGTTGCTGTCGAGCAGAATGTTTGTAGTCTTGACGTCACGGTGTATGATATCCGAAGCGTGAAGGTAAGCGAGTGCACTCGCTGTTTCTATGGCTATACTCATGCGCATTGACCATGTTAGATAGCCTTGGTGTGGCGGGTTTTCACCATAGAGATGATCTGCAACTGTGCCATTTGAAATATACTCATAGACAAGGAGAAGTTCTCGGCTGCGGCGTGAAGTGCATCCATAGAGGGAGACTAGATTCTTGTGATGGAGACGTGTAAGGATTTCTATCTCGTTCATGAATTGCTCAAGTCTTCTGTAATTGTGCTCATAGAGACGCTTCACTGCAACTTCTCGTCCATCACGCACTTTTCCTGAGAGATTAAAAAAAGGGAAGCAAATATTAGCTTAATAGAGAGATTTGACACTTTAGTGCACTGATCATCTTACCATAATACACAGTGCCAAAGCCTCCATCTCCTAGTAATCTATCTTTACTGAAGTTGTTTGTTGCTTCTTGAAGTTCTTTGTAGGAGAAGATTGGTATCTTAAAGAAGACATGGCTAAACTCGACATCAGATTTCGAGTTGTCTCTAGAGAGCTCTGGACCACCTTTCCTTCTTCTGCAATTCCTATGGATGATATAGAGTGCCACCAAGATGATTATCAAGATGAGAAATCCGCCGATTCCTATATGAACAATTAGAGAGGAAACTGATTCAAATTTGAGTATTTCATGGAGAAAGATGGAGCAAAACAGGACATCTCTTTTTACCTAATCCTAGCTTCATCTCCAAATTGAACTTTTTTTGTTCTGCAGCAAAATAGACAGGAAATGGAATCATTGTCATATAGATAAGTGTTTTGCAAGCAGAGTTGCAGAAGTAAAAAAACATGTTTCACTGTTTTCATACCTTTGTTTACTCCATGGCAGCGAAACTTATTCTTCTTATTCATCTTACATTCTCCACCTCGATTGTGGCAGTTATAGCAGCCTCGAGGCAATTCTATATAAAGAGAGAAGGTAGCATTTACATCATACCTGTTCCCTTTTATTGGAGTCACCCAGCTCTTTGGAGTCCTGATAGCTGAACACCCTGGAACATCACGACCATCTTTAGAGTAGTACAAGCTGCTTCCTTCTCCTCTGCAATTGTCATAAGTGAAGCCATTCTTCATACTGTTGTTGCTGCATCTGTACAAATTGGTCAAGTTGAGCCATGGCGAATCTGGAAGTGAGAATCTTGATAAGTCACTGCAGTTTCCGGTTTTTAAGCTTTGGTTAAGCGCCGTGTCGGTGATGGTTATCGTGTTGGCTTGAGAGACGCTTTTGACTTTATACCACTGCCCATCTTCTACAAGCTGTATCTCTGAAACATTTGCACTGCAGTTCAGCTTGAAAAGACCGCATCGAGACGGCATGTCTGTCCTAAAGAAAGGGAACTTGAAGTCGAGTTCTCCGCAGGCGAAATGTTCGCAAGGACTCTGGTTCGTGTTCTTAGCTTCAGCCACGAGAGGGAGGAGAAAGAAGAAGACTAAAACAGAGACAGTCTCCATTGGTGTTCTGATCACAAGCTCCTGTGTGTGTTATTCGATATCCAGATCTACACAAAAATATCAAGACTTTGGTTTCATTGCTTCAGGAGATGGATTAGAACTTAGAAGTCTCCTCTAGCTATCCTTTTGTGGGGAACTCAAGTTCAAGTAAGTATGGTCCTTCTTCTTTGTGGTATTGCGACAAGCAAGTTGACTTTTAGGGGAAGGATTCAGACAGAACTCTGCTCTAGAGGAAGAATAGTCTTATGTATGGAGGTTTTGTATTATTACAAGAGGAGGATGAAAGATTTGTGTGGGCAGCTTTAATAAATTGTACAAAACAATAGTCGTTGGTTCTTGCTGCTTTATTGGACAAATAAAAATGTAAAACAGTTGACCGGAGACTCTGGTTGATCGAGAAACTTTCAAAATGAATAGAGAAGAGATACGTTTTACCTTTGGCCGAAGTTGCATGTTCAAGATTTGATTTGACCACACAACTCTTATCTTCTTCGTACCCCTATGTGTTACTGAGTCTCCCATTCCATTATTAAAGCGTTAGAACCACTGAGACAGACCTTTCATCTTGTTTTCATCTTCAAGGTCTTCTGTTCTATCTTTTTCTAATTTTATTTTGTTATATACATTTTTCTGAGTTTTAAAATAATTATCAATATTCTAATATTGTTAAACATGCCACAGACAAGTGGTCGTGGCCTCTTTCCGCTAATGGGAAACTCTTTTGAGTTAATATAAAAAAACATACATAATTTCTTATCTTTGTGTGCGCAAACCCTTTGAATGATATTTAAAATGAAACAAAGAGAGAGAGAGATAGTTTTCTTTAATGTCTTAACTACATAATGTAAGGACGTAATAAATTATTAGAGTAATGATAAATTGATTTATTATGTTGGAGATGGCGAGAGTAACATGCAAAAATAAGTTTATTGTACTATATATGATGATTCATTAGTGAGAGAGTAGCCACGTTCTGTGTAAAATAAAGACGACACGAGGGCTATTTCCAATTCATGTTCAGACTCATTTTAATTGTTATTAATCTAAGTTAAATATATTACTGTAGTATGATATCATTTTTGACATATATAGATCTTAAATAGAGTTTTGAATCCATTAGACGAATCTAGTCGGTTATATGTTGGATTCATTGACTTTTGTGATGGGAATTAGTGTTCAACGCTAAACTTAAAACTTAAAATTTAAAAGAAAATCGTCGGTAAGATGGTAAATCAAGAGTCAAGGAATTGCATTACGTAAGTGAGGCTTAATTTGAGGAAGCTATGGAAGGAAAAACGAAAATAATTTGTGTATAATTTTCAAACTCGACGTCAAATCATCGAATTAATTTTTCGTACTCAAGTTGTGACAAAGAGAGAAGAGATGTCCTTAATCTAAAGGTAAATGTGATTATAACGCTCCCACATGTCGGTTTCAAAATTGGCTATAAGTCAATTTTGGGATGTTGAATTTGGAGGCTCCTTTCGAAAGTTCAAGTTGCCCAACTTTCTTGTTTCATTCTTTTAGGCAGAATATTTAATGTCATATTAATTTCGTTGTCACCTCCTAATCTAATTACTAAAATCAATTTGGTAATAGGAAAAAAAAATCCTAAAATTAGCACCTTAGGTTTGAGGGATCGGACATTCGCACGCTCCTAAAATTAGCACTTCATATATTGCTCACATTTTCACAAGATGAACTTTCGAAGTTAAAGGAAGCGCTTAGCCGCTTGTGGCACCCATTTGGGTCTCGTATTGGACTAAGATGTCATGTGGTAGAGCAGTTTTTGTATGAACCAAAGACAAAGTCTAAATAGATCAGAGAGCTTATCAAGGAAAATAAGGTGGCACTCGATGAAGCTCTCTCGGCCAAACATCAAAACTACCTATATATGAACCTATATGAATTTTTAAGCTTTTTTTTTTTCTCTTTTCCTCGGGATACAAATTAATAACCATGCTCGAGTAACACATGGTAAGGAAATATTACATGTTATAATCTTTTCGTACGAAGGGATGTATGGGACTAGACCCGAAACTTTTATTGTCCACACGAAAAAGAGTTCTACAGTTCTAGTTTTCAAAATGGATACATGATGTAAGTTGACTAAAGAGAACTATCAATGTGTTCTTGGAGATTTCCGGTTAGTAGCAAACGGCATTAGACCCACAATTTTACTATCCCCAAGGAGGAATACCAGTCCTCTGATAGAATTGCATATAAGATAATGGTCTCATAAGGTCCATGAGCCCTTAATGTCTTCCCAAAACCTAGGTTATGAGGAGAGGAACCCATAAACATTTATGTACTACCATTATCTCCCATATCCTACCGATGTAGGATCTTATCATCCTCTTTCTTCTATGCAGAAAAAAAAAAGTCCCCGAGCCTAGATGGGTATTTTGACTGACTTCTTCCAGTCATATAGTGATACAGATGTAAGGCTTTTTTCAATCCGTAAGAGTTTGTCGATTTCAAAGAGCTTGACGAAAACTTTATGAATGAAACCCTTTTTCAATGGTGGATTCAAGAGACTATCAGGCTTTGCAATGTGTACAATATGATCATTAGAAAGATCGTTACTAATATAACCTAGAATTTTGTAACGTGACTTACAAAATTCTAATGACCAAAGCAAAAGAAATGACAAGTTTCGCCTATTGTCTCTCCAACCAAAATAACACGTTTGGTTCCGTTGATTAGAAAAGTCAAATCTCTTGCGTCCAATAATAACTTTGCCTATTGTTTATCTCCAACCAAAACAACACGTTTCCAGCTTTTATTTTATTTTCCGTAGGTAATACGTTTTCATATTCCGAGTTATCTTTAATTTCTTAAAAATATATTTCCAAGTCTTCTACGTACCAATAACATGAAATCCAAAATACACGACAACAAGAAATTGAATTTCTTTTTCTTAAAAGAACAAAAGAAGAGATTTACTTAATTATTTTCTTTACTGCCGAAAAAATAAAACACTAATTACAGAAAAACATATATATACAAGACATATAAATTATTTACAAAATAATTTTGTTGGTCACATGCATTTTTACGTTGATTTTTCCTTCTTTAATTAGACCCTACCATGCCAATCATTTGTAACCAATACATCTCCTCAATGGCACCGTCACCTTTAATGACGGCGTCGTCTTCTCACCATTCTATCAACCTCTGATTCCGTCAACGCACCGTTAACCATTCTCATGTCTCCCACTATAATCTCTCCGCCGACGTCATCCCCGACGTAGATCTTGTCCACGTCACCAGCGTCAACCCTAATGATCTTCCCGAGTAACCTCCCAGGCTGCTTCCACTCCGCGAGCAGCGCCGGCACCCCGAAACCTACACGTGCATCCCACGCACTCACTTCCACGTCGTCGGAACCTTTCTTCTCCGCCGATAACAAAACAGCCGGTGACAACAACGAGTAAGAGCCGCATCTGCTTAGAAAAGAAGCCACCGCGTTACGTGGACTTCTCTCTCCGTTGAAATCAAGATTCTCCCATAGCTTCACGACTCCGCTTGAGCCTAGATCTAACAAGTCTCCGAAGCTACCACTGCACCGCCTCAACCAAGGGATGTTTCCATTTGTAGCATCGTCATCATGGTGATAACCAAATCTTTGAACGCGTAAATCACCATTGACCGAGTTATCTTCATCTTCATCATCTTTATCATCTTCGTCGTCGTCACCTGAGGAGTCTGACGAGAAAGACCAATCGGAGTCGCTTTCGTAATCATATAAAAGAGTTGAAGAAGGTAGAGACACGTTTACATTTATTAATCTAAAGACTAAGTTCTTGATTCTTGTAGTTAAGGATGTGAATGAAGCTAAAAATGCAAGTAGCAAGAAAGCTCCCCATTTCCAGAAACTATAAGCTTGATGTAACTTTCCGACGCCGGAGACGGCTAAAGCTCGAGACAAAACCGTCGGGTCGTTTATCGAGTTTATCCCCACGTCAAAATCGCCTATTCTGTTTATTATCGGGACCTCCATTGCAGAAATTAAACTAGTGTTTTTTGTTTTTGCTATATTTGGTAAGGAAGAAAGAAATAAAGAAGAGAAAAGGAGAAGGAGGTTTTGCGTTAGGATCATTACAGAATATATAAGAGAAAAAAAAAGAAAGATAATAAAGAGAGATGACGTGGTAGATAATTACAGGATATATCTGGATATGTGATGACACAAGACACGTTTGAGAAAGGCGGCAGCGGATCGGAGGCTTTCAACGAAATTGCAGGGAGCGTAGAAGGATAAGGCAAAAAGGTGAATGAGTCAGCCTCTCCAACATGTGATGTCTACGTTTTATAACTATATATGACCATAGTTACAAACTCACAAGTTAATGTTTTCCGTTTTATTGTTACGTAACGTACCATCCGTGGCGGTTTGGCGGTTATATATATCTTTTAAGTTTTAACCATACTGTTTAACTAGTAACGCTATTTTTTTAATAGGAATGTAAACATCATTTAAAAAAAAAAAAAAGGGGAGGTTTTACAAAAGAGTTTAACCTATTCCTGTAAACTTGCCAAGAAAGAAATAAAAACAAGATTTACAACCAAATGTTGATCAGTATCAATCAACAAAGTCATCGGATCCAACTAGTAACGCTATATACAGTTGCAGTAAAATAAACGGTACCAATTACAGTAAAACCTCTATAAATTAGTAAAGTCAGGACCATGAAATCATATTAATTTATAGAAGTTTTAATTTATCGATAAATTAATGATTATTAATTTATAGAGAGACTTTCCTAATTTGATAAAAAAATATTAAAAATAAGATTTAATTTTTATAACGAATATTTTTATAAAATCAATTACAATGAAAATAACAATTATCATATTTTGAAGATTGCACTCAAAGATTTTTATATAGTAGAAATATTAAAAATAAACTCTAGTAAAAATTAATGTGTAGATATATACATATATTTAGATAATTTTTAGATAATTATTAATTTACATTATTGATGGGACCATATATTTACAAAGGAGTTTCAAAAAAAATATTATTTTATTATATTATCAAATAGTGTCTAAAATTACACTAGTTCCAACTTGGAACCGGAAAAATTTATTAATTTATAGTGATTATTAATTTATCGAGTATTAATTTATAGAGGTTCTACTGTACGATTATTATGGTTATAGTAAAATATGGTTACCGCTGATATATATATATATATACTAGATAAGGACCCGTCCGATGTGCGGGTCTAAAGTTTTGTAAATAAAATAAAATTAACTAAAAATATATTAAAATTTATTGTACATAATTTATAAAAAAAAATTTGCTATAATACACTGATTTACAGGGCCGGCCCTATATTAAAAGTGGCCTAAAGCATTTTCAAAACGTACGTAAGGGGTAAGGTAAAAAAAACTTATGAAGTACTGAATTAGGCCTCGAACCAGGGATGTTAGACATAGAAAAGAACTATTGAACCATCAGACGACCAAACAGATAAGTTTGTCTTTGTGGCCTTTCAATTAACTATATCTTCTTGTGGCCTAAAGCAAGTGCTTTGCTTGCCTTATGGACGGACCGGGCCTGCTGATTTATATCTATATACAAATTTTTTTATGTATGTTACCATTAAAAGTGTACTTACACCTAGGTATATTGTATGTTACAAATATATTATTTACTACCACCTAAAAATGTCGGTATAAACAAATTAAGCCAATTAATATATGTCTCTTTACTTTTATTTTTGCATAGTTTCTTCAATCACTAAAATTGTTGGCTCAAAAAATATTTTGAATAAAAAATAAATTATATCACAATAGTGGGTGACTAACCATTGGTTCTGCCCTCCTCTCTTATAGAGAAAACCTTGCGTCCAACCTCTTTCACCATGGAGGGAACCTTCGCTCCGCCTTCCTCCCTTGAGGAGATAACCTTGCATCCAACTTCCCCCACCTTTCTCCCTTAGGGAGATAACCTGATGGGGACATTAAGTCATCATCAACCAAGGATCAGGGAGGAGACACCAATAAGACGACCAAGACTCTTGGAGAGAACCAACCCAAGCGTATCAAAGACATATGTCCCTTTCTTGGAGCATATCAAACAAACGAGGATGATTTAAGCTACAAATCAACTTATTTAAGAAACCTAAGTCATCACGGAAATACAGAGAAGTGGAATTGGTTTAATCACTTGCAAAACAGACTTTGGTGACCAGGAGAGACATCTAAGCATTCACTAGGCACGTCTAACCATACAGGAGAGTCAGCTAATATCTTTCCATGCACCAGCAAGCACCAGATCAGGCGGATCTCCTTGTCCTCACACTTTCCTTATATAGCCGCATTCACACTTGGGGCAATAACTATCCAGCAGCTTTCTCACCAAGACTGCTGCGTTTTGGGCCACCTCTATGACGACCAGAATGTTCCAGAGAAGCTCACATATCCCCTTAAACCTACCAGATTTAAAGGAGACACCACTTCCCCTATTTTGATGGATTTCTTCATTATTGCCCAACAGCTAGTTTGCATTTATTGTATGATTTCTTTCTTATTTCTACCATTTTAGAACGTTAGTCTACTCTTGTAAGAGCCCTATATAAAGCTCATTTCGTCCTTTGTAATAGTCACCTTTCAATCATCTAAGAAAAGACAAGTTTGTTTTGTTTTATTCAAAGAGTGTCTTTGTTTAAGCAAGTTTGTCTTTAAGTTTCATTTGAGAGATTCATTTGATTCTTGAGATTAAAGGATTAGGATTGTTTGTGTGATTCAAACAAGTCTAGTTCTCCACCGATTGAGAGAGTCAATCAAACCCACAGATTAAGAGAGTCAATCAAAGCAACACCACCACCTTTACCGTCGTATCCATCTTCCGCCAACACTTATTGATCAGTTCTTGATCACCGTTTGTTTATAAGATTGCGGAGCGATTCCGAATCCTATATCATCACCTTGCGTCCAACCTCCTCCACCATAGAGAGAACCTCGGAGGAGTCCTGTGTGAGGAGAACATGTTCACGTCTTTTAGCTATCTCAAAGTGTCTTGCTCCAGCAACCAATGAAACTAAAGACCAGCAACCAATGAAACTAAAGAAACTTTTCCAACGTTACAAAATCTTTTGATAGTAATTAATGTTAAATTTTCCAATGTATTAATGGAAGTTTCTTTGACACACTATGATGTAGCCTCTGTCTCCAAACTCCTATGGATCTATCAACAACGATTTATGTTTTTCCAATCTATCTATGTTTGTTGTAGGCTTGTGTTTGATTAGCCTATTTTATCCAACCATTAGGTTGATGACCTTCTCCTCTTTATCTTCTATTGAGATTGAATGAATGGTAACAATTATCTTATATGACCAACCAATCAAGGTTGAGAATTTAGAAGAAAATTAATTTGACATAATTAATGAAATGTGCAAGGTAATATATGAATCTTAAATAATTCAAAGATGAAAATAAAAATTAAATAAAACAATCTAAAACTACTACAATAAATTTTAAAATATAGTATTCGAAAAAGAAGATGCATATTTTAATCTTCCATTTTTTTTTTGGTCAACATATTAATCTTACCTACTCCAAACTGAAAAAGTAGTAAGTAGGTGTATATTTTGGTTCCAAAAAAATAAGGAAAATTTGTCTTCCCATTAAAAAAGTTTGACCAATAGAACAAAGTTGAAAGCAATATTTTTAAATAAATTATTTTGTTAGATGAATAATATGAGACGATCTATGTTTATATAGAAGTGAGTATTTTGTTTAGAGTTAATAATTTTATGTATGTTTTCCTTAATCCCTTTTCTATTTTATGAGAATTGTTTTTCCAATGAGCTTATTGTTTTTTAAAAATTTTTTTGCTTCCCACTTTCTTGTAAGACGTACTATCGTTCGATGATAAGAACATTTTATGTTTAGTTGATCTAGTGTTATATAATCTCTGTTGTTATCTTGCATTTGTGTATTCATCTTTGATTTGTTGATCTGTTGATTAGTTGATCTGTTGTTATATAATAATAACACCGTGAGAAATTTGGTAATCCCAAAACCCTTAGTTTATTATGCATAAGAAATTTTGTTAACACTTCAAAGTCAAAAATTGCGTAGTATGCTTTATGAAATTGAGAAACGAAACAAAATTCAAAAAAACGACCACGAAAACACATGGTAATACTTAGGAATCTTTTTATATAGTTGCTTCGATTAGACAACAAACAAATTACCATCGAGACTTGTTCAAAAACAATGATGTGTCAAACAAAAAGTTAATGAAAAACAAAGAAGAAAAACAAGAAAAATAAAGCTAGTCGAAATTATTTTGTTTGGTGGAAAATATGCCATCATCTATTTGCTTATATAGAGGGGTGTACTTACAATCATTTTCCTTTTAGGATTAACAAAGTTTTTTTTTAATATAATAAGATTACAATTATCTTATGCATCGTTTTAGCTAGTTTGAAAACTGTGATTTCTGATCGTTAAAATTGACATGTGTCACGATCTAGTGAGTTACTAACTTTGATATGTGATTTCTGATCGTTAAAATTGACACGTGTCACGATCTGATGAGTTACTAACTTGGATATTTAATCGTTAAAACTGACACGTGTCACAATCTGGTGAGGTTTTAACTTTGATCTCTGATCGTTAAAACTAACACGTGTCACGATCTGGTGAGTTACTAACTTTAAGAACCAACCTTTATATAATAAGATATATATATATATCTTATTAGTTAGGTTTTGAAAGTTAGCCATTAACAAGATTTTGACATGTGTCAAGTTATCAATATGAGATTTTGACATGTGTCAAGTTAATATTCAATAAGAGGAATTTTTGATTACAACAAAAATACAATATTTTGTTTAATAAAATAATAATAATATAAAAGGATAATTATCAAAAATTATACAAAGTTTTTTACATAGTTATAAGAAGATTATATATAAATATATATATAAATATATATATACATATATATATATATTCATAAAATTCGAAATTATAATATTATTTACTTATTTTTAACTTTAAGGTATTAATTATACAAAAAAATAGAAAAATATTAAGGAAAATATACAGTTAATTATTAATTCTAAATTTTGTAAATACTCACTTTTATATAAACACAGATTGTCTCATATTTAAATAATTTATTCAAAAACATTGCTTCCAATTTTGTTTAATTGGGAAATATTTTTTAATGGGAATGTAAATTTTTCTTATTTGTTAAAACCAAAATTTGCTGCTATTTAATGTTGACCCAAAAAAGGATTAATATATGCGTCTTCTTTTCCTAATACTGAAATCTAAAATTTATTGTATTATTTTTCGATTATTTTATTTAATTTATATTTTAATCTTTGTATTATTTGAGATTCATATATTACGGTGCTTATAATTTTCTATTGTTTTTTTAATTATGTCAAATTAATTTTCTTCTAATTTATCAACTTTGATTGGTTGGTCATAAATCCTACTTTTTTATAGAAAAATAATTGTTACCGTTATTCATTCAATCCCAAAGGGAGATAACGAGTAGAACCTCATCAACCTAATATATGAATAAAATAGACTAATTAAATACAAGTTTACAACAAACATAGATAGATATATTGGAAAAAACATAAATCATTGTTGGTAGATCCATATGAGCTTAAAGACTGTAACACCTACGTTTGCGGAATGGTTTAAAAGAATGGATTTTGCCACATATGTCACCAAAATGCACTTATTTTTTTGGTCAAGAGTCTTGAGAGAAGTTCATGATGGGCGACCTTCCTGGAAGTGATTGTCGGAACTGTGAGAGTGAAGAAAAAACGCAGGCAAAGATCATTTGTTGATTTGTAGGATCAATAAACAAGTTTTTAAAGCCTCTCAGACGTAATAAACCGGCCATCGAATATGGGTAGGTCCATGGGCCGGGAATAGATGTAAGGCCCACTCAGGAAGGTGGGCCCATGGACTGAGAGTGGACATGGGCTCACTAAACAAGGTGGCGGTTGAGGCGTTACAGAGATAGAGGCTACATCATGGTGTGTCAAAGACACTTCTACGAATACAATGGGAAAGTTAACATTAGTAACTATCAAAAGATTTTGTGACGTTAGAAAAAAGTTTTTCATTTCATTGGTTGTCGGAGCAAGCCATTTTAAGATAGCAAAAAGACATGAACATGTTCTCTCCACACATGAAGAGGGCAGATTTGTGGTTATCTCTATGGTACGTGGAGAAGGTTATCTTCCCAAGGTTATCTCCCCACGGGAGGAAGGTGGAGGAGGTTGGACACAAAATTATCTCCCCAAGGGAGGAAGGTGGAGCCAAGGTTCTCTTCATGGTGGAGGAGGTTGGACGCAAGGTTCTTTCCATAAGAGATAAAGGTGGAGCCGAAGTTTCTACATGGTTGTCATACATTATTGTAATGATACATCATTGATTAGTATATTATGCAATATATATTTTTTCAAAATGTTTTTGAGCCATCAATTTTAGTAATTAAGAACTATGCAGAAGTGAAAGTAAAATAGTTGGCTTAATGTATTCATATAGACATTTTCTAGGTGGTGATAAAGAATATATTTGTAACATAGAGTATATATAGGTGTAAAAATATACTTTCTAATATCATACATAAAAGATTTCTATATGGATATAAATCATTGTATTATTACAAAAATAAAATTTATAAATAACATATTACAAATTTTAATATATTTATGTTAAATTTAATTTAATTTATAAAACTTTAAACCCGCACATCGGGCGGGTCCTCATCTAGTATATATATACTTTTAGATAGGGGTGGACATTTAAACCGAACCGAACCAAACCAAACCAAACCAACTGAACTCAAACCGATCCAAACCAAACCCAATCCTAACTTCCAACTATTTGGTTTATGTTTCTTTTCAACCCAAATGGTTCGGTTCGGTTCGGTTTAAAACTGAACCGTAACCTAATATGTTTATTAAATTCATTAATAATATTATTAAAATTATAAATATGTGATCTTAGCTATTACTATTTGCATTTCGTTTCTATTTTACATTGTTTTAACTTTTCTAATAAAATCAACTAAATATAAATATATATTTAACTATATTTAATATCAGGTATCAATTTTTTTCTTCTAGCTTTTCTAATTTATTTGATTAATTAACTATTATAAAACCATAACCAAATTTATTTTGTTACATTATTTGATTTTTAAACTGAATTAATATCGAACCAAACTAAAAACCAAACCAAACAAAACCGAACCAAACATAAATCGATCCCAACACAAACCAAACCTAACTAACTTCGGTTGAGTTTGGTTAGAGTTTTACCAAAACCGAATAAACCGAACCGAACCAAACCCAAACCAAACCCGAAGTTAAACCGAAATGCCCACCCCTACTTTTAAAAGTGGAGTGGTGACAAACAGAACTAAGTATATTAAGAGCATCTCTAATAGGCGATTTAACACAAACTCTTATTTTAAAAGTGATTAAAAATAAATCATAATTGATGAAACAAATAACTCTTATCTAACAAGTTTAAGACCGAATTTTTATTAATGAATTTAACTTCCCTTAATTATTAATAATGAATATTTGGATCTTGTGAAACTAAACTTTGTTTTCAACTCTCAGCAATAATGCATAAGTATGGCGGAGCTCATAAGCATGTATGTCTTTTATTTTCAACTAAACATGATTAAGAGACACACATATAATTGTTGTTATTTAACTGGAAAAAATGGTATGCTTTTATATGTGTTCTTGAAGACATTTGCATTTCATATGAGCTCTACCATTTTATACGTTTTTAGTAGTCAGTGTCACCTTTAGGTTCATGTTGACCAATTAAAGCGGTGATTATAACCAATTTCATCAAAGTACGGAAAAGGAAGAAGGATTTGTTGGTGTAAATGTCAAGATTAATCGATACTTTGATAAAAACTGGTGAAGTATCCGGTTTTGTTTGGAGCCAGTTCAGTTCCAGCACCTGTGCAACCAAGTCGACCAGATGATCAAGTCTGGACTGTTCGAGCAGCTCAGCGCTTTCTATGACCCTATAGTAGATTTAGGACCCAGACTTGGGGTCCGGAAGACAATAGGCGTAGAGGAGTTCGATCAGTACTTCAGAGTGTACCCGAGGGAGAGGAATACAGGAGTGTGGGACTTGGGAAGAAAGGCAGCCTACGAGGAGGCTGTTAAGGGCATGAAAGAAAGGACGTGTCTGCTTGTGAAGAAGCAGAAAGAGAAGATCATCAAGCTGATAAGAGGCAGTTGGGAGATCAAAAAGCTTGACGCTATGGGTGCCAATATGGCCGAGCTGAATAAGAGTTAACAGCATTGGGAGAAGGAAGAAGTAGCATGGAGATTTTAAGGACGTTGTGGAGGAAAACGTCAAGACTGTGAACAGCTTCTTGCTAGAAGGGTAATTTTTTGTTTTCCAATTAAATACGTAAATTGTGTGTTAAAAAACAGTTGTAATTTGTGTGTAAAAATTAAATAAAACTATAATGTATGTTTTAGAGAAAAAAAACCATCTTATGCTTGTATATATATGAGTTCTTAAAAACTTTTGCATTTCATATGTGCTCTACCAAATTTTATGTTTTTAGTAGCCAATGTTGTGTTTAAGTTCATTAGGACCTACTAAAGCGACAATGATGGCTGATTATATCAAAGTACAACAAAGGGAGAAGGACATTGTCGAAGAAATTTTTCAAAATTAATTGTCGTACTTTGATACAATCGGTCATAATCTCTGCTTTAAAAGACCCCATTGTTTAAACGTGGCTTGCTTAAGTTCCTATGAACCGCAGACTCTTAAAAACATACATATGGTAGAGCTGATATATTGCAAAGGTGTTCAAGTACTCATATAAAAGCATAACATGGTATTTTTCTTCAAACCATACAGAATTTTATTTATTTTTAACATACAATTTTTTTAAGAAAAAAACACACATTTACGTTATTTAATTAAAAAAAGAAACTACTCTTTCAACAAGAAACTATTCACAGTTTCCACACTTTCTTCCACTATGTCCTTCTGCCATATCTCCGAACTACTCCTTCCTTCTCCCAAGGCTGCTGAACTCTTATTCAGCTCCGCCATGATAGCCGCCGTGGCATCAAGCCTCTTGATTTCCCAGCCACCTCTTATCAGCTTGATAATTTTCTCTTTCTGCTTCTTCACAAGGTATGCGTTACTACTCCCTCCTGATCCCCTCCTTCAAAATGGCAGTTAGTGATTTAAACTTCACCAGTTCACCTTATAGATCCAAAATATTCACATGTTTCTCGGTTTCTCAGTTTCTCTTCCCTGACACACAAGGAATTTTTCAAAAGTAATGTCTTAACAATGAATACTTAAGTATTTATACTTAAAAAAAATAATTTCTCACTGAGGCATCTCTAATTCCCACCTTGACTAATCTCTCTGGAACTTGGAAGCTTCCAATATCTCTCTCGTCATCCAAACATTAATATGGTTTGTGGTTTGGACGGTTACATGTAAGCTGTTTTAAAACATGGGCATGGTCGATTTTTTTTTTTTTTTAGTTTGTTTTAAAAAGTAAATTCAAATTAACTTTTTGACATTGCATGCATCCTTATTTATTCATCCTTACATGCAAATACGTACATGCATGCATATATTAGTGTAGTGTAGACACATAAAGAGAAATTTGTAACTGAAGTATTGGAAATGTGTAATATGATGATTTTGTTTTTAAGCTCATAAACATCTTTGACAAATTATGTCCACTCCATTGCTAATTTCTTTGTTTTTATATATGTATTACTAAGTCAAGCCCGAAAAACAAAGATGCATACGCATGTTTCATGTTTGTCACTCTGACATGCACGAAGAAATTTTGTTTTTTTTAGTTTGTTTTACAAAGTAAATTCAAATTAACTTTTTAACATTGCATGCATCCTTATTTATTCATCCTTATAACGAGGAATTTGTTTTTTGGACTGGCTCCAGAGAACCATACAAGTTTCGACCATGCCCATGTTTTAAAACAGCTTACTTGTAACCGTCCAAACCACAACCCATATAAATGTTTGGATGATGAGAGAAATATTGGAAGCTTCCAAGTTCCAGAGAGATTAGTCAAGGTGGGAATTAAGAGAGATGCCTCAGTGAGAAATTAATTTTTTAAGTATAAATAATTAACTATTCATTGTTAAGACGTTACTTTTGAAAAATTTCTTGTGTGTCAGGGAAGAGAAACTGAGAAACCGAGAAACATGTGAATATTTTTGATCTATAAGGTGAAGTTTAAATCACTAACTGCCATTTTGAAGGAGGGGATGAGGAGGGAGTAGTAACGCATACACAAATGCATTTTCAGATAACCCGGAGAGAAATCTGAAGACTCAAACAAACTGTTTTGGTCAATATATATAGATTTTTCTGATTTTGAAACGTTTACTGAAATACATTAATAACCATTTCACAGAATTTGATATGTGTCATTTCCAATAGTGGGAGCAGGATGATTACGAAGGAAAGATTCTTAGAAATTGATAATGATATCAAACAGTATAATTTGGCATGTGTAAGAAATTGATTTTCACAATATCATATTTTTTTTTTCCTACTAATGTCAACAAATGTTTTTTTAAAGAACTGAACTTTTGTTTCAATCGTAAGAGACTAGATGTACTTACGAGCATGTTTTAAAATCAAAGATATTTTAATGTGATAAATTTGATTAGATTTTGAATTCTATGAAGAAATTATATATTACCTAGCTAGTGTCCTTAATTCTACTGAAAAACATCAAGGACGAGTCCTAGAGGCCATAGATCCAGTGTCACTGACTTAAGAGATATATGGAGCTAAATCCATATTAACCTTATTAAACATAAACAAAATTATATTATTCTAATACTAATACTAAATAAAAGTAGAAGCTATAAGCTCATAAGGCTGTCCACCTAGGATTTTAAACAACTAATCGGAATTCAACATGTCACTAATTATCATTTTATACAATTTCCAGAATTTTCTATATTAGGATATTTTTTAAACGACCAATCATAATTTGACATGTCATTCATTAACATTATTTAAATTTCCAGAATTTTTTAGAAAAAGGAAAACATTAAATTTATGGAAATAAAAGAACTATGTATAATATCCCACATCCGCTAGAAAATTTTTAGACAATGGTTCAGAACCAATATAAATAAGATTAATATGTTTCCAACAACGAATGAGCAGGAAAACTTGATTTATCAGGCTTCCAAGTTTAAAAGTTTTATTCATTCGGTTTGATCTGGTCTTTAGTTGATCAAATTAAAACTTTTAAAAGTTTTTAAAAAAATATTATAATATTTTCAATTTTTAAAAGTTTAAATATTATAAATATTGAAACTTTTAAAAGTTCTTAGCTTTTAAAAAGATTTTAAATATTATAATTTTTAAATTTTAATAGTTCAAAATATTATATATATTGAAATTTTTTAAAAGGTTCAAATATAATATTTCGAAACCTTTTAAAAGTTTAAATTATCATAAATATTGAAACTTTTAAAAGTCTTAGCTTTCAAAAGGTTTCAAAATATTATGAATTTTAAATTTTAAAATTTTCTTAGCTTTTAAAAGGTTTTTAAAAAATTATAATTTATAAATTTTAAAAAGTTTAAAATATTATAAATATTGAAGATTTTAAAGGAATCAAATATTAAAAATATTTAAACTTCATTGAATTTATTAAAATATTACAATTACTTAACCTCCATAAAAATTTTAAAATATTATATCTATACTAATAAAAAGTTGAAGCTATGAACTCCTAAAGGTGTCCATATAGGATTTAAAAAAACAAATAAGAGTTGGGGCATTCTCAAAAATACCCCTTTTTCCATACCCCTTTTTAAAAATACCCCTTCATGTTGATCATTTTTAAAACTACCCCTCTTTATATACAAAATGACCAAATTACCCTTTTTGAGTGACAGCAAGAATGTACAGTCATCAAAATCGAAAATATTTTCCCGCCAAAAAAATTTCCCGCCAAAATTTTGTTTCCCGCCAAAAATCGAAAATTTTTCCCGCCAAAAATATTGAAATTTATACATTTTAAACACATTGTAAACGCTTTTAAAAACCTTGTAAATGCTTTTAAAAACCTTGTAAATGCTTTTAAAAAGCTTGTAAATGCTTTTAAAAGATTTTTAAACACCTTTTAAACGCTTTTAAAACTTTTTAAAAGCATTTACAAGGTGTTTAAAACGTTTTAAAACCCTTTTAAAAATCTTATAAAAACTTTTACATGGTTTTTAAAAACATTGTAAAAGCGTTTACAAGATGTTTAAAAACCTTTTAAAAATCTTTTTAAAAACTATTTGAGAACCTTTTAAAAACCTTTTAAAACCTTTTAAAAACTTTTAAAAAATCTTGTAAAAGCGTTTACAAGTTGTTTAAAAAACCTTTTAAAACTCTTTAAAATATCTTGTAAAAGCCTTTACAAGGTGTTTATAAGGCTTTTATAAGGTAGAAACCTTATAAAACCTCCTTGTAAATTTTTTTTGGCGGGAAAATTTTTTCGAAAATTTTTTGGCGGGAAAATATGTCGGAAATTTTTTGGCGGGAAAATATTGTTTTTATTTTTATTGAATAAAATAATTTTCATCTAAGGGTAAAATGGTCATTAAAAATTAAAAGAGGGCAAAAATAAAAATGACCAAAAAAGAGGGTATTTTTGAAAAGGGGTATATCAAAAGGGGTATTTTTAACAAATTCTCATAAGAATTAGATATTTCACTAATAAATTTTTTGTAAATATAGTAGTAATATATATTATTAAGATTTTTTAGAAAAAAAAAAAGTAAAATCTATAGACATAAAAGACATATGTACAACATCCCACATCGGCCAAAATATTCTAGACAATAACTGAGAACCTTTATAAATAAAACTAATATGTTTTTAACTATAAATTTATCAGGTTTGCTTGATTTATGCTTATTTATCAGGTTTCCAAATTTATAAGTTTTATTTGATTTAATTTAAATTTAAGATTTTAATGGTTTAAATATTTATTAGAATGTTTAAAAATATTATAAATACCTCCATAAAATTTTTAAAATATTATAACTATTTAAACTCTATAAAAAGTTAAAGTGTCATTAATATTTAACTCTAAAAAAATGTTATAAATATTTAAACTACATCTAAAGTTTAAAATATTTTAAATATTTAATCTCTATTAAAATTTTAAAAGTTTAAGAATTACAAAATATTATATATCAAATTTTTTAATATCTTGAAAATATCTTACTTCTCTCCGTTTGTGCTTTATATCTCTTATGAACTGTAAAACATGTTTTTTTGTATGACTTTACAGATAATTTGATGTTATTTGAGTTTTAAAGAAGAAGGATCGACGAAAAGCACAAATATTGTTTTAACTATACATGTGTTCATATTACTTTCTCTGCAAGTAAGGATTTTGGTTTGAGAAGTTTCAATACGTGTGGATCTAAAACCGAATAAGTATATGAATGAAATTATCAATAATTGGGTGCATATGTTGACTATGCTGGTATTCATGAATTGCACAAAATTTAAGAGAAAATAAATAATTTTGGTCTTAGAGTTTGATGGGTTAACAAGTTGTGTGGTAGTCTCAAAAAAAGGGTTTTCAGTGGAAGAATGTGAAGAAGTTGACGAGGAAGAGGAAAAAAAAAAGTATAACGAAGAACCCGACAGTAAAAGTAATAATTACCCTAAAATTTGACAATGAAAATGACAAGAAAGAATATTAAGAATAAGAAAAAAAAAAACACAAAGACATATGTGGTAGTGATCAATTAAACATGAGAAAACAAGATAAATTCATGATTCTAAAAATGTTTCCTTTTCTGGTGGTCAAATAAATGGTTTAGGATATGCGATGTCACCAGTTTAATCCGTCTCGCCTGGACATCGAGTTAAATTCATGAATTTTTTATCAGATTTATTTTTATAACACAACTGCTTTTATATTTTTATACTTTTAAAAATTGTGTACCTGAAATAAAAATTTTGCCTTAATAGTAAATTAATTTTTTAATAAGATAATATTTCATAACTGTCTTCAACTATATATAATCTTCATCAAAATATATCAAATAAACCCACGCGTAGCGTGGCTTCAAAACTAAAGATCTGTTATTGTGTGTTTTCCTTTTACTTTTAAAAAAGTGTTTAAAGATATTATAAATTCTAATTTGAAAGTTTATGCTTGTATTATTATTCCAAAACATTAATATATGATGATTGAAAATATAAACTTTGAAAAGCTAAGGTTTTAAGATCTTTGAAAATTGTTGAGCTTTTAACAACTTTATTTTATTTTTTTTGAAAATTGTTGACCAATTAAAGCGGTGATTATAACCAATTTCATCAAAGTACGGAAAAGGAAGAAGGATTTGTGGGTGTAAATGTCAAGATTAATCGATACTTTGATAAAAACAGGTGAAGTAGACGGTTTTGTTTAGAGCCAGTTCAGTTCCAGTACCTGTGCAACCAAGTCGACCAACTGATCAAGTCGGAACTGTTCGAGCAGCTCAACGCTTTCTATGACCCTATAGTAGATTTTAGGCCCATACTTGGGGTCCGGAAGACTATAGGCGTAGAGGAGTTCGATCGGTACTTCAGAGTGTACCCGAGGGAGAGGAACACAAGAGTGTGGGACTTGGAAAGAAAGGCAGCCTACGAGGAGGCTGTTAAGGGCATGAAAGAAAGGATGTGTCTGATTGTGAAGAAGCAGAAAGAGAAGATCATCAAGCTGATAAGAGGCGGTTGGGAGATCAAGAAGCTTGACGCTATGGGTGCTATTATGGCCGAGCTGAATAAGAGTTTAACAGCATTGGGAGAAGGAAGGAGTAGCATGGAAATTTTGTGGAGGAAAGCATCAAGACTGTGAACAGCTTCTTGCTAGGAGGATAGTTTTTTGTTTTCCAATTAAATACATAAATTGTGTGTTAAGAAAAACAGTTGTAATTTGTGTGTAAAAATTAAATAAAACTATAATGTATGTTTTAGAGAAAAAAACCATCTTATGCTTGTATATGAGTTCTTAAAAACTTTTGCATTTCATATGAGCTCTACCAAAATTTATGTTTTTAGTAGCCAATGTTGTGTTTAAGTTCATTAGGACCTACTAAAGCGACAATTATGGCTGATTATATCAAAGTACGACAAAGGAAGAAGGACATTGTCGAAGAAATTTCAAAATTAATTGTCATACTTTGATACAATTGGTCATAATCTCTGCTTTAAAAGACCCCATTGTTTAAACGTGGCTTGCTTAAGTTCCTATGAACCGCAGACTCTTAAAAACATAAATATGGTAGAGCTGATATATTGCAAAGGTGTTCAAGTACTCACATAAAAGCATAACATGGTATTTTTCTTCAAATCATACATAATTTATTTATTTTTAACATACAATTTTTTTTTAAACACACATTTACATTATTTAATTAAACTAAAAAACTACTCTTGCAACAGGAAACTGTTCACAGTTTCCACACTTTCCTCCACTATGTCTTTCTGCCATATCTCTGAACTACTCATTCCTTCTCCCAAGGCTGCTGAACTCTTATTCAGCTCCGCCATGATAGCCGCCGTGGCATCAAGCCTCTTTATTTCCCAGCCACCTCTTATTAGCTTGATAATTTTCTCTTTCTGCTTCTTAACAAGCAGACATGTCCTCTCTTTCATCCCCTTAACAGCCTCCTCGTAGGCTGCCTTTCTTCCCAAGTCCCACACTCCTGTGTTCCTCTCCCGTGGGTACACTCGGAAGTACCGATCAAACTCCTCTACGCCTATAGTCTTTCGGACCCCAAGTCTGGGCCCTAAATCGACTATAGGGTCATAGAAAGCGGCCAGCTGCTCGAACAGCCCCGACTCGATCATCTTGTCGACTCGGTTGCGCAAATGCTGGAACAGAATCGGCTCTGAAACATCCACCCAGAAGATGCAGCAGTTGTACCTTAGGTCCGGGCAGATGGTTGAAAGACTCGAGCTAGGAGCGAAAGGATCAATTGTCGGGTCAAAACGCTCTGCAAGGAGAGCGTGGTTGAATGAGTTGGACCCACCCACTATAATAGGGAGTTTCCCTCTGGAAACAACTTCAGCGATGGACAATGACGCTAAAGAGCGAAACTCTCCTGGGCTAAGTTCACCATCTTCTGGGCGAAAGTCACCGAGAAGATGGTGTGGGACTCCACCTTGCTCATGTAGTGGGATGAGATTTGTTGCAATCTCTATTCCACTATATACTTGCATCTTGTCCGAATTTATGATCTCGCCGGAGAAATATTTGGCGAGATCGACGGAGAGGCGTGACTTGCCAGTGCCGGTAGTACCCGTGATGAGGACCACCTTGTCCTTGGGAGTGTTTGGCCCTGATTTGCCCATGCACATGGTCACTGATCGTGGTCGCTGCGAAATGGTAGTGACGGTGGAAAGGGGAGAACGGAAAAATGATGACAAGGTGATGAATGATGACAAGGTGATGAGTGCTTCCATTTTTTTTTTGGTAGAGTAGAGATCACGAAACTGAGTTGGCTTTTTTTCTGTTGTTGTTGGAGGAAATTTTTTCGCTTTAACTTAAGCTCTCCCCTAAGTGGTGGTGTAGCCTTCTTATTTATAGTACGTACGTTCATATCAATAATATATATATTTTAACATGTTAGTAAATGCAAATACGTACATGCATGCATATATTAGTGTAGTGTAGACACATAAAGAGAAAACTGTAACTGAAGTATTGGAAATGTGTAATATGATGATTTTGTTTTTAAGCTCATAAACATCTTTGACAAATTATGTCCACTCCATTGCTAATTTCTTTGTTTTTATATATGTATTACTAAGTCAAGCCCGAAAAACAAAGATGCATACGCATGTTTCATGTTTGTCACTCTGACATGCACGAAGAAATTTTGTTTTTTTAGTTTGTTTTACAAAGTAAATTCAAATTAACTTTTTAACATTGCATGCATCCTTATTTATTCATCCTTATAACGAGGAATTTGTTTTTTGGACTGGCTCCAGAGAACCATATAAGTTTCGACCATGCCCATGTTTTAAAACAGCTTACTTGTAACCGTCCAAACCACAACCCATATAAATGTTTGGATGATGAGAGAAATATTGGAAGCTTCCAAGTTCCAGAGAGATTAGTCAAGGTGGGAATTAAGAGAGATGCCTCAGTGAGAAATTAAATTTTAAGTATAAATAATTAAGTATTCATTGTTAATACGTTACTTTTGAAAAATTTCTTGAGTGTCAGGGAGGAGAAACAGAGTACATGTGAATATTTTGGATTTATAAGGTGAAGTTTAAATCACTAGTGCCATTTTAAAGGAGGGATCAGGAGGGAGTAGTAACGCATACATTCAAATGCTTTTTCAGATAACCCGGAGAGAAATCTGAAGACTCAAACAAACTGTTTTGGTCAATATATAGTTAATTTTTCTGATTTTGAAACGTTTACTGAAATACATTAATAACCATTTCACAGAATTTGATATGTGTCATTTCCAAGAGTGGGAGCAGGACGGTTACGAAGGAACGGTAATATCATATTTTCTAATGTCAACAAATGTTTTTTAAAGAACTGAACTTTTGTTTCAATCGTAAGAGACTAGATGTACTTACCAGTGTGTTTTAAAATCAAAGTATTTTAATGTGATAAATTTGATTAGATTTTGAAATCTGTGAAGAAATTATATATTACCTAGCTAGTGTCCTAGATTCTACTGAAAAACATCAAAGACGAGTCCTGGAGGCCATTGATCGAGTGTCACTGACTTAAGAGAATATATGGAGCTAAATCCATATTGATCTTCTTAAACATAAACAAAATTATATTATTTCAATACTAATGTCTTTAAAGGTCTGTATTGGTGTGTTTTCCTTTTACTTTTTAAAAAGAGTTTTAAAGATATTATAAATTCTAATTTGAAAAAGATATTATAAATTCTAATTTGAAAAAGCATTTGAATGTAAGCGTTACTACTCCCTCCTGATCCCATCCTTTAAAATGGCAGTTAGTGATTTAAACTTCACCTTATAAATCCAAAATATTCACATGTACTCTGTTTCTCCTCCTTGACACGCAAGAAATTTTTTATTATTTCAATACTAATGTCTTTAAAGATCTTTGAAAATTGTTGAGCTTTTAAAAACTTTTTTAATATTTTTGAATTATTAAGAGGTTATGGCCTATGCTCGTATATCCACTTAGGTCAGGGACCAGAACATTTGATATGGTCCTCTTTAAAAATTTTTCTTCGAACCGGCGACTTCTATGCTTTGCTAGAGAGTCTTTACCAGTTGAGTTATTGACGCTTACTTTTTTTTAAGAAATTTACAAGATGTTAGAAAAGTATTAAGTTAAAATTGTTTGAAGAGAAACTAAAAGTAACACATGCAAATAAAGTCAATTGTAGAAATATAGATAATTTTGAAATTATGAAAGTGATTGGAAAAACTTGACCAAAATCTTGTTTAGTTAAATATGTAAAATTTTATGAATACCATCTCATTGACTAACATCACATGAAAATTTCTCTAAACAAACTTTTTTCAAGACATCATCATCTTTAATCAATAAATTTTCATAGCTCAACAATTATCAAAAATTTTAACAGCTGTTTACAAATTACCTGCAGCCATCGCGTTCTTTGTGGAGCCTAGATGTTGGTCGACTATCGAGCAAGCTTTGCTCCTTGATTTCTTGTCATAGTGAGCCACACGATTTGTGTCTCTTTACCTCTTTCTCATTTCTAGTACTTTCATTCCGATTTGTTTTTGAAGATTTAAAAGAAAAATGTATGAAACGCTTTTTAGGAAGTTTTCTATTCCGATTTGTTTTTGAAGATTTAAAAGAAAAACGTATGAAACGCTTTTTAGGAAGTTTTCTATTATGCTTACATTTTTATACACAAATAGATGTGTTGTTGGGCGATAGAATCTATGTTTCTTGCAACACGCGTAATGATATGAGTAATGTTTTTTAATTTATTTTATTTTTGTTTTATCTGCAAAATTTTTATATAGAAAGTAAAGTTGTCGTTGGACGATAGAATCAATGTTTCTTGCATTGAGAACACGTGTTGCGATGTGAGTAATGTTGTTTTAAATATTTTTTTACAATTTTTTTATAAAAGATAAAAAATAGATTTGTCGTGGAACGGTCGATGTTTATTGCATTGCAAATACGTGTTATGATGTGATTAATGTTGTTTTTGTAAATATTTTATAAAAGATAGAAAGTAAATTTGTTGTTGGACAATAGAATCGATGTTGAAAGTATTGCGAATGTGTTATGATGTTAGAATCGATGTTGAAAGTATTGCGAATGTGTTATGATGTGATTAATGTTGTTTTAATTTTATTTTTTGATCTACAAATTTATACAATATTTGTATGTAACCGAATGTGCTAGTTTTTAAGTTGTTTTCTTTTTTAGATCGTATACTTTGGCTTTCTAAACTTACTAGTAGAAAGATGAAAAAAATATACTTTTTTTTTTTGAAACACTGGTGAAAAAAAATATACTTATCTTTTAAACTCTGTACCACCTTCATGGCTGGTAGACTTTCTGTATCAACCTTACACCATCTAATAAAATTTTCAGTTTGTTAAAAAAAAAAAAAACTTTGATCCAAGGAACTTACCGTAACATTAACATACGACCTATGGAATTAGGTTACTGGCCGAGAATTAGTGTGTGGTCTAATCATTACTTTAATTACATTTCTTTCACAGAGTTGATCATGAAACCAAATGGAGGTTTAAGCCAATTCAATATTTCAAATACTACAATTTAAATAGTATGAAACAGAAATTGGTAATGATACAATTCGATCCGACATTTAACGTGTTCGTTATTAAAAAAAAAAAAAAAAAATTCGTGTAAACCACATTGACTTCTTAAGTTCTAAATTCTAATGGATCAACATTTAAACCGACTCGAGAGTTTTGGTTTTCCGGTTCGATTTCGGTTAAGAGAGTTAGTGTATATATTGGCCTCTCTGTTTTCCAATTAATTTATTACTATATGTGACCCACTCTCGTTGTCACTAGTGGAGTTTCACGCACGCTTCTTACTGGGTAAGGTTATACGCGTACCGTAACATCCATGTCCCGCGCCGCAGGGTATTATTTGCACTCACTTCGTCTTCTGTTTCCCATATCGACGATCAAATTCAAATCGGCAACCTCCGTATTGATTCCTCTGCTCCGATTGATTCAATGTCGCTGCTTAACCAACTCTTCAACCGTGGCATCTTTGGCGCCAAATGGTATCTCCTCCTCCTTCTTCTTCTTATTATTAAACGTTTATCTCGTTTAGGATCTGGGTTTTGATTTGAAGAAGCTAGGGTTCTTCAAAAAGTTGTTCAATTTGAAGTTAGAGTTTATGTTTTTGATTGATCGTCCACAAAATTTGAGAAATTGAATTAAATTTTTAACAGCAAGACAAGCTTGAATTTGGCAATAGCTCGGATGAAGTTGCTGCAAAACAAGAGAGATATGCAGCTTAAGCATATGAAGAAGGAGATAGCTCAGTTCTTGCAAGCTGGACAAGAACCTATCGCTCGAATCAGGGTCCGTTCATTTTTACAACCATCCCAGTTTGATTTTGTGTATGTTAGTTCTTACAATGAACAATCAAGTTGTTTATGTTCTTGTTTGAGAGATTAGGTGGAGCATGTGATTAGAGAAATGAATTTATGGGCAGCTTATGAGATACTGGAGCTGTTCTGCGAGTTTGTACTTGCTCGTGTTCCAATTCTTGAAAGTGAAAAGTGAGAGTCTTTGGTTTCTATATGTGGTGGAGTTTACAGTTTACAATATGGATTAGCTGGGATGATCCTTAATATGTTATGTGTGTTGTTTCTTTGGATAGGGAATGTCCAAGAGAGTTGAGAGAGGCTGTTGCTAGTATCATCTTTGCTGCTCCAAGGTGCTCTGAAGTGCCTGATCTTGTGCAAATTAAGAATCTGTTTGGTACAAAATATGGAAAAGAATTTATCATGGTTGCTTCTGAGCTTCGTCCGGATTCTGGTGTCAATCGTACTGTTAGTATATTTGGGGGCTAGTTTCTTCCTTATTTATGTTTTGTGTACATTATCTAGAGAACTGCACTCTTGAAGGAAGTTTTACTAGTTGGATTGTTTTACCTTTTTGGTCAGATCATTGAAAAGCTTTCTCCAACTAGTCCATCGGGAGAAGCAAGGCTCAAGATGTTGAAGGATATTGCGCAGGAGTACAGTTTGAATTGGGATTCTTCAGCCACGGAAGCAGAGTTCATGAAGAGCCATGAAGATCTACTGGTACCATTCTCTGAACCTAGACTTTTCAGTTTACGGGGAAGTTAGTCAGTAACATTCACATGCATCAGACTCCTTAATTCAGATGTGAACTTTGAATCTTTGATACTACTCAGCTATGTCACTAAGGAAAAAAAGTGGTTTCCCTAAATGGAAGCAGCATGACATTAATTTGGAAACTACAACTCCAAATGTGCTGCCCACTATTTCTATACCCGTCCATCGATCATAACTTGTCTGGTAGATATTTTATAGGGTAAAAGAAACGAGAAAGTATATTAGCAATGAGTTGATAATCTTCTGATGCCTAGCTATTCTTTATTGTACACAAATGCTGAGTTTGCTTCGATTTAGGAAATGTTTTATTAAAATAAAGTCGGTTTTGTAAAGTTGATAGTTTTGTTCTAACGTCATTTGTAGGGTGGAGCTAAGCAAATGCATCGTCAAGATGGTATCTCTGAATCTCAGCCATCCCAGCCCGGCTACACTCAGTCTTCAGTTTCTAGGGAATTTGAAAGTCTGCCTGCAGAGGCCACACAGAGACTCCAAAAGCTTCAAGCTCAAAACCCAGCGAGCAAAAACATGTCATCATCTAAACTGACTTCAGCTTCTCAAATATCTCCTGATACTAGGCGGGAACAGACTGACGTAATGGAGAGAGCTCGGGCTGCTCTAGCTAGCGCTGATCGTGCAACAGCAGCTGCTCGTGCTGCAGCGCAACTAGTGAATGTCTCTTATGGGGTTACTGCACCCACAGTAGCAGCGACAGAAGGGAAATCCGTGACATGAATGTAGTTGTCACGTCATATTTGTGAATAAAAGCAATTGTTTTTGCTTCATAGTTCATACAGTGTGAGAAGGATAACGTTGTTTTCTTGGGTGCATGCATAGGTTTGGGAATGAGTATGCTAAAGTGTTGTGACTTGTGATTTTTTTTGTAACTTATCTTTTTTAGGGAGTTTGGTCAACTAAACAAACTCGAGGTGGATTCAGCAGTCAATGTCTCAATGATGTTAAATGTGACCACCGTATCAACCATACAGATATAACTTTTTTATTTGCCAGTTTTACAGAAACTATGCAGAAAAAAAAACAACATTATCATGTAAAATTCGCATTTACTATCTGAACTCTTTAGGCTCCCAGAAGCATCCGAATGTAAATCTCTCTTACTAAATACGTAACTCTCACTAGCCTCTGTTTTATAGACTATAGATTTCAATATTTCATTAACAACAAAACCTTAACATAAAGAGTCGCAACAAAGACACCATCCATTGTTTATCTATTGTTTTGTCTCTTCATCACATCTGCGTCTGCAGACTCCATCATACGACAAATCTGCTAGCTGCGTATGTGATCTTCTTTTCTCTCAGATTTTACCCGATATTCAAGAACACCTAGTTATGTCTTTTAGATAATGTGTTTTTACTGTCTATTCAAACATTAATGTGACACATCCTCCGTTTTTTTTTTATTTCAAAACATACAGTGAGTAAAGCTGGGACTTGACTCTAAAGTCTCAGCTTCAAACGCAGTGAAGGGTCTGACAGATCGTCCTTAAGGTTTTACATCTACAACAAGAACGAGAGGAAGTACTTCATCGTCCAAGGGCGAGATTCTTGTTACAAGTGTGATATATTAACAAGAAAATATGCTTACCTGCATAATGACAAGAATCCGAAAATCGTCATAAAAACTACTACCATTGAGGGCCTTTGATTTTTTTTTTTTTTTTGGATTTTGCAAATATATAAATAAATAAAATCTTGTAACATTTTCTAAAACTCATAAAAGTGGGTGTCTAGATTTTATTAAAGACTTTGTAGAAACTGTCAATATCTAGATTCCCTATACTTTAGGGAAACTACTTTTTCTATGATTTTGATCACATATGGTTTTTGTATTAAATACAAAAACGATAAACCATCCTAAAAACGACTACTACCATTATAAGACCTTAATTTCAATGAGTTCATAGACATTTTTTATCATTGACCCAAGTCAAACTTGCTGCATTACGAAAACCTCTTATTTCTTCACCGGCCATAGGATATAAAACGTACTTAAGTGGAAAATTTTATGTATTCAAACAAAGCGAAAAAAAAAAGAAAAAAAAGAATATTATAGTGATGATATATTCACATCGATCGTCATGGACCGTGTGCGTGTGACTGTGAGAGAAAAAGGTCCACTTACGACTTGCCCCTTCGGAGACACACAATCTCAACTCGTCCTTTCCAAACATTAACAATTTTTTTTATTGTGCTCAATTTTGTCTCTTTCTCATGTACGTTAGGTCTACTTCCTTGTCCAGGTGGGATCTCCACTATTTTCTAATATCATTTCCCACTTCTAAAGTACTCTAACGAATCTCTTCTTTTTTTTTTTTTTTTTTTTTTTTTCTTCTTTTTACATCATAAGAAACAACAGAAGGGAAAAAAAAAGTACGTGCGGAAGTTTCAATTCTGCTGGGCGGCATTTTGATTATTTCAACACATTAAAAAGAAAAAACTCGAGTTTATATAATTATTCTGGTGAACCACTCTCTCCTCAAAGATATTTGTATCAAAAAGTAATGGAGGACACGTAGGGCCGAATGAACAGACAGATGGTGTGTGATTAAGCAACTGTATTCTCTCTCTCTCTTCCATGTCCTAAACCTATGTCTCCATACATACACATTCTCTACTCTACAAAAACTCATTTCCTCTTCCGATCCCACCTTTAAATAGCGTCTCCTTCTCTCCCTTCACTCAAACATACATTAATCATATTCTATATGAAGAGGGAGAGGAAGAGACAAGAACCCGAGGAGGAGGAGAAGGAAGAGAGAAAGATGGAGGTGGTGGTGGTAGATGCATTGGCTGCAGCAGCAACGGTGGCTGCGGCTGCGGCGGTCAAGGAGGAGGAGGAATTGTGGGTAATGAGGCTCAAAGCGGGAGATGGTGTGGTCGATGAGCTGATGACTTGGAGCACCGTTTGGTTGCCTTCATGTTGGGACGTTGAGTTCGTTGAGAAAAATTATGAAGTTTTGTATAATGATGTTGTGTGGGACGATGATCTTTGGAATTTGAACACTTCTTCCACTCAGCTTCCTCCTTTAGATAACATAAGACAAGATTGAACGTTTTTTTCCAATCGGTTCGGTTATGGGGATCATCTTTTTCGGTTTTAGTATGAACCATGCATATTGTAATCAAAATTACTTGTTTTGATTTGGTATGGTTTCATTTTAAACTTTTAGTCTTTAGATCATAAACTTTTTTTGTCAAAAGAAAAGTATTACCTAATTTGAGGACTTTTTCTCAACTTGGTTTTGGCTTTTCTCTTGGTTTAGTATAAGTTTTTGGTTTTCTCCCGGTTCAGCAAACCGAACTAAGGTTCTTTATGAATTTGGATCCATTTTTTAGATGTACACCTATTGATTTTCATTTTTTGGATCCTATCTTTGCCCGACATGAATCCTGGTTAGGTTGGTTCTTAGAAGCAGCCACACCGTTCTACTAAACTAGACTCTATATATCTTTGTTCGGATGGTAGAAGTTCGAAACGAATGAAAATTGGATTCACGGTTCATAATTTCCATACCACTATAGGGTACGTAGACATTAACAAAAACAATAAATTGCTTTAAAATTTTCCATAAAATTTAAAAATACATTTGGGGAAAAAAAAAGCCACATGGAGGAGAAAAATCTAGAACTCGGGTGGCTTGTAGGCATTGAAATCGATATGACGACTTTAGTTGCATTTTTGCATGCGTTGGTTGTACTCAAACATCTCTGGTAACATGTTTAGTTATTTTGTAGAGATGTCTTATAATTCATGGGTTCGATTCTAGGATTAAACAGAATAAATACCCAATGTTATCCCTTTTACAAAAAAAAAAAAAAAAAAAATGTTTGTAATTCCTAAAGTGTAGTTTTAAGATAAATATTGAGGTAAGTAAGTTTCTAAACTGATATAGAAGTCAACAGATTTAAAACTGAACAAAACAATAATGTCTGGGATCAAAGGGAGAACGGAGAGTAAAAGGACAAAATAAATTTGAGACAACGACAAGAAGAAAATGGCGAAAGAAGTTGAATCAGAAGACAAAATTCTGGTTTCTTGTTTTTTACTGCTTTCTCGATTATTAATCAAACTCAAAATGAATCGAACATATATACTTATATATATAGAATATGTAGCATGCATGAAATAGTCCTCACGCTCTCGCTTTTTTTTTCTTTTTTGACTATCCTCACAACAGTGATAGAAAAGTAAAAACTATTTCAACCACCAAAACTCTTATTTAAATCTCTGGATCACCACATTTTTAGTAATTTAATAATTCCATTTCTGTTAAGTATATAGTTATACTAAAAAGCTTAAAAGTGAATAATATTTAACAATGCTATGAGTTTGAACCTGCGGTAATGGAATATGCTTTGAGATTTTCCTTATTTTAATCATAACAGTTAAACCGATTACACTATCAGAAATTAATTATTTAATTGATTAGGTTTATTATTAACCACTAAATAGGATGTCGGCCTGTGCGTTACCGCACGGGAAAGTGAAAACTTGAAATGATCAACATTGTTAATTTTATATTTTGAGTGAAATGTTTTTGGTAATTTTTTAATGTATAATATAAAATCATAAATAATGAATAAGATGAATTAACCAAATTAGTTAAATAAAATATTTGTTATATATATATAAATGAAAAATCGATTCAGTGACAATAAGAAAATAATATTAAAGATATATAAATTTAGGTTTACTAAACCATACTCAGATAATCAATTTTAAAAGATATTAACATAGAATAAAATTTCAATTATTATTTTATCAAAATTTATAAAAAATAATAAGAGAATCAAGGAGAAAGAGCTCATAGCAGCAACTGCAACTAAACAAATTGATTAAAAAGATAAATTTATGAAAAATTAGAAATCATCATTAATTACCTAAATTAATACTTGAAAGAGTTGATCAACAATCACAAACACTTTTTTGATTATGGATCTAGTCGAAATAGAGTAGAGTGGCCTTCTTTACAGTTAGATGGAAAACGACACCAAATAAAAGTTAGATGAATGAATCAATAAATAAAACAATCCAACTTTTTAACAAAAATGAGTTAATTAATGTTGATTATGAAATTGAAAGAAAATAATACTCAGAATTTTTAAATTTAAAGGTATTAAACAATAGTCAAATAACAAAAACTTTTTTCAAGATCCATTATATATATATATATATATATACAAAGAGGTGTAAAACAAAAATGTGCGAAAACTAACAAATGTGAATATTGAAAGTTGGGAATACGACGAAGAAACATAATTGTTGGATCAAAATATTGCAACTTTGAAGATCATTAACAAATCTAAACAGTTAGATGAGATAATAAAAATAATCTCATCCGTTATAATTAAATTGACTCCTAAAAGTGAGTTTGCTATAATATATAAACATATAAATCTATGATTTTATTTATTAACTTGTAAGTTTAGAAAATATTTAGAAAACAATAAATTCGAAACTTGTTTTTGTATTTCATAAAAGCTTATATATAATAAACAAAGAGGTGTAAACTATAAAAGTGTAAAACATGAGGGGTGAAAAAATGTGAAAAATTAATAGGTGCGATTTTGAAGATGGGGTTACGACGAAAAGATGCAAAAATATGAAAATAAAGACGTGTAACACAAAAAGGTGTGAAACAAAAAGATGCAAAAATTAACAAGTGCAAACATTGAAATCAAGGGGTACGACGAAGAAACACAATTATTGGATCAAAACACTACAACTTTATATAAACAAAGAGGTGTAAAACAAAAATGTGTGAAAACTAACGGGTGCCAACATAGAAAGTTGGAGGTTAAACGAAGAAACACAATTGTTGGACCGAAACTTTGCAACTTTTGAGATCATTAATCATACTTAATGAATAAAAAATCTTTTCAAAATCCATAAAAATCTGTATATATATTAAAACAAAGAGTGTGAAAACAAAGAGGTGTAATACAAAAAGGTGTGAAACAAAAAGGTGTGAAACAAAAACGTGCGAAAACTAACAGGTGCCAAGATGGACAGCTGGGGGTGCAACGAAGAAACACAATTGTTGGACCAAAACTTTGCAACTTTGAGATCATTAACAAAGGGTGAGATCATTAATAATACTAAAAGAACAAAAACTCTTTTCAAAGTCCATAAAAATCCGTATATATGTAAAAACAAAGAATGTGAAAACAAAGAGGTGTGAAACAAAAAGGTGTGAAAACTATCAAATGCAACCATTGAAAGCTAAGGGAACAACAAAGAAACACAATTGTTGGATCAAAACATTGCAACTTTTCAAAATCCATAAAAATCTGTATATATGTAAAAACAAAGAGTATGAAAACAAAGAGGTGTGAAACAAAAAGCTGCGAAAACTAGTAAGTTAGATCAAAACGTTGTTTTCTATAATTTTATTTTTTTGTTCTTTCTTTATTTGTTTTCATCATCTGTTTTCTTGTTTCATTTACTCTAGTCTCTATTTTTATTTTTTCTCTAATTTTATTTCTTTCTTCTTTCTTTATTTATTTCCATCATCAGTTTGCTTGTTTCTCTTTACTTCAGTCTCCATTTTTCTTTTTTTTCTCTAATTTTATTTTTTTCTTCTTTCTTTATTTGTTTTCATCATCTCTTTGCTTGTTTCTCTTTACTTCAGTCTCCATTTTTCTTTTTTCTCTAATTTTATTTCTTTCTTCTTTCTTTATTTGTTTTTATCATCTGTTTGCTTGTTTCTCTATATTTCTGTCTCCAATTTTCTTTTTTCTCTAATTTTATTTCTTTCTTCTTTCTTTATTTGTTTTCATCATCTCTTTGCTTGTTTCTCTTTACTTCAGTCTCCATTTTTCTGTTTTCTCTAATTTTCTTTCATTCTTCTTTCTTTATTTGTTTTCATCATCTCTTTGCTTGTTTCTCTTTACTTCAGTCTCCATTTTTCTGTTTTCTCTAATTTTATTTCATTCTTCTTTCTTTATTTGTTTTCGTCATCTGTTTGCTTGTTTCTCTTTACTTCAGTCTCCATTTTTTCTGTTTTCTCTAATTTTATTTATTTCTTCTTTCTTTATTTGTTTTCATTATCTGTTTTCTTGTTTCTCTTTACTTTAGTCTCCATTTTTCTATTTTCTCTAATTTTATTTCTTTCTTCTTTCTTTATTTGTTTTCATCATCTGTTTGCTTGCTTATCTTTACTTCAGTCTCCATTTTTATGCTTTCCCTAATTTTATTTCGTTCTTTATTTGTTTTCATCATCTGTTTGCTTGTTTCTCTTTACTTCAGTCTCCATTTTTCTGTTTTCTCTAATTTTATTTCTTTCTTCTTTCTTTATTTGTTTTCATCATCTGTTTGCTTGTTTCTCTTTACTTTAGTCTCCATTTTTCTGCTTTCTCTAATTTTATTTCTTTCTTTTTTCTTTATTTGCTTTCATCATCTGTTTGCTTGTTTCTCTTTACTTCAGTCTCCATTTTTCTTTTTTCTCTAATTTTATTTCTTTGTTCTTTCTTTATATATTTTCATCATTTGTTTGCTTGTTTCTCTTTACTTCAGTCTCTATTTTTTCTGTTTTCTCTAATTTTCTTTTTTTCTTCTTTCTTTATTTGTTTTCATCATCTCTTTGCTTGTTTCTCTTTACTTCAGTCACCATTTTTCGGTTTTCTCTAATTTTATTTCATTCTTCTTTCTTTATTTGTTTTCATCATCTCTTTGCATGTTTCTCTTTACTTCAGTCTCCATTTTTCTGTTTTCTCGAATTTTATTTCATTCTTCTTTCTTTATTTGTTTTCGTCATCTGTTTGCTTGTTTCTCTTTACTTCAGTCTCCATTTTTTCTGTTTTCTATAATTTTATTTATTTCTTCTTTCTTTATTTGTTTTCATCATCTGTTTTCTTGTTTCTCTTTACTTCAGTCTCCATTTTTCTGTTCTCTAATTTTATTTCTTTCTTCTTTCTTTATTTGTTTTCATCATCTGTTTGCTTGTTTCTCTTTACTTCAGTCTCCATTTTTCTGCTTTCTCTAATTTTATATCTTTCTTTTTTCTTTATTTGTTTTCATCATCTGTTTGCTTGTTTCTCTTTACTTCAGTCTCTATTTTTCTGTTTTCTCTAATTTTATTTCTTTCTTCTTTCTGTATTTGTTTTCATCATCTGTTTGCTTGTTTCTCTTTACTTTAGTCTCCATTTTTCTGCTTTCTCTAATTTTATTTCTTTATTTTTCTTTATTTGTTTTCATCATCTGTTTGCTTGTTTCTCTTTACTTCAGTCTCCATTTTTCTTTTCTCTAATTTTATTTCTTTGTTCTTTCTTTATATATTTCCATCATTTGTTTGCTTGTTTCTCTTTACTTCAGTCTCCATTTTTCTGTTTTCTCTAATTTTCTTTTTCTTCTTTCTTTATTTGTTTTCATCATCTCTTGCCTTGTTTCTCTTTACTTCAGTCTCCATTTTTCTTTTTTCTCTAATTTATTTCTTTCTTCTTTCTTTATTTGTTTTCATCATCTGTTTGCTTGTTTCTCTTTACTTCAGTCTCCATTTTTCTGCTTTCTCTAATTTTATTTCTTTCTTCTTTCTTTATTTGTTTTCATCATCTGTTTGCTTGTTTCTCTTTACTTCAGTCTCCATTTTTCTTTTTTCTCTAATTTTATTTCTTTCTTCTTTCTTTATTTGTTTTCATCATCTGTTTGCTTGTTCTTCTTTACTTCAGTCTCCATTTTTCTGCTTTCTCTAATTTTATTTCTTTCTTCTTTCTTTATTTTTTTTCATCATCTATTTGCTTGTTTCTTTTTACTTCAGTCTCCATTTTTCTGTTTTCTCTAATTTTATTTCATTCTTCTTTCTTTATTTGTTTTCGTCATCTGTTTGTTTGTTTCTCTTTACTTCAGTCTCCATTTTTTCTGTTTTCTCTAATTTTATTTATTTCTTCTTTCTTTATTTGTTTTCATCATCTGTTTGCTTGTTTTTTTACTTCAGTCTCCATTTTTCTGCTTTCTATAATTTTATTTCTTTCTTTATTTGTTTTTATCATCTGTTTGCTTGTTTCTCTTTACTTCAGTCTCCATTTTTCTGTTTTCTCTAATTTTATTTCCTTCTTCTTTCTGTATTTGTTTTCATCATCTGTTTGCTTGTTTCTCTTTAATTTAGTCTCCATTTTTCTTTTTTCTCTAATTTTATTTCTTTCATCTTTCTTTATTTATTTTCATCATCTGTTTGCTTGTTTCTCTTTACTTCAGTCTTCATTTTTCTTTTTTTCTCTAATTTTAATTCTTTCTTCTTTCTTTATTTGTTTTCATTATCTGTTTGCTTGTTTCTCTTTATTTCAGTCTCCATTTTTCTTTTTTTCTCTAATTTCTTTCTTTCTTCTTTCATTATTTGTTTTCATCATCTTTTTGCTTGTTCCTCTTTACTTCAGTCTCCATTTATGCTTTCTCTAATTTTATTTCTTTCTTTTTTCTTTATTTGTTTTCATCATCTGTTTGTTTGTTTCTCTTTACTTCAGTCACCATTTTTCTTTTTTTTCTAATTTTATTTTTTTTTCTTCTTTCTTTATTTGTTTTCATCATCTGTTTGCTTGTTTCTCTTTACTTCAGTCTCCATTTTTCTGTTTTCTCTAATTTTATTTCTTTCTTTTTTCTTTATTTGTTTTCATCATCTGTTTGTTTGTTTCTCTTTACTTCAGTCTCCATTTTCTTTTTTTCTCTAATTTTATTTATTTATTTTTTCTTTATTTGTTTTTATCATCTGTTTGCTTGTTTCTCTTTATTTGAGTCTCCATTTCTCTTTTTTTCTCTAATTTTATTTCTTTCTTCTTTCTTTATTTATTTTCATCATCTCTTTGCTTGTTTCTCTTTACTTCAGTCTCCATTTTTTTTTTCTCTAATCTTTTTTTTTTCTTCTTTCTTTATTTTTTTTTATCATCTGTTTGCTTGTTTCTCTTTATTTCAGTCTCCATTTTTCTTTTTTCTCTAATTTTATTTCTTTCTTCTTTCTTTATTTGTTTTCATAATCTCTTTGCTTGTTTCTCTTTACTTTTGTCTCCATTTTTCTTTTTTTCTCAAATTTTATTTCTTTCTTCTTTCTTTATTTGTTTTCGTCATCTGTTTGCTTGTTTCTCTTTACTTCAATCTCCATTTTTTCTGTTTTCTCTAATTTTATTTCTTTCTTCTTTCTTTATTTATTTTCATCATCTGTTTGTTTGTTTCTTTTTACTTCAGTCTCCATTTTTCTGCTTTCTATAATTATATTTCTTTCTTATTTCTTTATTTGTTTTCATCATCTCTTTGCTTGTTTCTCTTTACTTCAGTCTCCATTTTTCTGTTTTCTCTAATTTTATTTCTTTCTTCTTTCTTTATTTGTTTTCATCATCTGTTTGCTTGTTTCTCTTTACTTCAGTCTCCATTTTTCTTTTTTCTCTAATTTTATTTCTTTCTTCTTTCTTTATTTGTTGTTATCATCTGTTTGCTTGTTTCTAACTTCAGTCTTCATTTTTTAGTTTTCTCTAATTTTATTTCTTTCTTCTTTCTTTATTTGTTTTCATCATCTGTTTGCTTGTTTCTCTTTACTTCAGTCTCCATTTTCTGTTTTCTCTAATTCTATTTCTTTCCTCTTTCTTTATTTATTTTTATAAATGAATATGTTTACATATTTATATTAATGAATATGTTTACATATTTATATTTCCGAAATCAATAAATCAAAATTTATCAAATTAATAACCTTATTTCTTTTAGACATATTTCTTGTTCGTTTGTGAGTCTCAGCGACACCTTCAAACGACTATAATTATAGTGCAATTTTCTCTTTTAATCATTTCCATCAATATCTTCTGTGAATCAGTGCACCATGTTTCTGTAGCTGGTTTTTTTGGCGATGTATTTAAGCGATACAAGTGTCGATTTTTTTCATCTCTCTCACTATATTTAGTCGCTGGTTTTTAAAATTATTAAACAATCAGTGTTGAGAATAAGAAGATTACCAATCAATCTCAAATTTAAATATAAATAAACAAAAATTATCACACATTTCACTTATAATTCACTTATAATATACATTTATAAAAATGAATATATTTATATACATAGAGGTGGAATTGTAGATGAATGTATAATACAAACAACTATCGTTTTTGTAGACAAAACATATGATATATAAAAAGTCTAAAGTCGTTAAATATTTTGACAATTCTAATAGATTATATAGATTGATAATCCAAAATTAAATGTACTTACTACTTATTTTTCTCCGTACAAGATGTAGGTTATTTATCTAGTATTTTGGAAAGGTAAAAACAATTATGAGTGAAAAATACAAACAGATTTATAATCTAAATGACTTCATTAAAAATTTAAAACTTTATTTTTAAGAAAAATCCATAAACCTTTAGTTAAATCAATAAGCCTTACAAAAATTCATTCTTATAATAATATATATTTAGTAATTTTAAAAACTACTTGCAAATGGTTGATTATTAAAAATTTGGAACAACTGAAATATTAATATAAAAATGAAAACAATGTTTTCTCAGTAACTTACACATAAATAGGACTGCACTTACATGATTAGTAAATGAATGCAGAGTTTCTCCGAGTGATGTGATCTTAAATATTAAATTTACCAAATGTTTCAATGCTTCAATTAAACGGTTAGGATAATTTCTTTTAATATGTTTTAGTAAATAAAGATAATTTATGAAGAATTATACTTAGTTAAAGATGTGAACATTTGAATAGACACAACTGTTCAGAAAAATTACAACTGTTCGTAAGAGACACAACTTTACAGTTAACATACATTTACAATTTTTCAAAAAGACGCAACAATATAATTATTTTTTGTCAAAAAAGATAAAAAAAAAAATATTTTTATGAAAGTCATAATGAAAAGACACAATTGTTTTTCGCATTTATTCAGCTTGCTATTATCATATGTTAAAAAGAAAATTAAAAATTTCCCAAAAGAAGAACAAATATATATAATCCTAAAGACGTGTACATTTAAACTCAAAGGAAAGTTGGAAATTGTTACAAAAGAAGAACAAATTATATAGATTACTAAAGATATGAATATTTGAATAGACATATATAATTGCTAAAGATGTGAACATTTGAATAGATACAATTGTTCATAAAAAACACAACTGTTTATAAAAGACATAACTCTACATTCAATAGATGCAACTTCTTAAAGAGACGCAACCATATAATTTTTTTGTCAAAAGAATAATTAAATAATATTATTTTAATGAAAAGTCACGATGAAAAGATGCAACTAAATTTTTTTAATAAAAAGTCACAATTTTTTGAATAAAAAGTCACGATGAAAAGACGCAATTGTTCTTTGCACTGATTCATATTGCTAATATTATATACAAAAATCTCAACTGTTTGTAAAAGACACAACTCTACATTCAACATATGCAACTCTCTAAAGAGACGCAACCATATCTTTTTTTTGTCAAAACATAATAATTAAATAAAATTTTTTTTAATCACGATGAATAGATGCAACTGATTTTTTTTTTTAATGAAAAGTCACGATTTTTTTTAATAAAAGGTCACGATGAAAAAACGCAACTGTTCTTCGCATTTATTCATATTGCTAATATTATATACAAAAGTCTTCGTATTTATTCATATTGCTAATATTATATACAAAAGTCACAACTGTTTGTAAGAGACACAACTCTACATCCAACTGATGCAACTTTCTAAAGAGACGCAACCATATAACTTTTTTGTCAAAAGAATAATTAAATCATATTTTTTTAATGAAAAGTCACGATGAAAAGATGCAACTGAATTTCTTTTAATGAAAAATCACGATGAAAAGATGCGACTGTTCTTCGCATTTTTCAGATTGCTATTATTATATGCAACAGATGTGATTTTTGAAACCAGGAGGTACAACAAAGAGATGCAAAAATTAAGAGGTGTGATTTTTGAAAGATGGGGGTGCGACGAAAAGACACGATTAGTAATTTTAAACCGTTGGATTAAATGAGAAATAATCTCATCCGTTGGATTAAAAGTTGACACAAAAAGTGGTTTGCTATTATTACACACTTTAAGAAAACAATGATTACTAAGTTTAAATATATATTTTTTTGACTAAAAGGATATATTTAACTTTAAACCAATAACAATTCAAAATTTTAAATATTTTTAATGATTACTTCTTGAAGTTTACAAAACATCAATCTTTATGGAACAAAAAAAATATCCCAAAACATCAATCTTTGTGGGACCGAGGGAGTATCTATACTGTATTTTTAAGCAATTTGTTACTGTAAGTTTTTTTTATATGATTACATAGAGAAAATTTCGACAATTTAAAAGATGATTAAGAAAACCCAACAATTTAGCATTACGTAAATGCCTAGCCAACTTCATGATAACGTTCTGGATTAATAGTCAAATCATTATATACCCTTCAATAATAATAAAATTTACACAAAAATTATTACATATACTTATTTTCTAAGACTACGTTCATTGTCGTTCCGTCGGAATTAAATAAATTTAAACGAAGTCTTAGTTGTCAAAAGATTAGAATACTTTTTATACCCTGAATTATTTGTTGGTAGATTGTTCATACTTCATATGAGACCTTATATCGCAACATTTGAATGAGTTCATAAAATAAACAAGTTTCATAATCATAGATTATTATAATTATACCGTGTTTGTTAAAAAATTTTGGCTTATCCGTAGTTCTAGCATCACTGCATATCATCACGCCTCTCGTATCTTGGTTTTGGTTTTTCCAGAAAGTCAAAAAATAAAATCTGCACACTGAGGCATTAGCCATGCAAAACATATGGAACACGTACTTAATAACATTAGCCATGCAAAAACATGAAAACCGGAAAGACTAAAAATTGTGAAGAGACTAAAAGTTAACAAAACTAAGATTAGTGTATGAACTTAATAGTGTCGACTAACATAATAATTATCTAACCGAGAAACACTACAGGTCATTCGCAGCAAAAATATTAAATTACCTTGAATTAGAGATTGATGTTTTAAAGTTAAAAAGACACTTCAATAAAACAATTCTTTAGTACTCAGAAAACAATTTTCCGAAACTTGTTTATTTAGTCAAGAAAAGTTTATATATAATAAACAAATAGGTGTAAGACATAGATGTGTGAAATGTAAAGGTGTAAAAATTAATAAATGTGAAATATGGAGGTACAACAAATGGGTGTAACACATAGAGGTGTGAAATTAAAACGTGTAAAATTAATGGATGTGATTTTTGACCAGGAGATACAACAAAGAGATGCAAAGACTAAGATGTGTGATTTTTGAAAGATGGGGGTGCGACGAAAAGACAAGATTAATAATTTTTGAAACCAGGAGGTACAACAAAGAGATGTAAAGACTAAGAGGTGTGATTTTTGAAAGATGGGGGTATGACGAAAAGACACGATTAATAATTTTAAAAACCAGGAGGTACAACAAAGAGATGCAAAGACTAAGAGGTGTGATTTTTGAAAGATGGGGTGCGACGAAAAGACACGATTAATAATTTTAAAAACCAGGAGGTACAACAAAGAGATGCAAAGACTAAGAGGTGTGATTTTTGAAAGATGGGGGTACGACGAAAAAACACGATTAATAATTTTAAACCGTTGGATTAGAACTGGAACTAATTTCATGCGTTGGATTAAAAGTTGACACAAAAAAGTAGGTTTGCTATTATATATAGATTTAATTGATTTGGTCGTTTTGGTCCAGTTTTAACCAAGAATGAGGATCCAGGTGCTGTTGGGTCGGAAAAAAACGCGCGGATCTATACTAATCGGGTCGGGTAATTTTACAATCCATTTTTCTTGACAAATTTACCCCTATCGATTTTAATTAAACCTCTCCTTAATGTCTAATTGAATGACAATTCTAGAAATTTTGACCAAATTTCAATTTTGTACTTCTCTTTTTATATATATAGAGATAGGTCTCATGGACCTGCGAAGACGGGACTGCTTACTGAATCAAATTATTGTTATCAGCTAGCCCAAATTGTTATATAGACAATCCGAGTTTGATATTGGATCTCTCTTCAAATCAATTTTACATTTGCTTTTTCTATCATTATTCTTCTTGTTAGACATACCCATGTGACCAATTGACTCCTTAGCCAAAACATATACGTATATATATATATATATATCCCTGTTTGTCAAGAAATGTATTTATCATTTGTTTTACTACACTTTAACGAAGTTTAAAACTACCATATACTAATTTGTTTGATATAGACAACATAATTTGTTTATTCTGTTGTAAATAATCATTAAACATAACAGAAAACATTTTGCGTGATTATAATATCAAGTTATCAACATTGCTACTTCGCCTCCATCATCGTTATGTCTTCTTCAAATTGATCACCGACACACTTAAACGTAGGTTAAGCAAGCTTCTTCGTTTTGTTTTCTATAGCTACTATGTTTCCATTTTTGTTGTATACATTTTCTTCTTTACATCTCCATCGGGTAGCTAAAAAAATCAATAGTCGTCTGCCTAATAAATTGCATCCATTCAATTCCCAACGCTACGAAAATGGCACCTATCTTGGGAATGCAACTCATGATTATCATCTTTTTTTTTGCATACATTTCTTGTTGGACCACTTCATTGTTTTTATAACAATGAATCATAATTTAAAAAATTTGGACCATCTAACCGAGGAATAAACAGAGAATATCTAAGGAACATGCATGTGACAAGAAACCCAAATCAGTAAATCTAAAACATAATTGAGCTAATATGGTATACGTACTGCCAAAAAAAAATGTATATTAACTTTTCCTTGTAACTTACAACACATTATATAGGTTATTTCGTTGTATATATATACATAACAGCTATTTCAATTATAGATAGAGAGATATATATGTGTGAACAAAAATAAAGAACAAAGCAGTGACATAGAAAACGACAGATACAGAGACTCACTCAAATTACAAATGACTCAATGACACAGCACGCCCGTCATCTTCCCTCCGGGCTGCGCCTGCTCCACCAAATTAAAACATATAGAGGGACTAGTTAGAAAGAGAGAAAGATTTGGAGTTGTCTCATCTCATGTCTGAATATAACAATCTCTGACCGTTCTTGTCATATCAAGAAAACAAAATAATCTCTCACGTTCGTTTTTTCTTTTCCCCTCATCGAAACATTCTCTCTTTTCTTCTACATCTCCGTTTCTGTATGGGTTGTCGAGATATTCTGTTGACTTTCTCCGTCGCTCTCTTACTCATATCTCTGTTCCAGATCTGGCTTTTCCGGGAAGGACGACAAGTTCCGGAACTATCGGAAGACCAACTCGGAAAAGACAGAAAAGCCCTGCTCGCGTCCAAGAACACGAAGGACGACGACGATGTTCATCAACGACTCTACCAAAGGTATTTTAAGGGAAGATCTTTTGGTGTAAACAACACAAATTCTTCGTTTGAAGATTCCAATAGAAGGATCCCTAGTTCCCCTGATCGCCTTCATAACTAGTTAGTTCTTCGTGCCTTGTTTAGCTTACCTCATTTTGTTAGTATGTATCTTTCGTAAAATTGCTATCTAGATATTCTGGTAAGAAACAAGAGCATTTTGTTTTTTCTTGGCATTGGGATCAAAGGAATGTGCATACGGTAAATGTAATAAACTCAGGAACGTTTTTTTTTTTTTTTTTTTTTTTTTTTTTTTTTTTTTTTTGTAATCGGTTATTGCATTGATTTATGTATACACTTGATGAGAAATAAATATTTATGGAAATTATTACGGTATTTATGATCAGTTATACGCACTTTCACACTTTGATTATCTGGTTCATTCATATTCGTGTCTTCTATTAATTTGATCAAACTTGACAGTGTTTCTAGTAGAGAAACATTAAGTCACTCCCACTTTAGCTACAATCAAAATCTTTGTTTTTCTTTAGCATCCATGCTAGCTAGCTAGATGCATAACATTTTTAATAGTACGTATATCTTTATTAATAAATCTTCTTATGATTCATTTATCTTGTTTCATAACATGTACGATTGAGTTTTGTGGGCAGTTTCCTAAGATATATATATATATATTTTGACAACAATATATATATATATATATATATGAAAAATACTTAGGTTCACCCCTAGGGGTGAACCTTTATATTCACCCCCTCACTTCTCAACCAATCACAATGTTCTATTTAATATTTTATTTAAAAATAAACCAAAATTAACATTTAAAAGCAAAACAAATTAAGGAAACAAATTATGTATACTTTTATTTAAGGAAAGCTAAATATTGACTTGGTTTAGATTTTAAAATTAGAACAAAATTATATGTCGGTTTGGGTTTACAAATGAGATGGTTAAAATTTAGATTTTACAATTAAACGAAATTATATGTCGGTTTGGGTTTACAAATGAGATGGTTAGGGTTTAGATTTTACAATTAGAACGAAATTATATTTTGGTTTGGGTTTACAAATTAGATGGTTAGGGTTTAGATTTTACAATTAGAACAAAATTATATGTCGGTTTGGGTTTACAAATTAGATGGTTAGGGTTTAGATTTTATAATTAGAACGAAATTATATGTCGGTTTGGGTTTACAAATTAGATTGTTAGGGTTTAGATTTTACAATTAAAACGAAAGTATATGTCGGTTTGGGTTTACAAATTAGATGGTTAGGGTTTAGATTTTATAATTAGAACGAAATTATATATCGGTTTAGGTTTATAAAAGAGCGGTTTAAATTTTTAATTTTATAATAATGTACACAGATTTTATTTCCTTATATAATAAGGGGGTGAATGAAGAGGTTCACCCCTAGGGGTGAACCCAAGTATTGTCCTATATATATAATCCGAATTAATTAAAAACAGAAGAAAATGAACTAAAAGTAAATGATCTTTGGTATCTACTCCACTAATAAGTGACACTTTCTTTCATATATATGGAAATATTTATTGAAGAAGTGTGTGTATATATGCTCTGCCGATTTCTCGTTTATCAGATTTAGGTAAATTCATTGGGACTCTTTTTTCACAAAATATGTTTTTCAGTTGTGGTTCCATGAAGACTAAAAAAATGAAATTTAAAAATCCATTATGTTTACCACTAAATAGTAGTAGGGTGAGCTGACGGCATTAAGCTTCCCATCACAAAATTCAAAATAGAGAATAGGAGAATTAATAATTGAATATCCAAAACCTCTACAGGAGAAAGAAAGACAAGACGAAGGCATTCATTTAAAAAAAATAAGGGTTGGTAAGCTAATAATATTAAAGGTTGTCGTGACGAAGGACCCACTTAAATTGACGTGATCACGCTCAAAGTTTGTATCTCATCAACGTTAAAAATTTGCCAGAAAAAGGAAAGTCTTAGATGAGAGTCTGTAACAAAACAAAGGGTCAACTAGTGTTGAATAGTCCTGGGCAAATAAACCGAACCGAATGGACCAAACCGAAACCGAACCGAAATTTCGGTTCCGGTTCGATTATGGTTAGTGGACAATAACCGATTGGATAGTGTTTCAATTATCCATGGATATCGGTTATTAACCGAACCGAACCGATATCCATTCGGTTATCCGAATCAAACCGAATTCATATTAAAAATATGTTTTAGGCAAGGATTCGAAGTGGCCACTACACCACGTCAAACTTTTGTCAATAGAATTCGTGTTAATTTAGATAAGGTAATGCAAATTATACTAAAAACCAAACCAATATCATATATATTTAGACCAAAACACCAAAATATTTTAAATAAACCAAATATCTGAAAGTTTTTAGATATATCTGTTAAATTATAATCAAATTTTTATTTAAATAATATTTTTTTTAAAAATAGATTACACTGTTTTAGGTACCCGAAACCGAACCGAAAATAACCAATACCAAACCGAACCCGAACCGAAATAGTAAATTAACCGAATAGATCCTAAACTGCTATATCCGAAATACCCGGAACCGAATGGATATATCCATAACCAAACCGAATACCCGAACGCCCAAGACTAGTGTTGAACATCGAATCAGTAATAGTTGTTAGTAATAAAAACATATTACAAACATGATAAACAATGAACTATGGGACACGTGTGGTTCTTGTCGCAATATTTTAGGTCAAGGCTTGTGGGTGGATCGTCAATCCTGTGAGTGGATCAATACGTTAGATGGGATCGCGATCGGGGGGATGAGTCCAGCCCAGGGTCAAAAGTAAACGTCAAAATAAGTGTATAGAATTAGAATAACGCGCACAAACTAGTTAACCAAATTAAATTTTATAGATCATTAAATTAAATGCTAACATTTTTATATTCTCACAAACTTTAATTCGGTGGAAACAGTTTTACGTACGCCCTCAAAATTAGCTAGACAATTTTTTACAAATAATAGATTGTAAACTGTAATCTTAAATAGTTGACAAACAAAAAAATTGTAATCTTAAATACGAAAAGAAAAGAAGATAAACAAATTTTATTGATAAAATTAAAAACCAAAAGAACTTTTACATCTTACTAAGAACTTCTCTAGCGGGGGTTCATAAGAGAGATCTTAGTATTTTGTTGGAAAAAAATTAATCAAAAGAAAAGAAAAAATGTAAGAGAGCCTCATATATAGAAACCCCAATTATGTTTTAAGAGACGAAACGTGTCAACGTGCTGTTGGCCAGAAAAAATAATAGAAAAGGGGAAAAAAAAATTGGCTTGCGATTAATTTCATTTGTTTCGTCTCTCTCTTTCTTTCTCTCGCGATCGAAGACCCGAAACGACAAAGATGAGAATTTGGAATCGAAGGTTGTGGAGGAAGAGGAGATTGCTGTCGGAGGAGATGCGTAACGGAGGCGAATGAATGACTCGGACGTGTTCCATCGTGATGCTTGAATCGTCTCCGTGACATGAAGCAGGCGATTTGAATTTGGAATCCACTCAATCGGAAGAGATTGAGTCAATTGGAATCAAAGGGTAAGTTTCTCAATACAATAGATTGTAATCCCGATTAGTGTTTTATGATTAGGATACTTCGATTTTGGATCGCAATTTAAGGTTATTTGAGAACTTGCAGGTCCTGGTCATAGCATTGTCGTGACATCAAAGGGTGTTGTCTACTCCTTTGGATTTAATGGTTTAGGACAACTTGGTCTGGGAACCACTCAAGACTCTTGGCAGCCTCGACCAATCAGGTTACTCTTTTCTCTGATGATTCAGTTTGGTTTAAATAATCAAAAAGGTTGAGTTCATTGGAGGTACATTGTGTGTTGCAGATCACTTGACGGGATCCGGATCATTCAGACAGTTATTTGCACAGATAGAGCAATATTAATCAGTGATGCTGGTGAAGTCTATGCCTTTGGATAATATTGTTTTAGCAAAACTAAGTCAGAAGTCCAAGAAACTAAGCTGATCACAACTCCTCAGCGGGTCAAGTCCTTGACGAACATCTTTGTGGTACAAGTTGCGATAGGAAATGACTTCACGGCGGTTTTTATTATTTTTGTATGTTTAAATGTAATATCTTCATATTTTTATAAAATCTTAAATGTTTATACATGTATACTACTTCTATTCTAATTAAAATTTTCAAATTTCAAAAAACAATTTTTTCAAAAATAAGAGACGCAAAATAAGAATTTACCATTGGGAGGAGAAAATTTTAACTAAAAGATCATGAGTTCTTATTTACAAAACAATACACAATTTATTCTTAAAAAATTCAAACAGTATATAAGTACCCCAATATATGAACCCCCCAATATATGAACCCCCAATAATCTTGCTCTAACTACACAAAGAACAAATTTAGCTAACAATCACACGAATTATATATTAACCCAATCTAAATTTTGTGCATCGAATAAGAAGCTCAATGCCACCTGCAAGCTGATTTTTCAAGCTATCATTCACTCTATTTGGTCAGAACGCAACGCCAGATTACATTCTCCATCTACCAGCACAACGGCCAAGATCAGGAAGCAGATGCAACTAATGGTGAGGCGTCGACTGCTGGGGCTTGATTTCTCAGCAACTTCCACACCAACCCCAATCTCTCTCCTGGATACCTATCTCCACCATTGGTTTGAAAACTTTTAAGTTCTTTAATAGAGATACACTACTATTCTGTTCTAATATATTCCTGGGATGTATTTTCTTTTTTATTACCTCCTGCTGTATCAAAACTTGTTAAATTATATAATACCGGTATTTTTTTTAAAAAAAATTTGTGCGTCAGAAAGATAAAATAGTATAAGTGTTCATATTTTTCCTTTAATAGTTGGGAGAGGCTTGTCGAAGTAGTGTGTTCAAGATAAATTTGGATAAAATTGCGAAAAAACTATCTTGACGTTTTCTTCTGTTGGTTTGGTAAAGTGTATGTAATTAGAAAAAATAGCTCTTAAGAAAATTATTATTGAAAAAAATGCACTGGTTGACATATGGAAATGAATGTAGGTTAGTATTTATTTGGAATTAATCAACGTGAGTATACTATATTAACAGTCTAATTTTTGTTTATGTTGATTTTTCTAAGTTTTTTATGCAGAAAAATGTATGTTTATTGGAAGAATATGCTTTTATTTGGTTAAATATTTGAAGAATATGTTACTGAGGATGTAGAGTTGAAAACAAAACAACAAAACAGCCAGCTTAAAGTGTGAAAAAAAAAAAAATCTATTATTAAAGCTGAAAGAAAATTCGTTGCTACATATATATTTAAAAGAAAAAAAGTTTGTCCAAAAAGATTTGAGTATCATTTTTCTTTACGATCGTTTTAAAAAAGTTAAGACATTCTCTTCTTTAAAATAATGATTCAAGGTTGACTAACTAAACTATCAATGTTGGAATGCTATCCTTAAAGGTTGATTTTGTAACGAATAAATTCCTTAAGAATATATTGGGGCTTAAGAATTTTGAATTCGACACCAGGTCTAGTACTCTTCCAAAAAAATATTTGAGCTCAACTGGTTAAGATTACCAATAACACTCTTATATTCATTTTCTTTTGTTTTAAACTTACGACAACATCATTTGGAGTTGGAGTACTATACAATATAAGCAGTTCAAAAGACGAGATAGTTTGAAAGTTAAAAAATTACCAGCACCTAAAATTATTTGTTAAAGCTGTTCTAACACTTAAACCCCGCGCAATGATTGCGTTAGTGATAAATAAACTGGCTATGATTTCAGATTTCACATAAACCTACATCACAAGGCGAAGAAGAGGGCCGAAATGAGTCAATTGACTAGGTAGTTGGGCTTTAATTTATTTACGAGTCCCGTCAAAAACCCTAAACTCAAATTTGCTTCAATACCTCATTTGATTCACTGGTCCAAGAAGTTTGTGTTAACTTTTTTTTTTTGTTAGGCCCTCCCTCGTCAGATACCAAAACGGGATTGGGATATGATACCAAATCGTAATGCCCCAGGCTGAGTGGAAAATATCAGATCATCTATATATACGCATATGTTTCTGGTACTATTCGAACTGCATTAAAATTTTCCTATATTTTTCTTACACTTCATTTGTAAACGCATGTCTATAGGATGACATCTCCAATAGTATAATGGTTAAGAAAACAAATCTAAGTATAAGATATTTTGGAAAGGTTTCCACAAAAATCATAGGAGATGGGGATGCCAAACGGGGTTTAATCAAAATGACGGTCACTGACGTTTTGGGATTTACTCATTTTTTCAAAAAAAAAATATTGAAAGAGTTTTTAAAAGAGAGGAGAGGACCACAAACAACATGTCATTTCATTTTTCATCCCAAAAGGCCAGCCACGAGCCAACCCTTCTCCTAATATGAATTAAATTATTACAAAATTCCAAAATTTCTTTTTAATTTGGTGGGTCCAACTGCCCTTTCAATCTTTTTAATAAATCTATCTATTGATTTGGTCCAAATAAGACATGGTTCAATTATTATTACACAGTATTTTTTTTTTGTCTGTTGAATTTTCTAAAGATTTTTAATTTTGTCTTCAATTATTTGACAATAATAAAATTTGCTAACAAAAATTACTACTTTCAGTTTTCCTAAGGTATTCGAAACTCTCTTTCTGTTTGTTTGACCTTAAATAAAACAAAACCATCAAACCAAACGTTGAGGTTGATAGACAGCATAAAATATGGGAAGGAACTGGCAAGGCCATAAAAAAGTAGCTTTAACCGTTTTTAGTTTTGAAAACATACTGACATAAATAATTCTAATTTTTAATTTCTCTCTTCCTATGATGCCAATAAAAATGAATATATTATTTCTCTATCTCGCTTCTATCATTTTTCCCAAGTGGGAAGTGGAAACAACAAGTAGGGTTCGTTCTTGTTCTTGTCAATTAGGAAGACACTTCTTTAATCTTAAGAAGTCTTTCCAAAGTTTACTAGCTGTCTTTGTAAACGCAATGTAATATATTTGGGAAAGAAAAAAAAGAGATGAAAGGAGAAAACCTAAAGTAGGTCTGGGCATTTGGGTGTTCGGGTCGGGGTCAGGTTCGGGTAATTCGGGTTTGGGTTTTTCGGGTTCGGGTTTTTTGGGTTTACTAATATAGGATCCGAACAGGTGTTCATATAATTTCGGGTCGGGGTTAGGTTCGGTATCTATCGGGTTCAGGTTATTTGGGTATTGACTTTAAGAAACCTGTAATGTATCCAAAATATATTCGGTTATAGATAGTACCTACTCGAACATATCCAAAGTACCCACAAAAACCTGAAATGTACCCACAAAACCCGAAAAACCTGAAATATCACTGTACAAACAGTTGTATAATCTAACAAATTTAATAAGAAACAATGAACTAAATGAAACTGAGCATATCATATCTCGCAAAACAAATGAAACTGAGCATACCATGTCTCACAAAACATGTATGAATAACAGCTCGGCAACAACATCACACAACATTTCATTCGGTTCACTAGCTAAATATATATGATTTTTTAGGAATATTTAGAAGGATTCGAAGAAAGAGAATGCAAACTGATTTCCACAAATCTACATATGTGATACAATGATATCTTATATAAATGTGTTCGGGTATAAAAAGATATTCACGGGTTCTCGGATTCGGTTTGGATAATACCCGATACCTATAGTTATTTGAAAACGAAAACCGATTGGTTATTTATACAGAATCGGCTTGGGTCAGGTTTGGGTATTTTCGGGTCGGGTTCGAGTCGGTTCCTCGGATTTGGTTTATTTAGCCAGGCCTAACCTAAAGTATGATAATTTCTTATAAATATTATATTCGTCAATATAATACTTTTATAACCAAGTACGTACAGGTTGACCCCAAAAAAAAAAAAAAAAACCTAAGTACGTACATACATTTTATCTAATATCCGGTAACTGTAATAGAAGAAGCGGCAAACCGAAGGTTGAATGTGATATTTACGAGGCCAATGTCTCTCAGTCTCTCTCTAGGCTCCTTCGTGCGGACCCAACTCTCATGCTACACAACAACATCCTAAGATGTGACTTTTACATCTTTTAGTTGTGTCCTGCCTTTCTATGAATTGGACTTTTGTATCACTTACGACGACAAAGACAAAAAGATTTCTCACAACTCTATTTAATGTGTACCTATACTTTATTTACCTCTTCTACGTAGTAGCTTTAGATAATCATATTATATAGCACTTCCAAACAAATCTTGTTTGAAATTATCCATCTTACCAAAAAATTTAGCACCACCAAAATTAACATATCTTATGTACCACAAATATAAATTATTAACGGGTCGTTGATAATGATATGATGATATTAACGCCGATTGATATTTAATCCAAATCCAATATACGCGTGTGTGGTAGTTAGTATCCATTTTCATCTTAGCTAGAATTTGAAAAGGAATTTGGACTATACAGAAAAAAATGATACATCAATTGGCAAGGACAACGACGACTCATGGTTAACTTGTTCATTGTGCTTATTATAATTGGCTGTCAGGCCACTTTTTATTTTGAAATCCCAATTCTGATTCTTTTAAGATGATAATTGTCGTTCCCAAAAGTTTTTAAGAATCTGTTTAACTATATTATTATTGTAAAGTTCTTAAGGATGATCATTAGATTTTATCCTTAGTTTCGTTCCGTGTGGTTTGTTAGTTTTTTTTTTCAGTATGGAAAATAATTTACAAATTAGACTCAAATGTTTCGGATCGGTTCACAAACTTTTTTCTGGCTTCAGCTAACCAAATTGAAGTAAATATTTTAATAGTAAAACGTTAATATATTTTAATTATATGAGTCTTAATTAGTCTTGTTCTTCTATATAAGAGTAACGGTTTGAGACGTTACTCAAGAGTAATCGGTTAGTTTTGGTTTGAGAAGTTATGTTTCAAATTCGGGTTGAGAGGTCATAAGCATGTTTAACTAGAGTATTTTCAACAATCAAAATGCCTTTGCACATTCTTATTACCAAATATATACATCAGTGCTATATTTATAATACAAGAAAAGTCACATTATTGGTCACTTCTATGTACATAAACCAAGCCGCGAAGCACAATTAAGTGCCAAATTAACTTCTGTCGTTGCAGAAGAAAAAAACTCACTAAAATTTGTAAAGTGAGATATAACGCGAGTACATTCACTATTCAATTCAGTAGTTAACACCTAATGGTGAATTTGCAGCAGCAGCAGTGAGCGCGGCTCTCTTAACGAATCTTCCTTTCATGCGTGGTCTTTTCTCCGCATTCAGTTTACGTACCTCGTACCTTATCTTCTTAGAAAACAACCTTGTCCTCCTCTTCTCTCTGTACCTCGAAACCCTAGCTTCTCTACCTCCATCTCCAAACCCACTTGATGGTAAACATCCACCAACGTACTGCTTCTGATGACTTTGATCTCCACCAAATTCTCCCTAAAACACACAATTTCAAATTAGATAAAACACACTTTCATCGGGAAATAAAAAACTTGAATCCCGAAGAATGATGAATATATATATATATATATATATAACATACCATGGAAACAGGTGGCCAACTGCTAATGTCAATGTCTATTTCTGGTGGCTCTCCCGAAGTCCACGGTGGACCTTGGCCTCCCCAAGTAGATATAACCGAGTCGTAGTTTAGTCTCAGCATCAGAACATTCTTCTCTTCTTCCTCCTTCACCTTAACAACGCATTCACCACTACTTTCAACATTCTTCATTACCTCTTCTTCGGATGTCTTGTGTGACGACTCGTAATCAAAACTTAGCTCAAACGGTACCGTTCCATCCACGTCTTTCCGATCATCATCATCGAATATTTCCATGTTTATGGCTTTCTTTTCTTCTACCTCTTCTTCTTCAATCTCGTCTTTTTCGACTTTGAACATCTCTGTATTAGAAAACCCTAGGTCCTCCATGGCGTAAGACTCAGTGTCTAACCCGCGACCGAGCAGAGTCTCCACATCAGCAGCGAACTCCTCAAGCTCCATGTCGGTCGGGAAAAAACCATTAAGACAACTCTCAGCGTTGTCTTCCTCCTCATCGATCATCACACTGATCATAGGAAACTCGATCTTCGGCGCAACGACGTCGTTCAAGAATTGTTCAGCCACCAACGGATCGAGAACCGGCACTTGACAGATCAGCTGCTCTTCAAGCTCATAGCTGTCGGTCTGATCCTCAACACTAATCTCCGGAACCAAGTCATGAAAAATCGACAAATTGTTCTTCTTACCTGAGCCACGTGGCGTCCGAGCTTTACGAGTGAAGCCGTGATGCCAAGTGGCTGCTTCCTGTGGAGGAGAAGCTGATAATGAGTGGTTGCTATGCTTCACGGCCGCCGGGCTGGCCGTCTTCAAACGGACCCTCTCGTGCCGGCGAGCGAGAGGGTTGGCTGAGTGGACCAAACTGTCGCAAGATTGACAAAGAAAAGCATCGTCGGCCGCGCAGTACCACCGTGCCCGTCTCTTCACGCAGCTATCGCAAGCCCTCGCCGTCTTCGCTCCAACAGCATTCGCCAAACTTTTCATCTTCTTACAAACTGTAAAACCAACATCAACGACAAGAGCACGAGAGCTTTGATTTCGAGAGAACAGTTTCAATAATTGAAATCTATTATTACTCTGCGTTACAAGTAAGATTTTTTTTTTTTGTGTATGTCGTCGTCCTAGAAGGATTTGGGCAGTGAGTGTTTGAGATTGAAGAGGATGTCCCGGAAGAAGTGCGTACTCTTTTGTGTCAGTGGATTTTTGAAGTTATAAAAATTATTTTATGCACTTTTTGGGTGTTTATGTCTTCGGTTAAGACCCCACGGTGAGGCCTTATCTGATTTGTGATTGGTTGAGTTCAGAAGATGATCCTCGTAATAGTGTTTTAATTGGTCAGATTCTTTATCCAGTGGATTTCTAGTGTGGTCCATCTTGTCGCTTTCCTTGCCCAATCCCTCGTTATTTATTTTCTCTATTCGCCTTTTTTTTGTTTATTGTAGACTTTTTTCTTTCCTTTTTTTTTGTGGATTTTGTTATTTCTTTCTTTTTGGGTAGCAAAGGTTTCTGTTGTCATTTTTTTCTTTTCTTTGTTGTCTACCATTTTTTCTATAAAGACTACATGTATATAGTATTCCCTATGCTTTTAATAGATTAACTAGATTAGGACCCGCCCGATGTGCGGGTTTAGATTTTTTAAATGAAAAATAAATTTAAAAGAATATAAAGTAAATATTTTAGTAATCTATCTATAAAAGTAAATAGATACACCGAGGTATCAAATATGACATTTGGTGTAATATGTGTGACTCTGCAGTATAGACTATTAATCACTTTTTCTTTGAATGTCTTTGCTCGTATGAAGTTTGAGATTTATCTTCGACTCTGATCTCATCTGAGGGTTTTACATATGAGTCGGTGTAATCGAATTTGGATTTTGTTTTCCTGAAGGGTGCCTCTCAAAAGGGTGATTCTGATCAACTTCTTCAATTATCATGAATTTTATGGGCAATCTGGAAAGTCATAAACAAAAAAGTTTTTCAAGGTTTAGAGATTGAGGCAAATGATATAATTGTTAAGACTTTGGGCGATAAGTTAGCCTGGGAAGAGGTGCTCTCTTTTACGGTGGTCATGTCAGCTCCATCTCCGTCTTCGCATATCAATGTTTTTCACCTCGTGTCTAAGACGGAGCCTCTGCCCCTGCATTCGGAGTTAGAAGAGTCGTTGTGGGCCATGGAGCGGATACGTGCTCTAGGAATCACTTGTCAACATTTTGAGACTGACTCATTATGGTGCAGTCCAAGATTGGCCGTATTTCTCCAACCTGCTTGATGAGTTTAACTTGCTGGAGTCCTTTCCATCATTCTTCATCTCCTGGATCCCGCGTGCGGCAAATACGAAGGTGGAGTATCTTGTTTGTGCTTCACATTCTCTAATCTCTGAAGTTTTTTTTGTAAACCTTTTCCCTCTGGCTTGGGCACCTAACCAATGAATTACTTTTTAATTTATTGTTTGGTTAAAAAAAAAGTTATTTTTTATACAAAATAGTTGTTTTTTTGCTATAATACACTAATGTATATCAATTTACAAATATATTATCTACATTACCACTAAAAATATAGTATTTTGTATTTGTACACACAAAAATATTTTACTTGTAAAATATACTCTTTAGTCTTTACACCAACAAATTTTATTTATGAACACATTAAATAACCTATTATATATCTCTTTTCTTTAACATTTTTATAGTTACAAAAATACACACGTTAATCTTACACTCATATCTTATATATATATATATATTACAATAACAACCTTTTTGAATACATTATTTGATTGGTGAAAAAAATATGAGATAATTTATTATTATTTTTTCTACTTCAACAATCTTTTTCTTTTGTAAAGGTGAGTATTTACATTTTTAAAACATTAATTAATTGTATAATTTTCACAATCATTTATTTATCTTATAAAAAAGTAATCATTTTTCTTGTAAAATTAGCAACTTAAAATTTAAATAAGTAAACAATATTATAATTTCAAATTTCGAAATTCTATTTATTAGATTTATTTTCTCTCTACTTTACTTTTATATAAAATCTTTTAATCATTTTTCTTGTAAAATTAGCAACTTAAAAATTAAAAAAGTAAACAATATTATAATTTCAAATTTTGAAATTCTATTTATTAGGTTTTTTCTCTCTCTATTTTATTTTTATATAAAGTCTTTTTATGGTAGGTTTTGAATTTTTACATTTTCAATTTTTTTAATAAATTCAGAATTAACACGTGTCAACATCTGAATGATACAATTGACACGTGTCAACATCTGCCGGTGTTTAACTTGAAATTATATTTAGTTATATGCAGGTCCCTAATCAAATTTGTTTCTAATTCATGTAGATTAGTAAAATAGTAAGAATCAAATTTGTTTCTATATTTGTTAGGTTTAGTAAAGATTTTGTTTCTAATTCATGTAGATTAGTGAAATAGTAAAAAATAAATTTGTTTCTAATTCATGTAAATTAGTAAAATAGTAAAAATCAAATTTGTTTCTATATTTATTTTTGACATGTGTCAACATCTTATCAATATTTTTGACAAGTGTCACGATCTTGTTAATAAGAAATTTTGTCATTGAACTTTATATAATAAGATACTAATTTAGCGTCGGCATCATATGAACCATGCACTAATCCTTAAGCCCATTTAATTTGGTCACAAAATAAAACACTAATCTTTGTGTACTATTTTACATGAGGACATGTAATTTTCTAAATGTTTTCGTCTAATTATATTACACTTTGATATAATTCCCTTTTATTTAATATATTAGTAAAATTTCATAATTATTCAGTAACTTCCAAATAGCAATTCAATCGGGTGTGCCCTTAATTATCGAGTTTATCTCTTGTAGATAATCATTCATATAAAATCATTAATGTCCACATAATTCATTTTTTTAATAAAGGATGTAACATCAGGACTTTTCATCATATCGCAAGTACTATCCATAGAATTCATTTCATGTTCACGAGGTTTTTGTCAAGGAGAGAAGCGAACAGATTACGGTACACATATGGTTTATTCAAAATCGTTACAATTTCCTAAAGATAAGGGAGGACTCATCGTGTTACATTAGAGGCATTTATCCCCGGGCTAGAGAATGTGTGTGGCTCAAAACTCAAATATATATAGCCGATATAAGTACAAGAACTCTTAAAACGAAATTTACTTTATAAATTTTAGACTTTTAGTAGAAGCTCCATATATGAAAGAAACATATACAAGGCCCTTATTTTAAGCCCACGAGAATTGTACGATTTCTTAGGGAAACTGTAGACCTCACTTTTGGTTCGATTGTTCGTTTTAATCGATGATACAAGAAGTCAAGAAGATGATTATTTAGAAGTCAAGAAGATGATTTCTTAGAGATTTTTCTTTGTTTCACAAAGAATGTCACTTTATAATTTTAATGTGGTTTTTACATTTAATTTTTTAATTTACCTCTTAACCTAAAACTCATTTTCATTGAATTTAAACTATTAGCTACTTACTAAATATGGACAAACATGTATAATTTTAATTTTTTTTAATTTGTGTGAATTTTATCAAAATAACACTTTTTATGAAACAAAGAGAGTAATAATCTAATTTTCCATGTTGGTCACTATTATTTAGCATTATTATGACAATATATGGTCACTATTCTTTTGTTAATACTTGATCGACATATATTAAGTGTCATCAAAATAATTTTGTAATACTATCTATTTGGCATGTGAATTATAGTTAAATTAAAAAATAAATCAATATAACGCTTCTATAATTGACAATATATAGTAACATATTTTGAGTATTACATAAACCGCAACCGAATCTTCCAAGTTCCAACATGGAAAATTAGTTCTGAGTAATAATCACATGATCATACTTGCAATTTAATTTTGCTCAGGTCCTCGTTTCAAAAATTATGCAAGAGAAGTATCTTGCAAATTAGTCATCACAAATTTGCTACGGTCACATGATCATACTTGCAATTTAATTTTGCTCAGATCATCATTTTAATAATTATGCAAGAAAAGTATTTGCAAATTAGTCAGCACAAATTTGCTACGGTATTTGCTATACCTTTCATAGCAATAATTTACGAGAATTCAAGTTACCAATGTATGTTGTAATTATACAACAAAATTACTAGAGAAATGTTGTTGCATTAATACAACAAATATAGCAAAAGATTAATTTTTTGCAAATTTTGTAACTTATATGCAACAAACAAGAATTTGCAACGCCCAATCAGCAAGACATGTAATTGGTTGGAATATTGTTGCAATTCTATTTTTTGCAACAATATATTGATCTATTGCAATAATTTTTGAAGTTGCAATATCACTATTCTTTTGTAGTAGATCTTTGATGATTACAATCTCCTGATGTTCTTTAGTTGAGAGATTGACGGTGAAATATAGCCTCCTCCTGGTCGGAGGAGTGATCCAGCGGATCCTTGAAAATAAAATTAAAAAAATAGCATGGGGTCAAATGAATTCAGAAAGCTAAAACGTTGTGAGATATTACTAGAACACAACTTTCTCACCATGAAAGTAACATTGGCCGGATGGGAATCAAGGGAAGCTGAGGGAACACACCGAGGAGGATTGGGCAACCAGGACAATATCTGTTTGAACAATAAATGCAAACACTAGGGTCAAACTAGAAGTGCGTAAGGGAAACCAAAAAAAAAAAAGATAGTTAAGCCAAAAGACAAAAATGTAACGATTAGGCTCCTTGATGATTACCTTCTCCTGATGTTCTTCAGTCAAAAGATGGGCGGTGAAATTGTCAATAAGATAAGGTCCATATCAGATAAGGCAATAATAATAGTTGGACGTGGATTCTCCTCAGTGAATTCACCAATATGGTCCGACATTTTCATGTGGAATAGACTCCTCTCAGAATGCATAGTGCATTTTCGTATGATGGTTCATCAAATGTAAATCTTGAAGTTTAAATTCTTAATCTTATAAATTAATTCATAAACCCTAAAATCAAACCATAACCATTATATGTATATATATATATATATACATAAAACCAAACCATAACCATTATATATATATATATCTTGTTATATAAACATTTGTTTTCAAAGTTAGTAATTCATATAATCGCGATACGTGTCAAGTATATCGATAATATTTTGATATGTGTGAAAGGAAATTTTATTTAATAATTATAAGAAACTTAAAAAATCCTAAAAATTAAAGGATTACAATTAATATTTTCGAAAGTATATAAAAGCAAAAGTAATATATTATATCACTAAATCTAATAGAAAAGTTATCTATTAAATTACTAATTTAAATAGAAAAATATGTGCAATTAATAAGGAAAATATGTGCAATTAATAAGGAAAACATTTGAAATTTAATTACAATTATTATTTATTATAATCATATACTAAAAAAAATTATACAGAAACGTGATTAAATTATAAAAGGTTTAATGTGTTAAAATTAATGATTAACATAATAAGAAAAATAAGAAATTAATGTAATTTTCTTAATTTTTTCAATCGGTGAATGATTTGATAGTTATTTATTATTATGTTGTTATATAATCCTTGGTTTTCAAATTAGTAACTAATGTGATCGCGATACATGTCAATTTTAACAATTAAAGATTTTGTCATGTGTTATACAAAAGCTTTGTTTTAACTTATTTGTAAATTATAAGAAATTAAAAGTTTAAACAATTTAATAAATATAAAAAGATAGTTGTAACATCCGTGAACCAAAATCCCGGTTTGCGGATTGCATCGGTCGATGCAGCTGGTGCATCGGTCGATGCAGGTTCAATTTTTTCTGCGTTTTGACTTAAGTTAAACGCTGCATTTTGGGTTAGGGAAAACCCTTAAGTCAACTTTTTGTCTCATTCGGCGAGTTGAGCCGTTTTTGAGAGAAAAGAAGAGAAAAAGAAGAGTTCTTGGTGTTCTTGAGTGTTCTTGGTGATTTCTTGGAGTTGGAGGCTGTTTATGTAGAGATATGTAGCTGGGATCATTGTAGGAGCGTCCTAGGAACGTTTTCTTCCTGTGTTTTGGTCGGATTTCTTCTGTGGCAAAGGTAAGTGCAGGACCATGACTTATCTAAGCTAGAGAACTCTCTAATCTGCTTGTTTGGTGTTGTTAGACGTGTTAGATTGTTATTTGGGACGTTAGGAAGCTTTCTTGTGACTTGGGATCGGGTTTTGTGGTTGTAGGAACGAAGATCGGCGAGAAGTTTCGGGAAAACACGATGCTCGACATTGCATCGGTCGATGCATATCTTGCGTCGGTCGATGCAGTGCGAGTGTCGGTCGATGCAAGTGCATCGAGCATCGATCGATGCAAACCCTGTGTCGATCGATGCATCCCCAGTTGGTGTCGGTCGATGCAGAGTCCTGGTTTGTTATTGCTGATTGCTTATTGTTGTTTGATGGTTAGAGATGACTCTACTGCTTGTGTGTATAGCCCAGTAGATGGGAGGATTGCCTTACTGAGTGTTTATTAAATACTCATGCATTGCAATGTGTGTTTGTGGTGCAGGTAAAAGCAAAGTGTGATCGTGGAATCCAGACAATGAAGAGGAGGATATTCTAGGGACTTGATTGGATGTTGTCTAGTATTGCTAGGTTGCTAGAGTTGAGTGATTAGAAACATTGCTAGGTTGCTGGTTCCATGTTTTCTGATGCTTGGTTATTTGGATATCGGTTATGTTATGAATATTGATTATTATATTTATTGGATATTGGTATTGTTATTCCGCTGTTGGTTGTGATTGTGGTTAGGTGGCTAGTGAATATGAGACCACTAGTTGTAGTTTATTTATTATTTATTATTAAAAAAAAACGGGTGGGGTCGTTTCAGTTGATATCAGAGCCCTTACGGTTCTAGGTTTGGGTTCACTAGGTTTCTGTTGTGATGTTTGGGATTGCATGTCTTGATTGATTATGTGAGTTAATCAATTGTGTGTGGTGAACATCCTCTTCGAGCTTACAGTGTGATTCCACGGTGAGTTTGTGTTTTTGTATTTTTGTGTTATGTTAAGATTGCTTGTTAGCCTCTGTTCTTGGAAGTGCAGTGGTTAAAGGTGTTTGAGTTGTTGGTCATGGATGGGACGTGGTCTTGGTCATGGTCGGGCGGGTCCCGAGGCCAGCGAGTGTGTGGTCCAGAGTTCCACGAGGAGGTACGTCAGAGGGTCCCCAAGCGTATCAGGAGGGACCAAAGAGGTTTAGCCGGTGAGAATGCCGGGGGTGCTGGGAACCCAGGTATGGGGTTGCAGCAGGTGGAGCCCAGGTTTGAGATGATCGCTTGGCGGATCTGTTGGCGTGCTGTTTGAGCGGTTACCGTGAGGGGTACCAGTACAGGCTCCAGTTGTACCACATGTGGCGAGGTGCAGCCGAGGGCTGCGGATGTTGAGGAGTTTCCATCTTATGTTAAGAGGATGAGCAGTTGTAGATGACCGGTTTGAGATTATTCTCAAGAGGTATCGAGCCTAGAGAGGCAGATAGGTGGATATATGCAGTTGGAGCAGATATTTTTGCAGCTTGGTGGTTAATCCAGTTGGATATTAGAAGTTGAGTGGGCAGGGGTGACATTGCAATGTTATACTCGGACCACAAGAGGTACTTTTTTGTCGAGAGATGTTTATAATTGTTAAGGATTGTTACTCCTGAGGGAATGGTGATTCCCCTGAATATTGATAGCTCGAGGGGCTGAGGGCTACGAGAGTGGTAGAGGGGATGATCTTTCCCTGAGGGGATGAGTAGTTCCTCTGATACCGAGATCTTGAGGATTGTAGTCCAAGAGTGAGACGGTATAACTCGAAGACGTTGGTCTGAGAGTGATATCAGTATGGCTCGAAGGTTGCGACCTAAGGGTGGAAGAGTTGGGAGCAAGCAATGCCTAAGACGTGAGTATAAACATAATGACGGGATGTAGACCTCAAGAATTAATGTTGGTTTAATCTTAAATTTTAGTTGTGTTGGCCGCTGGGCTAGGATTTTATGACCGGTGCTGATGTGACCGAGGGTCGCGGTTGCGGTACGGACGGAGGAATCGAATTCGGACGGAACTCGGTACGAGAGACTTTCCTCGGACAAGGTTTGAGGATTCGAATCTAGGGAAGATTCAAACGAGTGAAACGAGAAATGACGATATTCCAACGAGCCGTTCGTGAAAACGGTCGTGTAGCCTCTATTTGATCGAACGGATGCGGAACGAACAGACGGATGGGGATAACGACTAAGTGTGGTTTTGGTAAGATGCGAAGGTGGAAGCGATATGAGATGGAACGATTCATAGATGACACAAGAGGTTTGGCTCTCCTCTTGATACGGTCACTAACAAGATCGAACCCGGTTCGAGGCTTGTTAGGATTTTCTCGATGTTCAATCCCGGATTGAAGAAAGAGAAGAGTGAGACAAGATCAAGATTCGCTCTTGAGAAAGGTTTAATTTCATTCAAGTCTAAGGAGAAACAAAGAGCTAAGAGGAGTTTAAATAGCTAGGGTAAGGAAGGGGCCTAAGGACACGCGGACTCATCTTGGTCCGCACATCGTCCTTTGACGTGTTCTTTTTTTGCAATAGGAACACGTCGCCACCTTTGACTAACAAGCTTAGCCACAAACCCTCTCAGCGTTCAAAAGAAAAGGAATATTCCCAAGGTTCAAATTTGAACCAAAAGATAAAAGAGAGAAGAATAACCGCCTTGGCCTTGACGCGGGAAGCGACTTAGCCTTAGGGTGTTGTGCACCAAGCTCAATGCCTCGTTAAAACCTTCTCCGGTAAACACAATGGAAAAAACCTGGAGTAAGGAAAAAGTGTACAAATCCTTGCTTAAGAGAATTTGATGTCTTCACTCTTGGGTAAGAGTGAAGACCAAGCGAACTGAGTCTTCAAGATCTTCTTGGATCGGTGGGCGTTGGGTGAATGACCGGACGAACAGGTTGAGCCGTTGCTTGGCCGCCTTTGCTGAGCTCCTTGATCGTGTGGTGGCTCCCGGGAGGATCGTTGGTGCCTTGGCTGCGTCCGAAATAGGCATCTTGGACGCGTCCGATGCGTCTTGGTCAGACGTCTCGGTCGCGTCTGGCGTGTCTTGGTCGTCTTGGACAAGCTCCTGTCCTGCAATCACATCAGGTGCGGTCATGAATGTGTGGCTGATGCGCCAGGATCGTGTGGCCGGTGGTGCTGGAGTCCCGGGAAGGGGAGTGATATATCATGGTTTTTAGGTGTTTTTAGCCATGATATAAGTCTTAATTACAGAGTCTTTTTGGTGTTTTAGAGTCTTTTTGAGTCTTTATAGGATTTAACATGGATGGGAGCTTAATGGAGCTAAATATGAAGATTTGGAGCTTAGTCAAGCATTGAAGCTGAGATACGAAGTTGGGAGACGAAATTTAGAGAGTGCATCGATCGACACAGTATATGCATCGATCGATGCTAGGCCAAATACGAAATCAGAAGTTTTCCCACAAGTTTTAAAGATTTACAAATCTGCCCCAAAGTCTTCCATATTTGCATCATTGGTCCCTGGTCGTGTTTAGGAATATAAATAGGATTTTTATGGTCATTGTTTAGACCTAAGCTTTATTTTTCCCTGTAACTTTTTAGAGTAAAACCCTGTGAGATTTTTAGAGAGTTTTTGGAGAGAAGAATCAAGACTCCTTCAGAGAAGATTCAGAACTCCTTTTCTTCTACCTTTAATCTCTTAATGCAATCTATTTTATTCATGATTTGTGTTCTTGCAATTATGTCTGAGTAGATATGCTAGTTAGGTTTATGGTTTCTCATTAGGGATTTCATAGGTTATTAGATCTGTTATTATTTAGGATTCATTATCTTTCTTGTTCTTCACCATAGGTTGTTCTTAATGCTAGATCTTTGATTAGTCATCTGAATTTAGATCTTAGGATTATTAATTGATATGAGAATATAATTGATTTTCCTGATAAAACCTTTGGTGAGCAAAATTACTTTTTGCAAAGAGATTTGAATTAGTGATTTTGTGAACTTATCTAACCTGATTTTAAAGCTGATTTATTACCTAGAGTTTTGCAAAGAGATTTGGATTTTCTGGTTTTAAATTTAGATAATATTTGCAGTGAGAACTGATTTATTTTATAATTGTGTTTAGAGTTCAAGAACAGTGCTTAATTGTTGAATCCTGCTTGTTTAATTAATTGATCTAATTTTCCATGATTTCCTGAGAATTTCCCTAGGCCTAGCGTTTATTCCATCTGAATTTACATCTCTTTTATTTTCTGTTTAATCTTGCAATTTAATTAAAATATTTCTGTTTAGCATAATTAAAAGATTATTAAATTTATTGTGTGAATCTAGAGTTCTTGTGGATTCGATCCCTAAGTACTACACTTGATCTCTTAATTTGAGAGAGTAGCTCTAGGGTAAATTTGAGCATATCAAATTTTGGCGCCGTTGCCGGGGACTCTTTTGATTCACCATTAGATCAAATTCTTTGATTTTGTCTAGATTTTTATTTTTCTATTTTACTCACACGCTTTTGTTTCTTTTCTCTTGTGTGTTTCAGGTACATGCCTAAGCCTAGCACCAGGAAAAATCCTACTGGTCCGGTTGTTAAGCTTACAAACCAAGAGTTAGGACAACTAGAGCGTGACAACACAAAAGCAGCCAAGTCAGTGAAGATGGTCAAAACACTCATATTGAGACCTGATGAGGCTGGAGTTTTGAGGGATCAAGAGGGTCATGCGTACAACGAGCAAGGCCAGAAACTTGATGCTGAAGGACGAGTTATTCAGGAAGAACTCGTCGTGGCCGATGGGAATGCAGATGGCGTCGATCGACGCAACGATGGCATCGATCGACGTAACCAGGAAGGCATCGATCGATGCAATGCTGGTGTCGATCGATGCAATGCCATATCCGATGCGGAGAATGTTCAGAGGCGACGGGACAACAATGGAGAACTTGTCAAGACTCTTGCGGACTTCAACAGACCAGACTTGTTCTATGAGAACCGCTCTGCAATTGTCCCTCCTCCATTCCGAAGGAATGACTTCGAGCTGAAGCCTGCCTACTTCGCTCTTGTTGGACAAAGGCCATTCCAGAACTTGCCAAATGAGAAGCCTCTAGACCACATAGAGCACTTTGAGGATATAGTTACAAGCATCAAGGCCAATGGAGTCACAGAGGACTATCTCTAATGCAAGCTTTTCCCATACTCTCTTGCTGGGGAAGCTTCTCATTGGCTAAGGCAGCTGAAACCAGGATCTCTGACAACATGGCATGACATCAAGGTGGCGTTTTTGAATTGCTTCTATGATGATGCGAAGTCTGATGAGCTGAGGATCAAGCTCTCCACCTTTAGACAAGGAGCAACTGAATCTTACAAAGCTGCTTTGGTAAGATTCAAAGCATACTAGAGAGATTGTCCGCATCATGGGTTTTCAGAGGTGCAGTTGATCAGTATCTTCTTCAGTGGTATTGATTGGAGGTATCAGATGGCTTTGGATGCTCCTAGTTATGGGAACTTCAAGACAAGGTACCCAGATGATGCTGAAAAGTTGATAGAAAGGCTAGCATCAAGCAATAGCACTAAGAATGCAGACTTAGAGCGGAAAAGAGCACATGAAGGCAATGATTCAAATCAGTTTGCTACAGTGAATGCTAAGTTGGATACAGTGCACAATCTTCTTGTGGGAAAGAAGTCTGTCCATTTTGCTGAAGATGTTGAGATTTTTGAGCCAAAGCCAGAGATTACAGAAGAAGATGTCAATTTTGTGTATGGAGCTGGATATCAGACACAAAAATTTGGCAACGAGCAGGGCAGTAGACCTTACAATGGGAACTCTTCAAGCTATACTCCTAAGCCAGATTACCAGAAGCAACAACAGAACACCGGCTTTACAAGGACCTATGGTAATTCTTCTTATCAGTCTCCACCCCCACAGACTTCTGAGAGTCAAATGGAAGCCATGCTTGATCAGATTCTTCAAGGACAAGAGCAGTTGACAGTGACATTCAATGGGAAGATTGATAATGTCTACAATGAACTGACTAGGAAGTTTGATGCATTAAATACTCATGTCAAGAAGCTAGAGAATCAAGTTATTCAGACTGCTCGGTCTGTTAAAAGACAAGAGGAACTTCTTTCTAGAAGAACTGAGAACCCCAAGCATGCTTGTAATGCGATTTTGGTGAAGGAAGGAGACGATTATACGTCACTTGATCCAGCATCGACCGATGCAGCTGCTAAGCATCGATCGACGCAACCCTCAGTGGTCGTAGAAGGGTTGACTTTGCGAGCCAGCATCGACCGATGCAACTCTAGCATCGACCTGTAATGTCGAGAACGAGACGGAAGTTACGAAAGCTCCGATTCCAGTTGCTGAAAGAGTGTACAAGCCTAAGGTTCCTTTTCCCAAGCCTAGGAGATCCAAGCAGGAGATTGAAGAAGCTAGATGCAAGGCTATGATGGATAAGGTGATGATAGAAATGCCTTTGATTGATGCTGTCAAGTTTTCTCCTGGGATTAAGCGGTATGTCAAGAGAATGGTCACCAATGGTTTGAGTCCTGAGGAAGAAGCACTGCTTACAAAGGATGTCAGCTCAATTCTGTTGGGCCAGCCTGCACAGAGGAAGAAGGATGTGGTTGTCTCTAAGGAAGTAAGTGCAGTGATTCAGAGTAGGATTGCAGAGAAGTTACCAGATCCTAGAAGTTTTGTACTTAATTGCTCTATATCTGCAGAAAGGTTTCCTCATTCACTCTGTGATCTTGGTTCTAGTATTAACCTGATGCCACATTCTGTTGCTGTGAGACTTGGGATGACAGATTTCAAGCCAACTAAGATATCTCTTATCTTAGCTGATCGGTCCAGAAGGATTCATGAAGGTGTCTTAGAGGATATTCCAATCAGGATTGGAGATTGCATGATTCCCACTGACTTTGTGGTGCTGAAATATGACAAGAGCCTAATGATCCTCTCATCTTAGGATGCTCTTTCTTGGCTACAGCCGGTGCTATCATAGATGTTAAGAAGGGACACATATCTCTGAATGTGGATGATTTGGTTATGAACTTTGAGATGGACAAGCTGAGAAGAGTTCCCACTATTGATGGTCAGACATTTTCTGTGGAGGTTGTTTCTGATGATGATCTGATCATAGAGCTTCCTGAAGACATTACTGCTGGGTATGTCAAAGAGTTGGAGACTGTTGAGAAAGTGAGCAAGCAAGCTGTTAAGCTTGAAGATTGGAGTGGAGATCATCTAATCAGTACTAAAGATCATGATGAGGTTCTGATGCATGACAAGTCGCTGGTAGATGATGTTTTTGTGCTGGAAACCCGGATTTCAGAGGAAAGCTGCAGAAACGTTCAAGAAACACGAGTTGCAGGCCAAGCATCGATCGATGCAGCTGTTGCATCGATCGACACACCTTCCAGAGTCAGCTCGGACTTGTCCAAAATCGAAGATTCTCGTGTTGGATCCTTAACTGCAAGTCCTAGACTAGTTGTAAAGCTCAAATTTCACCATTCCACAGTCCAAAACCCACAGGTAAGGCCAAGGTATGCATCTCCTTCTTCCAAACCTTCTCCATTCATCAATAAGAATTTGAAAGGTACAAAAACTGTTGTCTAGTTAACCAAGCCACGAGATTATCGTAGAGCGCTTGTTTCTTCTGTTGATGATTTTGCAGGACTTAAAAGAAAGCCACCCATACCTCAGTCCCGCCCTGGTCTTGTTCCTCATGTCCCTTGTAGACCTCATTCATCTGCTGCATACACACCACCTTGGAGGAAGAGGACATCCTCTCATAAGCATTCACTGTCATGTTCCGATCCACCGGATGCCTGAGGTCCGACACAGTCAAGCTAATGACTGAAAACAAGCCCTTAGTGGGAGGCAACCCACTGGTAGGCAACCCACTGGTAGGTTTTTATTTTTCATTTTTCTTTTGATTTTCATTTATTTTTATTTTATTCGCCAATCTCTTACTTGATAGCACTGGGGACAGTGTTGTTTAAGTCTGGGGGGCAGTTACTAACTACGTTTTTGTTTTTGAAAAAAAAAATGGTTTTATTGAGTCAAAATTTTGTTGGGAACTATGATTTTTCTTTTTAGTGTACTGCCTTGGTTGATTAATGCTGCAGATTGTCCACAAATCCGACTAATGAAAAATCCAATGGCTGACCAGTGAACCAGAGACATCCAAATTTCCAACAGAATCCATAAAAGCTTGAGGTAATTTCTGTTCTTTTCTTTTTACCTCATCAAGGAGATTGATGTTCATAGAGCTTGACTCCTTGTTCATACCTGACAAGTAAGACTTCAGAAAAAATTGGTACTCCTCTCCCTTATTTAAGTTAAAAAAAATCCTGAGAGCTTTGTTAAAAAAAAAAAAAAGATGAGATGATTTTGATCAGTTTAGAGAGGTAGGTAAATTACCTGTGACCTCATTATTCTACTCTTAAGTCAAATGATCATACAAACCTTGGAAGCGAGGGGTAGGTAAATTACCGATGACCCCATTATTCGCCTACAGTTTTGAGAAAAAAAAAACAAAGCAAAGCTCTAAGGAAGATTAAAAAGAATAAGTCTGGGGGAGAGAAAGAGTACCACATGTGGTAAAAAATATGTCTTGCTTGTTATGGTATTGTACGGGAATGAGTCTAGAAGGTTCTTGATATTGATCAAATTGATGAGACCCACTGATGAAGGCTTAATGGAGGAAGTAGTAGAATTTGGTTTGAATTTGGGATGCTATGAAAGTCAACGGAGAAGTACATGGTGGTTCGATTTGGATTTATCTGCTAAGCATGTGGATTAAGGTTTGGATATCATGGCATTACTTTAAAAAGAAAATGAGTTCCTGCGTTTTCAAACGTCTTTCACAGATGAAGTTTATGTTTTGCTTGAGAGCAAGCAAAGGCTAAGTCTGGGGGAGTTGATATATCATGGTTTTTAGGTGTTTTTAGCCATGATATAAGTCTTAATTATAGAGTCTTTTTGGTGTTTTAGAGTCTTTTTGAGTCTTTATAGGATTTAACATGGATGGGAGCTTAATGGAGCTAAATATGAAGATTTGGAGCTTAATCAAGCATTGAAGCTGAGATACGAAGTTGGGAGACGAAATTTAGAGAGTGCATCGATCGACACAGTATATGCATCGATCGATGCTAGGCCAAATACGAAATCAGAAGTTTTCCCACTAGTTTTGAAGATTTACAAATCTGCCCCAAAGTCTTCCATATTTGCATCATTGGTCCCTGGTCGTGTTTAGGAATATAAATAGGATTTTTATGGTCATTGTTTAGACCTAAGCTTTATTTTTCCCTGTAACTTTTTAGAGCAAAACCCTGTGAGATTTTTAGAGAGTTTTTGGAGAGAAGAATCAAGACTCCTTCAGAGAAGATTCAGAACTCCTTTTCTTCTACCTTTAATCTCTTAATGCAATCTATTTTATTCATGATTTGTGTTCTTGCAATTATGTCTGAGTAGATCTGCTAGTTAGGTTTAGGGTTTCTCATTAGGGATTTCATGGGTTATTAGATCTGTTATTATTTAGGATTCATTATCTTTCTTGTTCTTCACCATAGGTTGTTCTTAATGCTAGATCTTTGATTAGTCATCTGGATTTAGATCTTAGGATTATTAATTGATATGAGAATATAATTGATTTTCTCGATAAAACCTTTGGTGAGCAAAATTACTTTTTGCAAAGAGATTTGAATTAGTGATTTTGTGAACTTATCTAACCTGATTTTAAAGCTGATTTATTACCTAGAATTTTGCAAAGAGATTTGGATTTTCTGGTTTTAAATTTAGATAATATTTGCAGTGAGAACTGATTTATTTTATAATTGTGCTTAGAGTTCAAGAACGGTACTTAATTGTTGAATCCTACTTGTTTAATTAATTGATCTAATTTTCCATGATTCCCTGAGAATTTCCCTAGGCCTAGCGTTTATTCCATCTGAATTTACATCTCTTTTATTTTCTGTTTAATCTTGCAATTTAATTAAAATATTTCTGTTTAGCATAATTAAAAGATTATTAAATTTATTGTGTGAATCTAGAGTTCTTGTGGATTCGATCCCTAAGTACTACAATTGATCTTTTAATTTGAGAGTGTAGCTCTAGGGTAAATTTGAGCATATCAGGGAGCGTCCGTAGGTATGAGCCGACAAGGGCATGTTGCCAGGTACATAAGATTTACGAGAAGCTTATATGGCAGGATAAACTAATTGTTGCGACGAGGGTGGATGGAGTTCATTGGAGATGGACAGGGTTGCGAGATTAAAGGTTTTGGTAAGCTTGCTGGGGGAAAACAAGTCAAGTGGGTTGAGTTGGCGGCTTGCAAAGCATCTGACGCGGAGAATCAGAGTATGCGAAAGTATGGTACTTGTTTGTTTTATTACGCTCGTATTGATGATTCTCTGTGGAGGATTGCAAAGTGGAAAAGTCATTCCTGGAATAAGCTATCTTGTGGAAGTTTCCCTAAGAGGCAAGGTACAAGAGATTCTTGGACGAACAAGAAGATTGATTTTCAGGTGGCGGTGAGTTGTTGTCAGCATACTTGATTATTTGCTTAGTAGAGCTGAAGACGCAGCTAAAGGATTTGTTGAGCAGGGAACTCTTTTGTCTTATCACTTCACTTTGGGGAGCATCGGTGTTCGTCAAGAAGAAGGACGAGGTATGGGTTTTATCAGTTCCTTGGTTTGACAGGTTTTACAGGAGATTTGTGCAGGGCTTTGCGAGTAGGGCACGCCCGATAACTTTGTTGACAGGGAAGGATGTTCCTTTTGTTTGGTCACAGGAGTGTGAGGAGGGCTTTGCAAGCCTTAAGGAGATGTCGACTACTACGCCAGTGTTGGCTTTTGCCGGAGTAGGAAGAATCCTATGTGGTTTATACAAATGCATCTAGAGTTGGTTGGGGGTGTGTGTTGATGCAGCATGGGAAGGTGATTGCCTACGCTTCGCGGCAGTTGCGAAAGCATGAGGGCAACTATCCTACTCATGATTTGGAGATGGCTGTTGTAGTTTTTGCCCTGGAGATTTGGAGATCTTATCTTTATGATGCAAAGGTGCAGGTGTTACAGATCATAAGAGTCTGAAGTATATAATCACTCAGCCCGAGCTGAACTTGAGGCAGAGGCGGTGGATGGAGCAAGTGGCAGACTATGATTTGGAGATAGCTTATCACCCTGGTAAGGCTAACACGGTTGTAGACGCTCTGAGTCGGAAGAGGGTAGCTTCGGCTCAGGAGCAGGAGATGGAGTCTCTGGTTGAAGAGATCAGTGCTTTGAGGTTGTGTGTTGTTTCACAGGAATCGTTGGGTTTGGAGGCGGTTGATATAGCATATGTTCTGAGTGGGGTGTGATTGGCTCATGAGAAGGATTTGGGGCTGGTGAATGCCTCAAAAGAGGTTGATTCAGAATATCATGTCTCAGATAATGGAACTATCTTTGTGCACGGTCGGGTTTGTGTGCCCAAGGATGAGGAGTTGAGGCAGGAGATCATGAGAAAGGCTCATGCGAGAAAGTTTTCTATTCATCCAGGAGTGACTAAGATGTACCGTGATCGCAAGAGGTACTATCATTGGGTCGGGATGAAGAGGGATGTAGCTAGTTGGGTCGCAAGGTGCGATGTGTGTCAGCTAGTGAAGGCTGAGCATCAGGTTCTTGGCGGATTACTAAAGAGTCTACCCATTCCTGAGTGGAAGTAGGATATGATCACGATGGATTTTGTGGTAGGATTATCAGTATGACGGACTGTCGATGCTATTTGGGTCATTGTGGACCGGTTGACTAAGTCAGCACATTTTCTGGCCATTAAGATGACTGATGGAGCAGCGGTCTTAGCTAAGAAGTATGTGAGAGAGATAGCCAGATTGCATGGGGTGCCAGCGAGTATCGTATCTGATAGGGATTCTAAGTTCACTTCGGTGTTCTGGAAGGCATTTCAGGCAGAGATGGGCATAAGGTGTATATAATTACAGCTTATCATCCCCAGACAGATGGACAGTCAGAGAGGACGATCCAGACGCTGGAGGATTTGCTGAGGATGTGTGTGTTGGATTGGGGTGGCCATTGGGCAGATCACTTGAACCTGGTAGAGTTTACGTACAACAACAGCTATCAGGCGAGTATTAAGATGGCTCCTTATGAGACTTTGTATGGGAGACCATGCCGTACACTGTTATGCTGGACTCATGTGGGGGGAGAGGAGCATGTTTAGGGCAGATTTTGTTAAGGAGACCTCAGAGAAGATTTGGGTTCTCAAGCTGAACATGAAGGAGGCTCAAGATAGGCAGAGGAGTTATGCTGATAGGAGGAGGAGAGATCTTGAGTTTCAAGTAGGAGACAGAGTGTACCTCAAGATGGCCATGTTGCAGGGTCCGAACAGGTAATTGGTAGAGACTAAGTTGAGTCCGAGGTTTATGGGTCCGTTCAGAATGATTGAGCGGGTGGGACCGGTGGCATATAGGCTGGAGTTGCCTGTGGTTATGCGTGCGTTCCACAAGGTTTTCATGTGTCGATGTTGCGGAAGTGTCTCCGTGAGGATGATCGGTTGTTGGCTAAGATTCCTGAAGATCTTCAACCTAACATGATTTTGGAGGCAAGACCAGTGAGGGTTCTGGGAAGAAGGATCAAGGAAATTCGGAAGAAGAAGATTTTTTTTGATGAGAGTCCTTTGGGACTATGGTGGTTTGAAGGAAAGTTTCCTGAAATAGAAGTTTCTAAAAGTGGAAATTTTCCAAAAGTGGAAAGTTCTAAAATGGAAAGTTTTATGTGAGTTAGAATTTGTCCATTTTAGTGATGGAGAGCCTTGGGGGGCTTGTGTGGCCTTAGTGGTGGACTTTAGAGTCATTGTGCCTGTGTGTGGCAGTCTTTTGAGACATTGTGTGGCTTTTGTGGTGGGCTGTTAGCCAGTTGTGTGGCATTTGTGGCGGGCTGTTTAGCCAATTGTGTGGCCTTTGTGGCGGGCTGTTTAACTAGATGTGTGGCCTTAGCCATTTGTGTGGCCTTTTTGGCAGGCTGTTTAGCTAGATGTGTGGCCTTTGTGGCGGGCTGTTTAGCCAAATGTGTGGCCTTTGTGGCGGGCTGTTTAGCCAGATGTGTGGCCTTCGTGGCGGGCTGTTTAGCCAGATGTGTGGCCATTGTGGCGGGCTGTTTAGCCAGATGTGTGGCCTTTTTGGCGGGCGGTTTAGCCAGAGTGCCTGTTTAGGCGGTCCTTCGGGACAGATGGTCTTTGTGACGGTCCTTCGGGACAGATGGTCGTTGTGACGGTCCTTCAGGACAGATGACTCTTTGTGACGGTCCTATTTAGGACATTTGTTTGTCCTTTGTGGCGGTCCTGTTTAGGACAGATTGTTTGGCCTTGGTGGCGGTCCTGTTTAGGACATTTTGTTTGGCCCTTGTGGCATGTATATGATCCTTGTGTGTTCATGAGGTATTCTAGTGAGGGGATATGTGGTTGGTAGGACATTGAGATGTTTTACGCGAGCCACGGGAAGGAAACCTGGATAGGGATAGGACTCAAACGTGTTCAGAATTGTTTGCTCGCGACTCTTGGGAGACTTAGGTTCTCCTAGTACTGCCATATTCTGAGACTTTGTGGCTTGGGAGTATGGTAGATATATCGATTTCGGATGATGCTCCGGGGGGAGCGCTGTAGGATGGCAACCCAAGAGACGAGTATTGGATTTTTCTTATATATTATGGCATGCGGGTATAGGCCCGATGAGGAGCCAACATTATGGCATGCAGACTTAGGTCTGATGAGGAGCCAATAAAAACTCAAGGTTTATGCCTATGAGTAAAGGAAAATCCAAAAGTCGAGAGCAAATGACGCCTGGAGCGTGAGTCTATCGCCTAGAGGTGAGCTTCTGTAGATCGGTCGGAGGAGTCTGGGCCGTGGAGACGGTTGCACGGGAGCCCTTGGCTGATTGTTGTTCGAGATTCGAGGACGAATCTAGATTGGTGGGGTAGAATTGTAACATCCGTGAACTGAAATCCCGGTTTGGGGATTGCATCAGTCGATGCAGATGGTGCATCGGTCGATGCAGGTTCAATTTTTTATGCGTTTTGACTTAAGTTAAACGCTGCGTTTTGGGTTAGGGAAAACCCTTAAGTCGATTTTTGTCTCATTCGGCGAGTTGAGCCGTTTTTGAGAGAAAATAAGAGAAAGAGAAGAGTTCTTGGTGTTCTTGAGTATTCTTGGTGATTTCTTAGAGTTAGAGGCTCTTTCTGTTGAGATCTGTAGCTGGGATCATTGTAGGAGCGTCCTAGGAACATTTTCTTCCTGTGTTTTGGTCGGATTTCTTCTGTGGCAAAGGTAAGTGCAGGACCATAGCTTATCTAAGCTAGAGAACTCTCTAATTTGCTTGTTGGGTGTTGTTAGACGTGTTAGATTGTTATTTGGGATGTTAGGAAGCTTTCTTGTGGCTTGGGATCGAGTTTTGTGGTTGTAGGAACGAAGATCCGGCGAGAAGCTTCGGAGAAAACACGATGCTCGACATTGCATCGGTCGATGCATATCTTGCGTCGGTCGATGCAAGTGCGAGGACGGCGCATAAAACTCTAGGGTTTTCGTGTTATGTCGAGCATGCGTCGGTCGATGTAGTGCGAGTGTCGGTCGATGCAAATGCATCGAGCATCGATCGATGCAAAACCTGTGTCGGTCGATGTATCCCCAGTTGGTGTCGGTCGATGTATCCCCAGTTGGTGTCGGTCGATGCATGTTGGTGTCGGTCGATGCAGAGTCCTGGTTTGTTATTGCTGATTGTTTATTGTTGTTTGATGGTTAGAGATGACTCTATTGCTTGTGTGTATAGCCCAGTATATGGGAGGATTGCCTTACCGAGTGTTTATTAAATACTCATGCATTGCAATGTGTATTTGTGGTGCAGATAAAGGCAAAGTGTGATTGTGGAATCCAAGCAATAAAGAGGAGGATATTCTAGGGACTTGATTGGATGTTGTCTGGCATTGCTAGATGCTAGAGTTGAGTCATTAGAAACATTGTTAGGTTGATGGTTCCATATTTTCTGATGCTTGGTTATTTGGATATTGGTTATGTTATGAATATTGATTATTATATTTATTGGATATTGGTTATGTTATGAATATTGATTATTATATTTATTGGATATTGGTATTGTTATTCTGCTGTTGGTTGTGATTGTGGTTAGGTAGCTAGTGGGTATGAGACCACTAGTTGTAGTTTATTTATTATATTATATTTATTATATTATATTTATTATTTATTATTTTAAAAAAGAAAAAAACCGGGTCGGGTCTTTTCAATAGTTCATATATGTATATAAAAAATAATACTAATTCTAATTTTAAATTACTAATTCTATAAGAAAAAGAATTAAGAAAATTATACAATTAATTACTATAATACCATAATTAAATAAACTATACTGTCAATTATTATGATAAAAGTAAAATTATTGTAGATATTCACCTTTACATAAACAAATAATTTTCTCATGATAACGTCTTTGAATTTTTGATTATGTTAGTATGGATTTATTTAAAATTTGTTGGACAAGTAGTAAAATTATTACATATGAGATTACAAAATATAAAATAAATATATTTAAGATATTTTTACTTTTTAAAATATGAGACAAAGTTAGTTTTCAGTTTTTTTTTTTTAGAATTATGTTTTATTAATATTTAGTTTCTTAAAAATATTAAGTTTGATAGAAATTTGATATAATGCACATTTTTCTTGATATGAAAATTATAAATGTTACTCATTAGGATTGAGTGCATAGAATTAAAATCTAATTTTATTATCATGTAAAATAAAAAAAATGTATTGCAAGATGGAGTGTGTGAACTATAAATCCGGTTTTAAAAAATCAAATACAACTTAAAATTTTAAATATTTTTCTTATATCCACGTTAATACGCGGGCCTAATCTAGTATATACATAAAGCAAAGCTTTAATAGCTATATAAAGAAAAACTAATTTTCCCAAACTTAACCCCAAAAAACTATAGTTTTCCAAATCCTATATTTTTATCAAAACTTAACCCCAAAATTGGTTCTATGATTTTAATGGATTTGGATATCTAAACAAAAATCAAGTGTTATTCAACCATTGATTTTAAAATACTTATCAAAATTATGTGTTATTGGTTCTATGATTTACAAATACTTGTTAAAATCCCATCTTATTCATTTAATGATTTGTTTTTGGATTTCAAAATCCACATTATGTTTTTAAATGGATGGATTTGAAAGTGTAAAATAGAAGGATTCAAATTCAAGGATAAAACATGTTATTTCAAAATCCATGTGTTTTGATTTTTAGAAGTTACAATTTCATATGGATTTAGAAATCAACTCTCCAGTAACAGGCTCTTAGCTCCAAACCCTTAACCTTAAATTTAAAACTTTTCTAATTCATATACAGAAATTAAATTATAAATCATTCACCCAAAATATAAGACTACTTCCTAGAACGAACCCGATTACTTGATGCTAACCCAAGTTCAGCTCCCCTTATGACACCGAGAGCGAAGCTTGTCAATACGATGCTGACCGCTCTGAATTTGGCGGCTTCGGTTGCGCCACCGGAAAGGTGCTCTCTGTTATTTTTTACCTTCCAAATTTTCAGATATATTTTAGCGTTCAAATGAGTTAAAAGTTGATTACTTGCTTACGCATGTGCAAATTCTTCTTCTTATTCTTCTCCATTTTTCTATTCATCAAATATACAATTAGGTTTAATTATAGCTCTATTGCTTGATTTGTATTCAGTGATGATTATGTTAAGGTGAGTAGAATCATAGATTTGAGCCTATATTTATTTGGTTCTGAGCTAATATCTGAATCTTGTTGTTGGACCTGCGAGGTCATGTTCTTTTGTCTGTTCGTTGCAAGGATGCTCATGGTCACCATGCTCAAGCGGCTTTCATGTTTAAACCAATGCAGCACCCTTCGTTGTATTCAACCTATCAAGAAGCTACATAGATCAAATTTTGCATCTAACAGTTAGGATTCCCTTGTGTTACAGATTGACATGGACACTATTGAAGTCAGTAACCTGAATAGGCAATTTCTATTTCATCCTTCTCACGTTGGGCACTCCAAGGCTAAGGTATATTTGCTTGAGCGTAGTCCAAAGGGAATCCGCTTCATAAGAGAATTCATGTGATCATATCGACTCAAAGTTGTTAACCAAAGTTGTTTGGTTTTGTTAAATCCAGTTTAGGAGGTATACATGCATGAGCAACCTGAGCTCATTCTCCCTCGCTTCAAGGTATATGTAAGCAGTCTGAGCTCATCTCCCTCGTTTGTGTTTGTTAAATCCAGTTTAGGTATATGTAAGCAAACTTCTTTCTTCTCCAGTTCAGCTGATTTCTCTCTGATGGTGTCATTAAGCAACTTGAGCTCATTCTCCCTCGCCTTATGTTCCTTAAGAGATGCTTCCATCAGCTCAGCTTCCTTTCTCCTTCTCTCGGTCTCTACAGTTTGCTTCAGGTTAAAATCTTTAACATTCATCTCGAAAGCAAAAGGCTTCTCATATAGAGAAAGCAAAGCAACCTCCTTTTCCCTCGCTTCAAGCTCAGCCATTAACCCTTGATTTTTCTGCATTTCCTCTTAGATACCTCCAATATTTACTTCTTTCTTTAGTAGTATGATGTATTCTTATTTTAAATTATGTTTTTAGGTTTATTTTGTAATACAGTTTTTTTTTATATCATGGTTCCATAATAATAAATATAGTATTTTTATTGGGAATTTGGCTAAGAATGCCACTTTTCCACAAAAACTTGTCAAGAATGCCATTTTATTTTTTTCTTATCTAAAATGCCAGTTTTTAATTGGGAGAAGAAGTGAAAAGACCAAATTACCCCTGTCCAAAAAACTGAGAAAAGCATAGGTGAGAGAATACCAAGTGACATGCATTTTAAAACAAAGAAAAAATTTATGGAAGTAGACACACATGATGAATCTCGGATGGACCAGATCCAACGCCTGCAAGATTAGTCCATCCAAAATTTGTCCTTCAATCTCTTAAGTGGACCAGATTCACTTGGTTGGACTAAACTTGTTTACTTGCATGTTTACTGATGCATGTACTGACTTTATTGTGCCTCCAATGGACCAGATTAAACGCTCAAACATGTTTTTGTCCATCACACTTATGTCCTTCGGTCTCTTTAGTAGACAACACACTTGTCCATCTCAATTTTGTCCTTCACTCTCTTAGTGGACAATATATGATTGTAGACGAAACTTGTCCTTCAATATGAAACCATTTTCTCCACCCTGCAGTCCTGACGCATGTACTAGTCTTATTGAAAAATATCATATTCAGCCTTCAAGGAAGCATATTTAGTCTATTAGAATTGGTCCATCATAAATATACCGATCTTATTGTGCCTCTAGTGGACTAGATTAAACGCTCGAACAGATTTTTGTCCACCACATTTTTGTCCTTTGGTCTTGTTAGTAGACCATATCCGTTTTGTTGACATACTTGTCCATCTCTATTATGTCCTTCGCTCTCTTAGTGGATAATATATGATCGGTAGACGAATAATTGTCCTTCAATATGAAACCATTTTCTCCACCCTGCAGTCCTCCTGACGTATGTACTGATCTTATTGAAAAATATCATACTCAGCATTCAAGGAAGCATATTTAATCCATCAGATCTAGTCCATAAGAAGAAAAAACGGTTCAGATATCAGATCTGGTCCAATAAAGTTGTATAGAAAATGAAACAAATAGAAGAAACTCAAAATTGATAAATATCATACTTGACCTTGAGAGAACCATCTCCAGAACAAACAAAACACTATGCTCATCCACGGTGGAGGCATGTGGGTTAGATGGAGGTGGTGATTTTGAAAAAAAAAATTTGTTTTGAAGAAAGAAAGAAGAGACAAGAAAAGAGAGAGAGAGAGATGAAATTTCGAGAGAAAATGATAATAGAAGAGAGAGCAATGAAAAAGAAATAGGAGAAGGATAATTTTGTAATTTTTAATAGATCAGAGTGGACCCTATGGCATTTCAGAAAATGTTTAATTGAAAGTGGCATTCCTTAAAATATTTGTCACTGTTCATGGCATATTCTACAATATTCTCTTTTTTATTTTTAATATCAATTCATTCCAAAAACAAACCATTATTCAACAACTTATATATATATTTAAAAATAAATATATTATTATTAAAATAGAATATATATATATATATATAATGCTGTATAAATACAATATTATTTAAATACATAATCGTAAATTAGTCATCAATTAGTTACTAAATTTGATGACTACATTATGACTAATTTGGTGACTACATTATGACAAAATTTACGACTATGCAAAATAGTTGTAATGTAGTCGCTATTTAGCGACTAATTTTACAACTATTTATTTTAGCGAATCTAGATTCACGACTACTGGTTTTAGTCGCTATTTAGTCGTAACACACTGTTTAGCGACTAAATAGTGACTAATAGTGCAGTCGCTATTTGTCTGTTTTCTTGTAGCGACGACACTTTAGAAGACACACAAAAATCCTTGGCTCAAGTTTATTCTAGAGAAACCTAACTTGCAAATCACTCAAGCGGGTCAATTTCTTGGAATCTCTAAGTCGTTCATTATTGTAACATCCGCGAACCGGAATTCCGGTTTGGGATGTGCATCGATCGATGCAGTAGGAGCATCGATCGATGCTGGTTCAATTCTCTGCGTTTTGACTTAAGTCAAACGCTGCGTTTTGGTGAGGAAAAAAAAAGAAAACCCTTAGGGTCGTCCCTTTTGTCTCATTATACGTGTGTGGCCGTTTTTGAGCGAAAAGAGAAGGGAGAAAGAGTTCTTGGAGATTTCTTGGAGTTTTGGTGCGTTCCTGAGGAGATCTGTAGCTGGGATTGCTGTAGGAGCTTCCTGGAAGCGTGTTCTTGCTTGTTTATTGTTTAGATTCGTCTTGGCACAGGTAAGTGCAGGACCATGGCTTATCTAAGCTAGAGAATTCAGTGATTTGCTTGTTGTTTGTAGTTAGACATATTAAGTTGTTGTTATGGACGTTAGGAAGCTTGCTTGTGGCTTGGGATTGAGTTTTGTGGTTGTAGTAACGAAATCCGGCGAGAGCTTCGGGGAAATCACGGTGCTCGACGTTGCGTCGATCGATGCATATCATGCGTCGGTCGATGCAAGTGCGAGGACAGCGCGATGAACTTTAGGGTTTTTCGTGTGCATCGAGCATGCGTCGGTCGATGCAGACTGGGTACCGGTCGATGCAAGTTATACTTGCGTCGATCGATGCAGCTTCTGTATCGATCGATGCTTCTCCAGTTGGCATCGGTCGATGCTAGTGTGGCATCGGTCGATGCTAAGTCCTGTTTGGTGATTGATGTGTGTTGATTGTTGTGTGATGATTACTGATACTCTATTGCTTGTGTGTATAGCCCAGTAGATGGGAGGATTGCCTTACTGAGTGTTTGTAAAATACTCATGCATTGCAATATGTGTTTGTGGTGCAGGTAAAGGCAAAGTGTGATCGTGGAATCCAGGCAATGAAGAGGTCGATGTTCTAGGGACTCGGATTTTATGTTGTCTGGCATTGCTAGGTTGCTAGAGTTGGGTCGTTAGAACATTGCTAGGTTTCTGGTTCTATGATTTATGTTGTTTTGGAATATTGCTATATTTATTTATTGGATTATTATTATCGGTTATTTCCGCTGTTGAATGTGTTTGTGGTTAGATGGCTAGTGGGTATGGGACCACTAGTTGTAGTTTATTTTATTATATTTATTATTTATTATTAAAAAAAAAGGTCGGTCGTTTCATTTTGGTATCAGAGCCCTTACGGTTCTAGGTTTGGGTTCACTAGGTTTCTGTTGTAGATGTTTGGGATTGCATGTCTTGATTGATTATGTGAGTTAGTCAATTGTGTGTGGCATGGAGTCCTAGAACATCCTCCTCGAGCCTATTGGTGATTCCACGGTGAGTTTCTATTTCTGTGTTAAATAGTAATTGTTTGCTTAGCCTTCTGTTCATGGTAGTGCAGATGGTTAGAGAGGATGCTGTTGCTGGTCGAGGTCGTGGACGCAGTCGTGGTCGCGGTCGTGGTCGTGGTAGGGGGAGAGCCCCAGTGGTTAGTGAGACCGAGGACCAGAGTGTGACAGCCGAGGGTGTTGGCGAGTCGCAGGGTGTTCCGGGGGATTCAGTGAGTGTGGCCGGAGGGGGCGGTGTTGATGCTCCAGTGGTCGGTGATGCTAGGGTCCCGGGTGTGGGAGCCCCAGCGGGTGGAGTCCCTGGTGTTGACATTGCGGCTTTGCTAGCACAGGTGTTGGAGCGGTTACCACCTGTGGTACCGGCTCAGGCTCGGGTAGTGCCACCAGTGGTGGCGGAGGAGCGGCAGCCAGTGGATGCGGATGTGGGGGTCCATGGTCGTTATCTTACCATGTTGACAGAGATGGGTCGGTCGTACTGAGCAGTTTTCAGGAGGTGTAGATCCTACTGCTGCGGATGCGTGGAGGACGAGAGTGGAACGTAACTTCCACACTCTGAGATGTCTGAGGAGTTCTGGTGGACATAGGGGTCTACTTTTGAGTGGTGATGCTGAGTTGTGGTGGAGATCTGTGGCTGCTAGGAGGGTGCAGCGGGAGATGACTTGGGCTGACTTCGTTTTCGAGTTCAACCGCAAGTATTTTCCTAGAGAGGCTTTGGATCGTTTGGAGGTGCAGTTCCTTCAGTTGTCTCAGGGGACACGGTCAGTGCGGGAGCTGGATTTGGAGTTCAGTCGACTTCTGTGTTATGGGGGTCGGGCTATGGAGTCTGAGGAGGCTCAGATCAGGAGGTTTTTGAGGGCTCTACGGGATGATTTGAGGGTTCACTGTAAAGGGCGGAGTTATGCTACGCGAGCAGAGCTGGTTGAGACTGCAGCAGAGATTGAGGAGGATATCCGGGCACAGTCAGTGGCGGTAGCTCCAGCAGTCCAGCCTAGTAAGGCTCAGCAGCAGGGTGGTTCTAGCAGGGGCGGTAGGCATGCTCAGGGAACCAAGAGGAAGTGGGAGGCTACGCAGAGGCCGAGTGGTGCAGGTTGCTTCGGTTGTGGAAGCAAGGATCACAAGGTTGCTAGTTGTCCCAAGAGGAGTGTTCCGACGGCAGGGCCTCGGGTATGTTATCATTGTAGGGAGGCAGGGCACATCAGGCCTTTCTGTCCCAAGTTGCAGCCGGTAGCAGTGGCAGCGTTGCAGCAGGTGCAGCCTGGAGGTCAGCAGGTGGCACGGATTGAGCAGACGCCACGTGCTTACACGACAGCAGAGACTGGTGGAACCGGGGCGATCACAGGTATAATTTCTGGTACTTAAACTTTGTGAATTTTTAGTAGGTACAGATTTTGTGTTTTCCTGTGATAAAGTGTTAGGTTCTCAACACATGAGGTTTGTGTAGGGACCTTGTTGGTGGGCGGGTTTAAGTCCCACGTTATGTTTGATTCTGGAGCTTCTCATAGCTTCATTACTCCGGAGTGTGCAGAGTGTGCGGGAATCAGAGGGGATCCCGGGGAGCGTACAGGAGTTGTTAGAGTTGCTGGAGGCAAGTTCCTGAGAGTTATTGGACGAGCTAGAGGGGTTGATATTCAGATCGCAGGAGAGTCGAGGCCAACGGATTTGCTTATCAGTCCAGTGGAGTTGTATGACGTTATTCTCGGGATGGATTGGTTGCATCGGCATATGGTGCATCTGGATTGCTTTCGGGGTAGAGTGGAGTTTGAGCGTCCAGGAGGGAAGTTGGTTTTTCAGGGTATTAGACCGACTTCGGGGAGTCTCGTGATCTCAGCCATTCAGGCTGGGAAGATGATCGAGAAGGGCCGTGAGGCTTATCTGGTTACTATATCTATGGCAGAGTCAGTGGGGAAGTCTACGGTTAGCGGTATTCCGGTAGTAGAGGAATTTGAGGATGTGTTTCAGTCTTTGCAGGGATTACCACCATCTCGGTCGGATCCTTTCACCATTGAACTGGAACCGGGGACGACTCCGTTATCCAAGGCTCCTTACAGAATGGCTTCAGCAAAGATGGCGGAGCTGAAGAAGCAGCTAGAGGATTTGTTGAGTAAGGGATTCATCCGTCCTAGTGTATCACCGTGGGGAGCGCCGGTGTTGTTTGTGAAGAAGAAGGATGGGAGTTTCAGGTTGTGTATCGATTATCGGGGTTTGAACCGGGTCACTGTGAAGAACAAGTATCCTAGGATCGATGAGTTGTTGGATCAGTTGAGGGGTGCTACTTGGTTCTCTAAGGTGGATCTGGCGTCGGGTTATCATCAGATACCGATAGACGAGGCAGATGTGAGGAAGACTGCTTTCAGGACGAGGTATGGGCATTATGAGTTTGTGGTGATGCCTTTCGGGTTGACTAACGCACCAGCAGCGTTTATGAGATTGATGAACAGTGTGTTTCAGGAATTTCTGGATGTATCTGTCATCATTTTCATCGACGATATCCTGGTTTATTCTAAGAGTCCTGAGGAGCATGCAGTGCATTTGAGGGCAGTTATGGAGAAGCTGCGTGAGCAGAAGTTGTTTGCTAAGTTGAGCAAGTGCAGTTTCTGGCAGCGTGAGATGGGCTTTCTGGGTCAAGGATTGGCCTAGACCGCAGAATGCCACAGAGATCAGGAGTTTCCTTGGATTGGCAGGTTACTACAGGAGATTTGTGCAGGGGTTTGCAAGCCGAGCATGTCCTATGACTAAGTTGACAGGGAAGGATGTTCCTTTTGTCTGGTCAGAAGAGTGTGAGGAAGGCTTTGCAAGCCTGAAGGAGATGTTGACTACTGCGCCAGTGTTGGCTTTGCCCGAGCAGGGAGAACCCTATGTGGTTTATACAGATGCATCTAGAGTTGGTTTGGGGTGTGTTCTGATGCAGCATGGGAAGGTGATTGCCTATGCTTCGCGGCAGTTGCGGGTGCATGAAGGCAACTATCCTACTCATGATTTGGAGATGGGTGCTGTAGTCTTTGCCCTGAAGATTTGGAAATCTTATCTTTATGGTGCAAAGGTACAGGTGTTTACAGATCATAAGAGCCTAAAGTATATATTCACTCAGCCTGAGTTGAATTTGAGACAAAGGCGGTGGATGGAGCTTGTGGCAGACTATGATTTGGAGATAGCCTATCACCCTGGTAAGGCTAACACGGTTGCAGATGCTCTGAGTCGGAAGAGGGTAGCTTCGGCTCAGGAGCAGGAGATGGAGTCTCTGATAGGAGAGATCAGTGCTTTGAGTTTGTGTGTTGTTTCACTAGAACCGTTTGGTTTGGAAGCAGTTGACAGAGCAGATCTTCTGAGTAGGGTGCGGTTGGCACAGGAGAAGGATTTGGGGCTGGTGAATGCCTCAAAGGATGTTGATTCAGAGTATCAGGTCTCAGATAATGGTACTTTTTTGGTGCACGGTCGGATTTGTGTGCCCAAGGATGAGGAGCTGAGACAGGAGATTCTGAGACAGGCTCATGCGAGCAAGTTATCCATTCATCCAGGAGCGACTAAGATGTACCGTGACCTCAAGAGGTATTATCATTGGGTCGGGATGAAGAAGGATGTGGCTAGTTGGGTCGCGAGGTGCGATGTGTGCCTGCTAGTGAAGGCTGAGCATCAGGTTCCTGGCGGTTTACTGAAGAGTTTACCCATTCCTGAGTGGAAGTGGGATATGATTACCATGGATTTTGTGGTAGGATTGCCAGTGTCACGGACCTTTGATGCTATTTGGGTCATTGTGGACCGGTTGACTAAGTCAGCACATTTTCTGGCCATTAAGAAGACTGATGGAGCAGCGGTCTTGGCTAAGAAGTATGTGAGGGAGATAGTCAGATTGCATGGGGTGCCAGCGAGCATTGTGTCTGACAGAGATTCCAAGTTCACTTCGGTGTTCTGGCAGGCCTTTCAGGCAGAAATGGGCACTAAGGTGCATATGAGTACAGCTTATCACCCCCAGACAGACGGACAGTCTGAGAGGTCGATCCAGACGTTGGAGGATTTGCTGAGGATGTGTGTTTTGGATTGGGGTGGCCATTGGGCAGATCACCTGAACCTGGTAGAGTTTGCTTACAACAACAGCTATCAGGCGAGTATTGGTATGGCTCCTTATGAGGCCTTGTATGGTAGGCTGTGTCGTACACCGTTATGCTGGACTCAGGTGGGGGAGAGGAGCATGTACGGGGCAGATTTTGTTCAGGAGACCTCAGAGAAGATTCGGGTTCTCAAGCTGAACATGAAAGAGGCTCAGGATAGGCAGAGGAGTTATGCTGATAGGAGGAGGAGAGATCTTGAGTTTCAGGTAGGAGACAGAGTGTACCTCAAGATGGCCATGTTGCGGGGTCCGAACAGGTCATTGACTGAGACTAAGTTGAGTCCGAGGTATATGGGTCCGTTCAGAGTGATTGAGCGAGTTGGACCAGTGGCATATAGACTGGAGTTACCTGAAGTTATGCGTGCTTTCCATAAGGTATTCCATGTGTCTATGTTGCGGAAGTGTCTCCGTGAGGATGATCAGTTGTTGGCTAAGATTCCTGAAGATCTTCAGCCTAACATGACTTTGGAGGCGAGCCCAGTGAGGGTTCTCGAGAGGAGGATCAAGGAACTTCGGAAGAAGAAGATTCCTTTGATGAGAGTCCTTTGGGACTGTGATGGTGTGGAGGAGCAGACTTGGGAGCCTGAGGCGAGGATGAAGGCAAGGTTTAAGAAGTGGTATGAGAAGCAACCACAACCTGAGCTTGCCTAGTCTGGTTCCGTCTGTAATCTGTGGCTGGAGCGGGAATGGAGTATTCCAGCCCATCTCTCTTGTTACTCGGTCGCTTGGGGTGGTTGGTTGTGCGACTCAGTAACAAGATGAGGTGGTGCTCGGGGTACAAAGTTTCCGTGAGGCGGGTTTTGGGGAAAAGTTTCCCGAAATAGAAGTTTCCCTGAAGTGGAAAGGTTCCAGTAATGGAAAGTGCTATTTATGGAAAGTTTTCGGGAGAGAGAATTTGTCCATTGTAGCGGTGGGAAGCCTTGGAGGGGGGCTTTTGTGGCCTTTGTTGCGGACTTTCGAGTCAGTGTGCCGTGTGTGGCGGTCCTTTTGGACAATGTGTGGTCTTTGTGACGGGCTTTTTAGCCAGAGTGTCTTTGTGACGGTCCTCTTTAGGACATTTGTGTGGCCTTTGTGGCGGTCCTTTTTAGGACATTTGTTTGGCCTTTGTGGCGGGCTGTTTAGTCAGAGTGTCTTTGTGACGGTCCTTCGGGACAGATGGCCTTTGTGGCGGGCTGTTTAGCCAGAGTGTCTTTGTGACGGTCATTCGGGATAGAGGTGTCAAACGGGCCAGCCCGCGCCCATCTAGCCCGCCCCGCCATGGACTTTTTTTTTTGGGACCGCTGCGGACCGGCCCGTTTAGGACCGCGGGCAAAATGTATATGTCCAGACCCGCCCCGCAAGACCCAGCGGATTAACGGTCCGGCCCGCGGGCATTGTATACATTCTTGGTTGTTAGTTTTCATTTTTAGTTTTGTTCATTTTGATGTTGAATTTGTGTGATCAGCAATTAGCAGCTCTGTATTTCTTTTGATAGAAAATCTTGGAGTTGGTATAATGTATGTGTCATGGCATGGAATTTGAAAGAAAGTTTAAAAGTTGAAACCAAGAGCTTCATAGAAAAAGTTCAAAAGGAAGAAATAATGAATTTTGTTGTTGATCATGCCATCAAAAATATTTTTTCCTCTTAAAGAATAAAGATAATGCTGATGATAGTTGCAGAGAAATCAAAGAATGATGAAAACAAAGTTGCAGGTTTCAAGAACAGTTTTTTTTTCCCAGGTTGCTAATTTATTCTTCAGTTACTATGGCTACAGAACTCGGATTCTTGCTTTGAAAGATGTTTTAGAAACTTGGCAGCGAGATCTTTCCAGTGATATAAAGATCACCTTCTGATTCCTTGTGTTTTGATGGTAAATCGCTCTCAAAGTTGGCTGCTCGCTGGTCTGTTTTGTTTCAGAGCTGTCTTACGGATTTGATCATAACTTGCTAACCGAAAACCCAAATCGTGATCTGTTTCTTTCTGTGGCTTCATATGACTGATTTGGATGTTTTCACCAAGTTTCATAATTTTCTGGGTTGTTTTGCTGCTCCGTTTATGGTCTGCTTCAAGACTGATGAAAACATTTCAGTTCAAAAATTTCAGTTCAAGAGTTTTTTATTGACTAACACACTAACATTGCATAAATCAAATGAAAACATTGATAAGTGAATCAAATCAAAAACTCAAATGTATTGATACATGAAGTCAAACTTGAAACAGAACTGAACTCAAACTAAAAATCAAAGAATAATGAAAACAAAGTTGCAGGTTTCAAGAACAGTTTTTTTTTCCCAGGTTGCTAATTTATTCTTCAGTTACTATGGCTACAGAACTCGGATTCTTGCTTTGAAAGATGTTTTAGAAACTTGGCAGCGAGATCTTTCCAGTGGTATAAAGATCACCTTCTGGTTCCTTGTGTTTTGATGGTAAATCGCTCTCAAAGTTGGCTGCTCGCTGGTCTGTTTTGTTTCAGAGCTGTCTTACGGATATGATCATAACTTGCTAACCGAAAACCCAAATCACGATCTGTTTCTTTCTGTGGCTTCATATAACTGGTTTGGATGTTTTCACCAAGTTTCATAATTTTCTGGGTTGTTTTGCTGCTCCGTTTATGGTCTGCTTCAAGACTGATGAAAACATTTCAGTTCAAAAATTTCAGTTCAAGAGTTTTTTATTGACTAACACACTAACATTGCATAAATCAAATGAAAACATTGATAAGTGAATCAAATCAAAAACTCAAATGTATTGATACATGAAGTCAAACTTGAAACAGAACTGAACTCAAACTAAAAAACCAGCAACAACTCACTCAAGTTCTAAAAAACCTGCAACAACCTGCAATCTCTCACGGTCTAAAAAACCAGCAACAACACTCCGACACAAACTCTCAACAAGCTGCAACAACACTCTGACCCAAACTCTCAAAAACCTGCAATAACTCAAACTTGTTCTCCATCAACATCTTCATCATCTACAACAGCTCCGGTCTCATCTTCACCATTATATACTTCATCTTCTTCTACATTTATTACAAAATAACATTGTTAATACACAATTTAAGCTTTTACAACTTGTAAATACAACCTTTAAAACATAATGTACATACCTCCTTCATAAGATTCAAAACCCTTTAGCCAATTGCGACAACATATAAGTGCTTGAACATTTTTAGGCAGAAGGCGGCTTCTATATTTGTTAAGAACTCTAGTACCAATACTGAAAGAAGATTCTGAAGCTACAGTGGAGATAGGAATGCTAAGAAGATCACGTGCCATGGAAGCCAGTTCTCCAAACAGTGAAGAGTTATCTTTCCAATATTTTAGAACATCCAAACTCTCAAGACCATTCATTTCCAATGCAGGTTCATCTAAGTACATATCCAAAGATGACTTTCCATTGACAACAACATTTGCTTTGCGAAAGGCAAAGAAATCCTATCAGCAGAACAAAACATAACTTTCAGAAAAAAAACAAATCATAAGAAATACATATGTCAAAACAGAACATAAGAACTTACACTGTAATTGCTAAAGTTTCCTCTTGATTCTTCATCATTCTGTGGAACATTTCCACTTTTCCTAGTTGGAGGTTGTGTTGTCTTTGACTGCTTCTCATATACTTCAAAAAGCTTATGTAGTTGATCTCGCAAATGTTCTATCTTTTTCTGACAGGAGCTCATATCAAGTTTTGCAAAACAGAATTCTGCAAGTGTGAGTTTCAACCTTGGATCAAACACTGTAGCCATTGCAAAAGTGTCACTAACTTCTTCCCAATACTTATCAAACTTCTCTTTCATTGGAACAATCATTTCTCTGATTACTTCATCTTGGTTATGCTCATTCATTGCCAGCCAATTCTGGATCTTCCAAACTTGCATGAAATACAAGTTTGAAGTTGGATATGTAGATCCAGAAATAAGATTCGTGATATGATCAAAAGGCTCTAAAAAATCACTCAGTTGCTTTAGTCGGTGCCATTCCTCTTCTGAAGGGTGAAACTTATAGTTTTTGGGATCCATGACTTTGAGATTACCAAATGCAGCTCGATACTTGAGAGCCCTGTCAAGCATGTGGTATGTTGAGTTCCATCTTGTCTTCACATCCGTCAGCAAACCAGCCTTCAGATTTAAACCAACATTTTGAACACACTTTTCAAATAAAACCTCACGATGTCTAGATGATCCAACAAATCTGATACTTTCCCTAATCTTATCCAATGAATCACCAACTGCTTCCAACCCCTTTTGAACAATGATATTAAGAACATGTGCTGCACATCTGACATGGAAAAACTCTCCTCCACACAACAAATCATCTCGGATCAAAAGCTGAGATTTGACGATGTCTTGCATTGAATCATTGTTGCTAGCATTGTCTACTGTGATGGAGAAAACTTTTTTATCAATTCCCCAATCCTTCCATTTCTCTAGGATCTCCATCGCTAAGTGTGTACCTGTATGTGGAGGAGGTAAAGCAGTAAACACTAAGATCTTGTTTTTCAGCTTCCAATTTATGTCGATGTAATGTGCTGTTAAACACATATAGCCCTCATGAGTGATTGCAGTCCACAAGTCAGTAGTGAAGCTAATCCTTCCAGGAACATTAGCCAATTCTCTCTTCAAGTTACCCATCTCACTCTCATAAAACTTGTAAACATCTGCTGCAGCTGTATTCCGACAGAAAAACTTCACATCCGCATTTAAATACTTCCAAACAGCCCTAACTCTCTCATATTCCACATAAGAAAATGGGAGATCATGCTGGATAATAGACTTAGCTACCATTTCCCTGAAAACATGTTGATCAATCTTCCTAGCTTGCAATCTTGCTTCTGAATCAAGCATCATCTTACCAATATCACCATCTCTAAGCATAAGCTTACATTTTTCCAAATGGCGTCTATATGTGTTTGTACCATTTTTGTGTGCATTGTACGCATAATCCTTCTTGCAATGTTTGCACAATGCTCTTTCTTCACTGATACCCAAGATGTTAATCTTCTTAATTACTGAGAAATGATCCCATACTTCTGAGTACTGCTTTCTTTTTTTTTGGTTTTGATGACCCTCCCTTGGCAGCATCTTCATCAACATTAGTAAATCCCTCATCATCATTAGCATCTTCATCAACATCATCATCTTCAACAACCTCAAAGACTTTTCTTTTCTGAGTTTTCTGAGTTTTAGGTGCTTCTGGTTCATAACTCACTTTCTGTTTCTGTTTCTGCTTCTTAGATGCTTCTGGTGCAGCACTCACACTTTTTCTTTGCTTTGCAGATTTTTCTGATCCGTCAAACACTCTACTCTCATGTTCAGCATTTGCAGCATTGATAAACCTTTGAGATTCCATGTCTACTGATCTCTGTTCATAAGAGTCATGCGACTCTTGTGACTCCTATCAAAACAAAAGTAAAACAACTCTATTACTAAAATATAATTTTGAATCAAGAACTGATCACAACTGAAAAAAAAAATCAGGAACAAGTCACGGCAGAAAAAAATAAAAAAACAGGAACAGATCACTTATCCTTTTCTACATAGGTAAAGACGTAAAGTAAGTAATAGGGATTAAGAGAAGAAAAAAAAAGGTAGAGAATTCAGCCGTGATAAGCATAACAGCCATATTCACATATAATCTCTCTGAACAAATCACATATTCACATATCAATCATACATGAACAGATTACATGAACCTGCAACTTAGAACACTAAACTGAAAATGCAGTTCCATTACCACTTTAACAGCAAGACAATCATACATAAACCTGCAACTTAGAACACTAAACTAAAAAATCAAAAGTTCAAAACAGAATGTAATCAAAGGTCAAAGATAAGTATGAAACATTACCATTACAGATGTGTTCAGATCTGTATTGCTTCAGCTTCCAAGCCTCCAATGATACTCACAAACAAAAATCTCTCAAGTCTCACCTCTGTGTCGGAGTCGTAAGTCGTAAAAAATAAAAGACTCTTTAGTTTCCTTGTTAAGCAAACTGAAAACACTCTTAACTCTAGGGTTTTCTAAGTTTTACTCGAAAAATTTTAAAGAATCTAAGTGAAACAGAAGTTTCAAAGAAAGGTTTCAGACTTTGACGGGTCGACCCGCAAACCCGAAATCCGCAACGGGTTAGCCCGCTCCAACCCGCGACCCGTGATGGACTAATCCGCTAGGCCCGCTATTTCATGGACACAAAAAATGATGTCCAAGCCCGCCCCGCTATGATACTAAATGGGCTAGGCCCGCGGGCATGAGGCCCGCTTGACACCTCTACTTCGGGACAGATGGCCTTTGTGGCGGGCTGTTTAGCCAGAGTGTCTTTGTGACGGTCCTTCGGGACAGATGGCCTTTGTGGCGGGCTGTTTAGCCAGAGTGCCTTGGTGGCGGTCCTCTTTAGGACATTTGTTTGGCCTTGGTGGCGGTCCTCTTTAGGACATTTGTTTGGCCTTGGTGGCGCTCCTCTTTAGGACATTTTGTTTGGCCTTGGTGGCGGTCTTCTTTAGGACATTTTGTTGGCCTTTGTGGCGGCCTTTGTGGCGTGTATATGATCCTTGTGTGGTCATGAGGTATTCCAGTGAGGGGATATGTGGTTGGTAGGACATTGAGATGTTTTACGCGAGCCACGGGAGGGAAACCTGGATAGGGATAGGACTCAGACGTGTTCAGAATCGTTTGCTCGCGGCTATTGGAAGACTTTGGTTCTCCTAGTACTGCCATATTCGGAGACTTTGTGGCTTTGGAGTATGGTTGGTATATCGACTTCGGACGACGGTCCGGAGGCGCGCTGTAGGGTGACGACCCGAGAGACGAGTTAGATTTTTCCTTATATATTATGGCATGCGGGCTTAGGCCCGATGAGGAGCCAACATTGGCATGCATACTTAGGTCTGATGAGGAGCCGATGAAACTCAAGGTTTAGGCCTATGAGAAAAAGGAAAGTCCAAAAGTCGAGAGCAAATGATGCCTGGAGCGTGAGTCTATCGCCTAGAGGTGACCTTCTGTAGATCGGTCGGAGGGTTGCGGGCCGTGGAGACGGTTGCACGGGAGTCCTTGGCTGATGGTTGATTGGGATTCGGGGACGAATCCAATTTGGTGGGGGAGAATTGTAACATCCGCGAACCGGAATTCCGGTTTGGGATGTGCATCGATCGATGTAGTAGGAGCATCGATCGATGCTGGTTCAATTCTCTGCGTTTTGACTTAAGTCAAACGCTGCGTTTTGGTGAGGAAAAGAAAAGAAAACCCTTAGGGTCGTCCCTTTTGTCTCATTATACGTGTGTGGCCGTTTTGAGCGAAAAGAGAAGGGAGAAAGAGTTCTTGGAGATTTCTTGGAGTTTTGGTGCGTTCCTGAGGAGATCTGTAGCTGGGATTGCTGTAGGAGCTTCCTAGAAGCGTGTTCTTGCTTGTTTATTGTTTAGATTCGTCTTGGCACAGGTAAGTGCAGGACCATGGCTTATCTAAGCTAGAGAATTCAGTGATTTGCTTGTTGTTTGTAGTTAGACGTATTAAGTTGTTGTTATGGACGTTAGGAAGCTTTCTTGTGGCTTGGGATTGAGTTTTGTGGTTGTAGGAACGAAATCCGGCGAGAAGCTTCGGGGAAATCACGCTGCTCGGCGTTGCGTCGATCGATGCATATCATGCGTCAGTCGATGCAAGTGCGAGGACGACGCGATGAACTTTAGGGTTTTTCGTGTGCGTCAAGCATGCGTCGGTCGATGCAGACTGGGTACCGGTCGATGCAAGTTATACTTGCGTCGATCGATGTAGCTTCTGTATCGATCGATGCTTCTCCAGTTGGCATCGGTCGATGCTAGTGTGGCATCGGTCGATGCTAAGTCCTGTTTGGTGATTGATGTGTGTTGATTGTTGTGTGATGATTACTGATACTCTATTGCTTGTGTGTATAGCCTAGTAGATGGGAGGATTGCCTTACTGAGTGTTTGTAAAATACTCATGCATTGCAATATGTGTTTGTGGTGCAGGTAAAGGCAAAGTGTGATCGTGGAATCCAGGCAATGAAGAGGAGGATGTTCTAGGGACTCGGATTTTATGTTGTCTGACATTGCTAGGTTGCTAGAGTTGGGTCGTTAGAACATTGCTAGGTTGCTGGTTCTATGATTTATGTTGTTTTGGAATATTGCTATATTTATTTATTGGATTATTATTATCGGTTATTTCCGCTGTTGAATGTGTTTGTGGTTAGGTGGCTAGTGGGTATGGGACCACCAGTTGTAGTTTATTTTATTATATTTATTATTTATTATTAAAAAAAAAATGTCGGTCGTTTCAATTATGAATAAAGAAATTCATTTTTTTTTTCATTTTAAACCGTCTCTTTTGATTTCCCGGTCGAATTTAGTTATGTGAGTTTTATTCGTATAACTAGGGATGTTAAAAGTGGGTAAAAACCCAGTGGGTACCCGAAACCCATGCTTAAAACTGGGTTTTGGGACCTGTTTTTTTTTCTAAAAAAACAAATGGGTTAAGAATGGGCAGGTACCCAAAACTATAAAGTCTTACACGGGTTTACCCGATCAGTTATGGGTACCCATTGGGTTTGTTTTCCCGCCAAAACCGCAAATGATATAAAATTATAAATTTTTGAAAACTATTATAGATATAATAAAATACACAAAATACATAATATAAAAAGTTAAAGATAAAATGATACATAATATAAAATGCAAAATACATCACATAAGATAAATAATTCGGGTACCCACGGGTTTACCCATAAAACTAAAAACCCGTTCGGATTTACCCACTAGAGCCTAAAACCCATTTGGGTTTTCAAACTTGGGTTTTTTCTGGGCAGGCTTTTTTCGGGTTTGGGCTGGGCTGGGTTTTTTAACCCTCGACAACATCCCTACGTATAACCTTCAGATTTTTTTTCAAAAAATTTTCTTTGTTTGTTTGTATTCGATTCATTGAAATTTACCGAACTTTAAAAATACAAAGTTTTAGAAAGAAAAAAATAGTTGTACGTACGTCACTGTTAGATTTCACGGATTACCTTCCATCCAAAGTTTTTTTTTTTGTTAAAAGGCATTCTATTTAAACTGGGAAATAAAAGTTTACAGAGCAAAAGCCCAATATTGGAAGCCCAATTACATTAGAACGAAATAAAAACCAGTTAAGGAAAGCTCATAGTTAAATCAGAACCAGAACTGAACCAGAGTTGTTGGGATTGAACCAGAGTAATAGAGACGGTTGGGAGGCAAACCACTTCAAACCATCTCCATGCAATCAATGAGTGGAAGACGAAAAAGAGAAAAGTGAAACGAGAGAAAGTGGGGACAGCTTTGCGGCGATTAGGGTTTCTTAGCCACCAGATCCAGCAAACCACTGAAGTAGTAGAGTTGTCGCCAGTGTAGGGTTTGATCTTCGAAAACTGAGAGCTCTGTTCCGCATAAGAGAGTCGATTTGGCGCAGAAGGTGATCCGTCGTTTTGTAAGTGTTTCTGTGGAGTCGATGATTCCTTTCAGACCATACGGTGTAGATCGTAGCTTGCCAGGCAGTAAGGAGGAGGATCTTTGCTTCCTTGGATCCATGGTAGTTGGTGAGGTTTTGTAATGATCATGTCCAAGAGCGCGTCGGGTTGTGAGAGCAATGGTTGGAGATGATGTTCCATAAGGTCCAGCTGAAAGGTAGTCGAAAAAATGATGATCCCTACTTTCTTCTCCTGCTGCACAAAGTAGACACGCCGGGTCTACCTGGAGTCCCCAAGATCGAAGCCTATCTCGAGTGGGGCTTCTGTTCAATACAAACAACCAAGTGAGGAAGCGATGCTTCGGGATTCCTCTAGAGAACAAAACTACTTTGTGCCAGGGAACTTGAGGTAAGTTTTCTTTTAGAGCCTAACATATTTTTCCTGTTCCATGGCTGTAACGCCCCCGAACCGTCCTATGACCATGCAGGCCAACGGACAGCCACAGAACGCCACTATGGGAACTGCACCGGGGTGATCCGGCCGAGGGACGGAAGCTGCAGACTTCCCGACCGGTCCTCCCTAGCACAATTCCGCCCGCGACCGAGACTGCTTAGGCTTTGCAACCCTCGCGGCCTGGTGCGTTGTGCTAGCCCGGACAAGGCTGGAACCATTTCAAAATTAAACGACTAAAATACAAAGACTTTCAACTTTATTTACTTCATAAAACAGTTCATAAAACATTACTACGAAGATGGCGCCAGGCTTAAGGCCAAAATACGATTAATAAAATTTTACAAAAAGAAACAACAACTTGCAAAGGCAACGCAACTCTACACCGGCTGGCCTAACGTCCTGTGCTCCCCGCTAAGGCTTTTCCCACTAAGGTTACCTGCAACACAAAATATGGAGTCTTGAGTGCTACATCACTCAGTGAGTTCGGCAACCTAACAAGAAACCAAAACCCAAACCCCAACCCCAGCAAGCAACACACAACATGCAAGCTAACTAACTGCATGCAGCACTCAACTGCCACATGCAAACCAAAAGCAAGAAAACAAGCAATAAAATATGCAAGTTAATCAAGCAATCTCCAAGTATACTATCAAAGTATACGCATGCGGAAGCTAACAACTCTTCTTCATCTCCAAGGGACCTTTCTCTCCTTCACTTTAACGCCTCAACGCTACATCACCTCCTCACTTCATCACTTCCCCCATACCCGTGAACACCTATACTCACACCCACAAAGGCACGCGAGTATAGAACATCACATGCGAGTTCCTCTCAACAGGCGGTCTCGCCTACACCGTCATGTAGTACTCGGCCATAGGCTGCAATCCCGTTTCTCCGAGTCTTCGTAATCCGCACCGATTACGGTCTTTGGGGAAGTCTTCTCCTGTACAACCTCAACACACAACCAAACAAACCTGCAAAGCACACAAGCTACATGCAAGCTACCAAAACTACATGCAATGCACACAAGCAGCATGCAACAACAAACAACCAACATGCAAGGCACACAAGCCAACATGCAATCACAAACAAGCAACATGCAAGCCTTAGTAACTAGAGAAATAACTAGAAACTAAGCGCTAGACACAACCTCACATCAATATACAAGAAACTAAGAAAACGAGACTTAACTTCCTAGAACTTCGATCTAGAAAGAAAAGAAACGAATCTACCCAACAATCCAACGAAAATGCTTAGATTTCACCATAAATCTTAAGCGAAAATAACCCAAAATCCCACCTATCATGTGCCATATCACATGCTTCGAAACTCACCTGGCTTGGCTGAGAAGAACGAGATCTAATCAGACTTCTAGCAAGCACTTGACGCGAATAGCTCCTATGGCGGCACTTCGCTAACAACTCGCGGATGAGAACTTCTATGGGAAGAACTCTCTTGCTCACTCCCTAACTCTCTCTCTCTTTCTAACTTCTCTCAATTTTTCTCTAAGGGAAAGAAGGATGAACGAAAATGAGCTCTTAAGGACCTAAGGCCTCTATTTATAGTGGAATGGTGTGAGCTTTTGGTGGCAAATCCGGCCAATGCATGGCGAGCAAGTGCCTCCCTTTCTCCTTGGCCACACAACACTTAGGGAAAACGCCCAACACTTGTCCACATACTCTCCACTCCTTTCCTTTGTCTCACATCCTCCTTTGCATGAAACTCCATTGGCCAGCTTTGAGAAGACAAAATGATTATGTCTCCCACTTCTTTTCTTCCAAGGAATATTCCATTTTAAACCACAATATTCCAAAGAATATTCCTCCTCCATTTGCATGAAATTTCATTGGTCCATTTCATCTCCTTTGTCTCCCACTAACTTGCATGAAATCCTATTGGTCAATCCAAAGGAAGAAGCTTTTACGCGCCCACACGCTCGTCCCAAAATTTCGAGGTCGCGATTCTGCGGTACGCTCTCGGACGGCATCGGACGGTCCTCTCGGACAATTCTCGGCAACGCTCGGACGTTCCTCTCGGCAATACTCGGTCTTGGTCCGGACAACTCTCGATAACTCTCGGTAGTCTCGGACAACCATCGGCAGTCCTCGGACAGCATCCTTGGACAGCTATCGACGATCCCTCCGGCAACTCTCGGATACACCTCAGTCTTTCTCGGACCACTCTCCTGATCCTTTCAAGCATCTCCCGATCCTCTCGGTCATTACCCGGACAACTCTCGGTCCTACGGACGACTCGGACAGTACGTCGCGGTCAACTCGGCCATTTCTCAACTCACTCATAATTTCTCGAACTTGTCTTCAACAATCCTTCTAATCTCCTTAGTGGCTCCCTTTCTAGGTCTTTTGGCCTTGGGTTTTCATTCCGCAATTTACCCCTTGGTGAGGGTCACTACATTCTCCCCCCTTTATAGGAATTCGTCCCCGAATTCCCATGAACTCCTCTGGTCCTCCTTCTAATGCGTCTTACTTCACTTCTCTCCTTCCCTTTCATACGCTTGGTCTTGGCCAACTCTCTCGAACACAAACTCGCTTATAGCCACCACTCCAACTTGCTCAACCCAACTCAACACTTCCACTACCAGGGTAGGAAAAAGGGTTTTACCTAGAACACTAGGGTTTTCCCTACACGGCCTATCACTAAGGGTTCTCCACAACGCTTAGCTAGAAGGCTTCCCGCACACAACGACTAGGACTTGGACTAGCACCACCATGTGCTTCAACATGCCCAGACAACAATCACACAACAAGATAACAAACACGCAAACAGAAATGCGCAAGCACACAAGCACACAAACACACAAAGAGGGAGTTAGCAGCCATACTTACCTTCCCGGCGACCACACAGTCATGAAGGTTTAAGGGTTAACTACCTAAAGGAAATGATACGCGCGATCCCCTCTCACTTGCCGCTTCACTGGTTGCTCACCTTCGGGACTGGTCTGTGGGGAATATACTTCTTCTGGTTCCGCTTCTAAAGCATTGATCATCGGACAAGCTGCCATGTAATGGCCACCCTTGCCACAATTGTAACATATGATGTGAGATGGCACTTGGCGATCACTCTCTCCTGCCTTCGAGCACTCTCGAAAATAATGGCCCGACTCTCCACATGAGAAACACTCAACTCCTCTTCTCCCAAATTTTGAACTACTCTCTTCCTGGTCGGATCGACTCCTCTTTCGGGTTGCACCACCACTTAGCATCACCTTCGCCTTGCCCTTCTCTTGGTCTTTTCTCATGGCTTCCTTCTCCATTTCTATGTGCTCCTCCACATTCACAGCTCTCTCAACCAGCTTGTCAACTCGTTGGTAGGTGACAGACATGAGCATACTCTGGATATCTGGTCGTAGCTTATGTAAGAACTGGCGTGTCATAGCCGCTTCATTGTCTCGCCCTCGGTACACATACTTTCGTAGTCGAGTAAAAATTGCCTCTAGCTCTCGAACGCTCTTCTCGCCTTGCTTTAAGTTTATAAACTCATTTTCCAACCTGTCTCTGACCTCTGGTGGAAAATACTTTCCTTCGAACTCGTTTCGAAAATCTTCCCATGTCGGATCTCTATGACCGTAGTGTCTCCTCACACCGATCCACCAATCATTAGCGTCATCTTTCAAGTAGTGCACTGCAACATCTTTCTTATAGTCCTCTTGACATCGGATTGCCTCAAAATTCTTCTCCATACTTCGCAACCAATTATCAGCTTCAAAGGTATTTGTTCCTCCTCTAAAATACTCGGTTCCCAAATTTCTCATAGTCTCCACAGTCTTCACAAAGCTCGGAGCCTGTTGCTGTCTCATGAGCTCTGTCCACTCTAGGATCGCAGCATGCAATAGATCTCTTGGTCCACTCTCTTGACCTCTTGGCTCTTCGCGCACATTCATTTGTCTTGGTTCTCCGGGTGCACTCCTTTGTCTCGTCTCCACTAGTACACTCCTTTGTCTCGGTTCAACTGGTACACTCCTTTCTCTCGGCTCTTCCCGGACATTCGCTTGCCTTGGCGGCACTCTCCTTGGCTCACATCGTTCGTGATTTGCAGGTTGTACACCAGGTGTTTGATAGAAACTTGCTCCCTGTCGACCCGGATTGTTGAATCGCTGGCCAGACCAGTCTCCTCCGAAAAAGGTTTCCATCATGAATCTTGTTCTTTCTCCGGATAATGATCCTTACGACCCACTTCTTTCGGAACTCGACCTCGCTGTCGTCCGATCGTCATTCTCTCTTGATCTTGTCGCTCCCTCAACATCGTTTTGATCACCTTCAAACGATTCTTGCCATTCTCCCTCATCATCATATTGTTCATCCCCCAAAGGTTCTTGCCACTCATCATCAACATCATATTGTTCACCCTCCGGAGAGTCTCGCCACTCTCCTCCATCAGCTCCTGAATTACCCCACGACCATCCCTCTTGACTTCCTCGGCCTGACATCTGCACATGCATCCAAGGGTAAGTCCTAATCCCCACTACCTAAAATGCACAAGGACGTACCGGTTTCCTAAAATTGCCTTTGCGACTCATTTACTCGATAAAACATTTGAAAACGCAGGTTCCATAAGCATCATAACCATGCTCTGATACCACCGTTGTAACGCCCCCGAACCGTCCTATGACCATGCAGGCCAACGGACAGCCACAGAACGCCACTATGGGAACTGCACCGGGGTGATCCGGCCGAGGGACGGAAGCTGCAGACTTCCCGACCGGTCCTCCCTAGCACAATTCCGCCCGCGACCGAGACTGCTTAGGCTTTGCAACCCTCGCGGCCTGGTGCGTTGTGCTGGCCCGGACAAGGCTGGAACCATTTCAAAATTAAACGACTAAAATACAAAGACTTTCAACTTTATTTACTTCATAAAACAGTTCATAAAACATTACTACGAAGATGGCGCCAGGCTTAAGGCCAAAATACGATTAATAAAATTTTACAAAAAGAAACAACAACTTGCAAAGGCAACGCAACTCTACACCGGCTGGCCTAACGTCCTGTGCTCCCCGCTAAGGCTTTTCCCACTAAGGTTACCTGCAACACAAAATATGGAGTCTTGAGTGCTACATCACTCAGTGAGTTCGGCAACCTAACAAGAAACCAAAACCCAAACCCCAACCCCAGCAAGCAACACACAACATGCAAGCTAACTAACTGCATGCAGCACTCAACTGCCACATGCAAACCAAAAGCAAGAAAACAAGCAATAAAATATGCAAGTTAATCAAGCAATCTCCAAGTATACTATCAAAGTATACGCATGCGGAAGCTAACAACTCTTCTTCATCTCCAAGGGACCTTTCTCTCCTTCACTTTAACACCTCAACGCTACATCACCTCCTCACTTCATCACTTCCCCCATACCCGTGAACACCTATACTCACAGCCACAAAGGCACGCGAGTATAGAACATCACATGCGAGTTCCTCTCAACAGGCGGTCTCGCCTACACCGTCGTGTAGTACTCGGCCATAGGCTGCAATCCCGTCTCTCCGAGTCTTCGTAATCCGCACCGATTACGGTCTTTGGGGAAGTCTTCTCCTGCACAACCTCAACACACAACCAAACAAACCTGCAAAGCACACAAGCTACATGCAAGCTACCAAAACTACATGCAATGCACACAAGCAGCATGCAACAACAAACAACCAACATGCAAGGCACACAAGCCAACATGCAATCACAAACAAGCAACATGCAAGCCTTAGTAACTAGAGAAATAACTAGACACTAAGCGCTAGACACAACCTCACATCAATATACAAGAAACTAAGAAAACGAGACTTAACTTCCTAGAACTTCGATCTAGAAAGAAAAGAAACGAATCTACCCAACAATCCAACGAAAATGCTTAGATTTCACCATAAATCTTAAGCGAAAATAACCCAAAATCCCACCTATCATGTGCCATATCACATGCTTCGAAACTCACCTGGCTTGGCTGAGAAGAACGAGATCTAATCAGACTTCTAGCAAGGACTTGACGCGAATAGCTCCTATGGCGGCACTTCGCTAACAACTCGCGGATGAGAACTTCTATGGGAAGAACTCTCTTGCTCACTCCCTAACTCTCTCTCTCTTTCTAACTTCTCTCAATTTTTCTCTAAGGGAAAGAAGGATGAACGAAAATGAGCTCTTAAGGACCTAAGGCCTCTATTTATAGTGGAATGGTGTGAGCTTTTGGTGGCAAATCCGGCCAATGCATGGCGAGCAAGTGCCTCCCTTTCTCCTTGGCCACACAACACTTAGGGAAAACGCCCAACACTTGTCCACATACTCTCCACTCCTTTCCTTTGTCTCACATCCTCCTTTGCATGAAACTCCATTGGCCAGCTTTGAGAAGACAAAATGATTATGTCTCCCACTTCTTTTTCTTCCAAGAAATATTCCATTTTAAACCACAATATTCCAAAGAATATTCCTCCTCCATTTGCATGAAATTTCATTGGTCCATTTCATCTCCTTTGTCTCCCACTAACTTGCATGAAATCCTATTGGTCAATCCAAAGGAAGAAGCTTTTACGCGCCCACACGCTCGTCCCAAAATTTCGAGGTCGCGATTCTGCGGTACGCTCTCAGACGGCATCGGACGGTCCTCTCGGACAATTCTCGGCAACGCTCGGACGTTCTCGGCAATACTCGGTCTTGGTCCGGACAACTCTCGATAACTCTCGGTAGTCTCGGACAACCATCGGCAGTCCTCGGACAGCATCCTCGGACAGCTATCGACGATCCCTCCGGCAACTCTCGGATACACCTCAGTCTTTCTCGGACCACTCTCCTGATCCTTTCAAGCATCTCCCGATCCTCTCGGTCATTACCCGGACAACTCTCGGTCCTACGGACGACTCGGACAGTACGTCGCGGTCAACTCGGCCATTTCTCAACTCACTCATAATTTCTCGAACTTGTCTTCAACAATCATTCTAATCTCCTTAGTGGCTCCCTTTCTAGGTCTTTTGGCCTTGGGTTTTCATTCCGCAATTTATCCCTTGGTGAGGGTCACTACAATGGCTGTCTCTCAGTTGATCATTTAGCCACCACTCATACTGATCTTCATCTTCTGTTAGGCAGACCGAGGCTAATTCAATTTGGTATTGATTTCCGCCTCAGAGCGAGCCGGAGGAACGCTCCAGGTGCCTTCCCTCCAGAGATCCGCAAGTGTTGAGTTACGGGGGATTCCTAGATGACCTTCGCCTTGTAAGTAAGCCAAAATTTTCCCCAGGTTACACCAGTTATCACTCCAGAACTGACAGTTCTTTCCATTCCCCACTTTTGGTTTTATCCAAGGGTAGACCTCATCCCTTAGTTTGAAAAGCTTGTTTGCTAACCATGAGTGCCTTGTGCTTGGCCTTCGAGTCCAGAAATTGCTGAGCTTACCAGAGAGAACAACCTCCTTGAACCAGGCCACCCAAACTGATCCGGATCGAAAGAATAAAAGCCAGATAAGTTTTAACATACAAGCTTTATCATAACTATAGATTCCTTATGCCTAGGCCTCCTTCTGATTTAGCAGTGGTAATTGTTTCCCAGGCCACACGTGCAGAGTGATGACCCTCTGTAGTTCCTTTCCAAAGAAAAGCTCCAGACATAGAGTTTAATGTTTGGATGCATTTCTTTGGTAGGATAAAAGCGGAGCACCAGAAGTTTGTAAGTCCTGCAATTACCGTGTTTAAGAGTTGAAGTCGCCCTGCGAATGAGAGGGATTTAGTGGACCAGGAATTGAACTACCCCTTGACTTTCTGAATCAGTGGAGCGCAGTCTAGTAAGGTAAGCTTTTTTGTGCATAGGGGGACTCCTAGATAACGAATTGGAAGGTGACCATGGTTTATGCCTGATTCTGATTTGATTTGATCGATTTCAGCTGGAGCTAGTCCTGAGGAGAAAAAGCTTGTCTTTGGGAGACTGATTGCCAGGCCAGAGACAGCTTCAAAATCCTTTAGAACCTGAAGAACTGATTGTACTGAGGATAAAGAACCGTCAGTAAAGATCAGGAGGTCATCCGCAAAACATAAGTGAGTTAGTTTTATACTTTGACACTTGTGATGATATTGAAATTTTCCTTCTTCTGCAGCTTTATCTAGCATGAATGAGAGGCAATTGAGTGCAAGGACAAAGAGATATGGAGAAAGAGGGTCGCCTTGCCTAAGTCCTCGCCGACTCTTAAAATAGCCATGTATCTGCCCATTGAAACCCACAGAGAAGGAAGGTGTGCAAATACAAGCTTGAAGCCACCGGAGGTAAAGTTCTGGAATTTCAATTCCTCTCATACAGCTGAAAATGAATTCTCATCTGATAGTGTCAAAAGCTTTGGCTATGTCCACTTTAATTGTGATACGCTTAGGTCCTTTTTCTTTGTGATAGCCATTAACTAATTCTGCTGCAAGAAGAGTGTTCTCCACTAACAGCCTTCCTTTTATGAATGCAGATTGGTTTCGCTGGATCAAGTCTGGGAGGACTGGCTCCATTCTTGCCACTAACACTTTGAAAATAACCTTGTATAGAGTATTTAGACAGGAGATGGGCCTGAAATCAGAAACGAGGGAAGCACCAGGGACCTTCGGGACCAAAGCAAGAGTGGTAGCATCAACTGACGAAGGGAGAAAGGAGGTGTGGAAGAATTTGAGGATGCTCTCTATCACTTTAGGGCCTAGAATTCCCCAAGCAGCTTTATAAAAAGCAGAGGTAAAACCATCTGGTCCAGAAGCTTTGTATGCATTTAGTTTGAACATCACCCTAGTTATCTTTTCTTGAGAGGGGATTCTGACCATTGATGTTTTTAGATCCGAAGGACAACGGTAGCTTATGAGGCTTTGGATCCATGATGGTGTGACTGCGAGAGGAGCTAAGACAGCAGGACCAAGTATGGAATGAAAGTGATTGACAGCCATGCTACTCATTTCAGAGGGGTTATCCACTAGTTCGCCGAAAGGGGTAGTGAAGGAGCGAATAGCATTGAAAGCGTTTCGAATCTGAGTAATGCGGTGGAAATAACTAGTGTTTAAATCTCCCTCACTTAGCCAGTTAATACGCGATCTTTGTTTGAAATAAGCCTCTTCTATTCTTCGCAGCATGTCCCATTTCTGGTGTAAGTCTTTCTCTTCTTGGTAAAGGGCTGGGGAGGGATTTGTGATGGCTTGTACCTGCACAGATTGAAGCAAAAGGTTAGTCTCTCTCACTCTGTTTTGAATGTCTGAATAGTTCTCTTTAGAAAGTGTTTTTAAGTCTCTTTTGAGCATTTTCTGCTTCACACTGAGTGTGGACAAACTTGTTTCCCCAGGATTAATGTTTCCAGCCAAGATCCACGAAGTTTCAATCGTTTGGGTAAAGAGAGGGTGGTCAGTGAGGAAATTGAAGAATTTGAAAGGGGTTGTCCCCGAGGATGGAAGAGAAGCATCCTGATTGAAGAGGCAAGGCGAGTGATCTGAGAACTCAGGCGCAAGGAAGGTAGCAATAGAGTTAGGGTAAGATGCAAGCCAAGGGTTGTTTACTAATAATCTGTCAAGCTTTTTTGCTATAGGGTTTAATGGGTTTTTGTTGGACCAGGTAAAGAGAGGGCCATGGTATCGGACATCAAACAGCTCCATTTGAAGTAAGCAGTCACGGAACTCAACCATCCTGGAAGTTAAATGGTTGACTAAGTCACTAGAGTGTTCCACTGGATGAATGATCTGATTAAAGTCTCCACCCACCATCCAGGAGAGAGTGTCCAATTGGTAACGTTGCTGGAGACTTAGTAACTCGCACCAGAGGTCCGTTCGATCATCACTAAGGTTAGGTGCATATACAGCTGTAAAGTAGAATCTGTGGCCTCCTTGAATCATGAATTCGCTTGTAATCATGTGACGAGACTGATGCGAAACTTGTATTGATGCAGGTGACTTCCAAATGAGTACAATCCTTCCATCATCATCAGAATTGTGGTTGGAAGTGAATTGCCAGCTAGGATAGGTAAGGTTCATTACTCGGTTCAGGTTTGGTTCTTTTATATGGATTTCAAGAATGGCACCAAAAAGGGGCTTTTTTAAAGAGAGCCAGTTAGCAAAAGGCCGATGTTTGTCCGTGTCATTTAGACCTTGAACATTCCAAAAAATGGTTGTATATACATAATGGTGGGACTAGTAAACATGAAAGATTAATGGAGAGACTCCCCTGATAAAGGGAGAGTCTCAGGATTAAGTTGGGGTAGCTCAGGGAGGGGAATGGTAGGATTAGTTGGTGGGATTGAAACAGTGGAGTTTGGGGCTGAACTGGTATTAGGAGATAAGGAGCGATGAGAGATGGTTTGTTTAGGAGGGACTGGTGAGGGTTGTTGAATTGTTGAAAGCACATCGAACGGGTTAGTGGTAGTGATGTTGGATGTAGAAGAAATGGTAGTAAGGAGAGACGAGCAATCCATTGGGGTTGGAGATGAAACGTTTTGTTGGGAGTGGACCTTGTCCTGAGAGGTTTTCGGGTTGGGGGACAGAGGTGATACCTGATTTGTGGTTTTGGTGTTGTTTATGGAGCCTACAGGTAAGGAGGGGGCAGCAGGAAGGTCAACCGGCGAAGGTGAGGAACTATCATGTCCTTTATCCTTTGAGTGGGTTACTGGAGCAGCCACAGGATGAGAAACCGCATTATCAATGTTCTTTGCCTGCTTTGGAACCCAGGTGGTCGTAGTGGAAGGACAATATCGAATCACATGGCCAATTTGTTTACAGTGAGAGCAAGTTGGCGGGATCCAGGGGTATTCAACAGCGATGGAGATAATTTCACCACTCTCCCGAACAATCTCAACACTGGAAGGTAAAGGTTTTGTCAGATCTCTTTCCACTTGACGTGAGCTTCAGTTAGACTGACAAGGTTACTCGTGAATTCATCCATTTCTTTTGGCTCACCAACTAATCGTACCACTAAACTGATCCCTTTCTTATGCATCAGGTCAAAAGGCATGCCCTTGAGATGAGCCCAGATAGGAATAGCATTCAAATCTGTTTTTGCCCCTCCTGACGAATCCCACTGAGCAACCAGAAACATGCATTCTCCAATGTACCATAATTTCTTTTCCAATACCTTTGTACGAATGTACTCATTTGGCAGACGGACAAGCATTGAGTTATTTGTGTGGTTGAGGTGGATTTCTAACCTTTGACCTCTTCCCCACATGTGACTAAGGATGCTTTGAATATGTTTGTAGGTTGGGAGCCGTCCTTTAAAGGTGCCAATGATGAAGTCTTTGTGAAGCTGAGCCCCTTCGTGAAAAACTGAGTCAGGGATAACCAGACGCGGCTTCCCTCCAGGAGAGTAGTCAACGGGAGCTAGACGAGTTAGAGATCTATCAGCAACTTTTTTGAGTCTTTGTGCTAAGGTCAGTGCATCTTTTGAGCGAATTGGTGGAGGTTGGGAACTTGGAGGTGTAGGTAATAAGGGAGTGGAAGGGGTTACAGAGGTTGAGTTTGGGTGAGTTTCAGAAGCAGTAGGGATTGAAGGGGCAATGTGACTTGGAGGGACAGTTGGGATTGAGGGTACAGTAGGAGGAGAGGTTACAGTTGGGGGAGAGAGGATAGTGGGGTGTGAGGGAGCAGAGGAGGATGAGGGGACAGAGGGGGTGGAAGTAGAGGAAGGAGGATTGGAGACAGCCATTCCGGCTTCAATCATACAGCAGTCAGCTTCAGAAGAAGGAATGGTTAAACGCGTGACCTTCGGTTGAGGGAGGGGAAGAAGGCCGTCAGTTTGAGCTACCGTACTGGTTGTCACTGTAGCTAGGGATTCAGATCTAGGGATTTCTTGTAAAGATTTAGTGTAGGCATTGAGTATAGTTTGAGCTTGCGGATTGACTACCACAGGAGTTGATTTATGATGGACTGGGAGGGCAAGGATTACTCGCTCAGGGGCAATGTAGTCAGTGGAGGGAGAAATGGGGGAATAAGCAGAGGGAGAGATAGGGGAGAGGGGGGGGGGAAAAGTCAGTAAGAGAAACAAGAGGATTTTGGTCATGAAGGTCAGGGGAAAAGGGGAGGACGGTTGGAACAACCTTCAGACTTAGCTAAAGCTGGATCTTGGCCGGAAAAACGATCTTCAGGGAACCAGCGGTTCGCCATTTTTATTTTATCTTTTGTTACCTTCCATCCAAAGTTTTCGATAAATTTATTCACCAGATTCATATAGGAATGGGCATGGGGTAATAAGCAGCTGCAGAAACTAAAATAAAAGCATTGGGTAGAGAGAGTAAAAGCATGAACCACATGCATAGACTACGACTACGTACAGGCTACGTAACAACAAATTGCTGCTTTTTAGTTATTACAAAATTTAAAGAACCGCTGAAGCCTGTTGCAAGTTGCCTATCCCACTCTAAATTATGGTGTGAGACTGACACTGTATTTCTCTTACGCCTTCCCACAAGTTTCATTCAACGTTTTTTAGGGAAAACAATTCCATGTTAGTTCATGTCTGTCCTAGAATAATGGACTAATTTAATATCCCAGTTTTGCTTTCCATCAAATAATGAGAGTTGGTGGAGAAAAAAAGAAGAATGTTGGAGAAATTATACTAACTCAAGTATACAGTCATATAGGGAAACAGAGAATGGATTAGCAATGCTCATTTTGCATAACTAAAATTTTCTTGAAACCTAAACAACATTTCATTTAAAATATATACGTAACTTTGTGGGTTACATGTGCAATACCGCACCATTTTAGACAGAGTTAATATATACGTAACTTTGTGGGTTACATGTGCAATACCGCACCATTTTAGACAGAGTTACTATTCTCATTTAGTAGCCTTAGAAAGGGTTTCATAACAGAGGCTTTGTAGCCGAGAACCAATTTTTCTGGCGGTTAGCCCCGTCTCAACAATTTTTTGGTCCTTAGGCATATATTTTTTTTTAGACCTTTAACAACATAATTTCTTTCCCATATTTTTTGTATCCTATTTGTTTAAGGATTTTTGAAAAAAAAAAAATTGTCCCATGGCCACCGCTGCTCTCGCCATGGGTATGAGCTGCTAACCTACATAGGCAGCTAAGTTGCTACTCATAAAGAATTTTTTTTTAATTGAAAACAAATGAAATAAAGGTCTAAACTTACAAATTTGACGTTTATTCTTTGTGTAGTAAAAATTTGCCTAACCTGAAAATGGGTACTCCTGACTTAAAAAGTTCTCCACTTTCAGTTTTCGTTCTTCTATTTTGGATTCTATGACTTAAATTTGAATGTGATGTAGTAGTATTTTTTTTAAGGATTGAGCTCATTTAACCTGTTGCATTCGTGTACCACACACAGTCACAAGTTTGTAAAAAAAAAAAAGAAAAAAAAAGGGATATGATCAAAACCAAAACAGTTAAACTGTAAAACGATTCACTTTTAAGGTTCTCATCAGAATTCTCGTGCGTAAAGTCAACTAGAATTTAAGTAAGCTTTCAATTTTGTCAACTGTATGACCACATGGCCTCGCTACACCCATATTTATTACAAATCCCTTGTTGGTCAATCTCAAAGACACTTTTTATATTTTGTGACAACTCCAAATACTTTAAAATCGAAAAAAAAAAAAAACTTTAAAATCTGCTTCCTCTATTCCGTTTGTTTCACAGTCTTTGTCACCACAATAAAATCGTAGTATTTAATAAATCACAACTCACATCATTGAAAACTAAAAAGAAAAATAAATTCAAAAAAACTCTCAAAATGAAAAAGGTAAACGCAGATATGAATTGATTCGTCGTATCTTTTTTCTTTTTTTTTTTCTCTGTTTTCCGATACCTTTTTAGAAACTATTTGTATTCATAGTTTGACAACTTCAGGGATAAAGACAGGGTATCGTTCGATACAATCCGACCATGGTCCATCCGTTGGTGTCTTGATCGTACGGATACATTTCCACACAGCGGAGTTACACTTGAATCCACTCCCGAACGCGATCTGCCAAACCCTATCGCTTCTCTTCATCCTCCCTTGAGCCTCAATGTAGCTAAGCTCATACCACAATGAAGACGACGACGTGTTACCAAACCTATGTAGTGTCATCCTCGAAGCCTCAACGTGTTCTCCTGACAGCTGCAGACTCTTTTGAAGCTCGTCGATCACTGCTCTTCCTCCTGCGTGGATGCAGAAATGCTCGAAGGCCTGCTTGAAGTCTGGTATGTACGGCTTCCACTTTGGATTGAAGATCTTACGTCCAATAAGAGATGAGAGGAAGAGAAGCTGCTCCGATGCGGGTAGAACCAGAGGACCTATAGTTAAGAAAATTTTCTTCCCATTATGTTTAACATTTTGTAAAAATATTTTATTTAAAACTAAAATGATTTTATATTTTATCTTTCATGTAAACGCATTGAGTTTGAAGTTTGAACTAATCCAAGCATTATTGTCATGATTCATATATAGAATAAATTAAGTTATACGATATTAGTTACCTATGGTAGTGATGTTGGCCTTCAAGGCTTCTCCGGCGATGGTCATGAGATCTTTAGACAAGTTGATCCCAACGTTACCTTCCTTATCTTCCTCTTCCATAACACAGTAGTACGCCTTGTCATCCGCACCCTGGTGAGTCCTGACAAGGTGACAGAGCTTGTACTTAGCTCGCCACCTGTCGGATCTGCGGTTAGAGAGAAGAACGGCGGCGCCTCCCATGCGGAATAGGCAATTTGGGAGCAACATGGCTCTCTCATTACCCTTGTAGTAATTAGGAGTAATGATCTCAGTGCTAATTATGACTGCGTTGGAGTTAGGATGGACTTGTAACAAGTCACGGGCTACATCAACGGAGATAAGGCCGGCACTGCATCCCATACCGGAAAGGTTATAGCTTTTGATGTTACTTCTGAGCTTGTATTTGTTGATAATCATAGCGGAGAGAGAAGGCGTTGGTGAAAATAAAGAGCAGTTAACAATGAGGATGTCAATGTCTTTTGGTTTGAGACCTGTTTTCTTGAAGAGATCTTCCATGGCGGTGAAGATAACCATTTGAGCCTCGTTTCTTGCGGCTTCCATGGTTGGAGCTGGAGGGAGGTAATGAATAGCTGGAGGGAGACAAGTCTCTTCTCCTAGACCTGATCTCTCGAGGATTCTCATTTGGAATTCAACGCTCTTGGGATTGTCTTTGAGGATGAGGCGAGAGTGTTCCATGAACGAAGAGAACGGGACACGGCACGTGACGGGAGGCTTGTAGCAAGAGTAGTCTATAAGGTAGACGGTGCGTGGCTTGGACATGAAGTAAACGGTTGAAACGAAGATAATAAGGAAAGAGGAACAAAGGATATGAAGAACCTCGAAGTGGAGTGAGTACAAGACAGTGAAAATCTCTTGGGAGCCCATTCGGAGAAGCTCAATGGCGACGGTTGCTATGAATGGAATCAAAAGGAGAGTGAGGAAGTGGTTGACTAGGTATTGGTAACCAAGTTTTACATATTTAAGCTTCACGGAGCTCGAGATATCAGACATTTTGGAAAGAGTACTCTTCTTGGAGGGAGACAGGAAAGAGAGAACAGGGTTGTAATATAAAGTAGAAACAGAGGAAAGTTGGGCAGATGAGAGGAGTTAATGTTAGGACTCAAACTCTCATGCCACTCAACGCTCTTTTTCTCTCGCTTCGTCTTTCTATTTAATTTTGCTTTTTTTTTCTTTTGTTCCAGTTGTAGCCAGACAAACGTCATTTATGGAGCAAATGATTATGGGCGATAAGACTTTTACCCACCTTTGCTCTTTTAATTCATCTCATCGAGCCTAGAGAGAATACGTAAAAATCTAAAAGGAGAGACAAAGCTAGAGAAGATGTGTGACTCAGTAGTTTACGTGCATGTTCGGTTTTGTAATAAGTTCAAAGGTTACCAAAATTTAACAGTAGAGAAAGTTTTAATACAAAATGTACATAATAGTGGATGTTGATCAATAATATTGGTTTATTGATGTTTCATGTTTAAGATGTAATACCACCACCACCACACATATTTAATGTTAACAAAGAAAATTAGCATATGGAAATTTTTTGATTTTTTGTTTTACTTATAATTTTACGCTTATGCATTTAAACTCTATTTAAAAAAAAAAAAAAAAAAAAAAAAAAAAAAAAAAAACTAAATGCGCAACCTAAACTTGGCGATGTTAAAGATCACCAAATTGAAGAGCAAATAAAAACTTCTCACTCTCGAGCAGTTGTTCACGTGAATTCTGTCACATTTATGTCTACTCAATAAAACTCGATTCAATGTATCCAAGTTTTGTAGTACTCCTAGTCCTAGTAGAGAGTGGAGCTACGTATGGTTTTCTTGTGGGAATTAATGTTTAGCTGTTTTTTATGGCTTTTAAAATTATTGCATCCGAAGGCGATATCTCCAAAACCGCCTCATATCACTGCCTGAATATCGTTAGTGGGAATGTGGGAATTGGGATACAATAGCAATGATATTGATTGGTATTACGTTGACGTATCATCGTCTAATCATTTATGTTAAACTCTCCATTAAAGTCAGAGACAATAGTATTCTTGGTGTGGACTATATATACCATCCACGTGTAGACGATTCTAATATGAAACAATGGTCCTTCATAACTTCACACGGATAATGGATAAATACTACATAAACTAAATCAATGGGGTGTCGGACCAACCAGCCGCTAACCATATATTTTTAAATTAAAGTTAATATACACACGGCAAGTTTTTAACTACGTGACAGTTTGGTATTTATAATCTTTCATTTACATAAACTAATCTTCCTGCAGGATTGCTTTCTGTTGGGTTGTTTATTCTTATTTGTTGGTTTTTAATGTTAAGGCGGTTGGGGATGTTGACGATTGTTATTTCTACTTTCAGCACTGGCACTTTTGTTCACAACTTACCACAAACTAGATACATTGCAAATTGTTAGGAAGAATATATATGTTCCAACGGAGGACAAGCATCACATTTTTCCTTCAACTTTCCTTTAATTTTCTAACTTTCCTTTGTGTTAATTTTGGATTCACTCAACAAAGCTCTGCCTAAAGAAAATGTTGGACAAGAAAGAGACTATATTTTCGTTCTCTGTTTCCCATAAAAAAACAATAAACTAAACAATCTTGTAATCAAGACTCGTAAAAGAAAACATCTTCGATATGTTTTTTTTTTTTTGTCAACTAAACATATAATTAGAAAATGACTTCAAAGTTGGTTGCTCAAACCGGAGGATAAGAGTTTACAAAAGAGATTTCAGAAAATAAAGGTCACAAAGAATGAGTAAGACAATCCGCCCGCACATTTGACGCACGCGCAATCTTGGTAAGGAAGAAGGAAGGAAAAGATGATCTGAGCAAGCTGAATTATTGGAAAAAACCGGCCAATAAACTAAGATTGATTTTTTTATATGGAAACTTCTCACACTTCAAGATTGTTTGCTCCTCAAGTACGACCGAATCTGCTAATGCCAAAAGATCAGCAAATTTTGGCTGAAGTAAGTTGTATCCCTTATATCTTTGTATGTAGTTAGATATTTCAAAGTTGGGATCAGACAAAGCAATAATAGTAGCTGGACGTGGATTCTTGATAGTAAAGCTACAGCCTCCTTCGGCAAAGCCTCCTTCATAGAACCTAACGAAAATCAAAATTTTCATAATCGGGAAAACAAATCGCAGTGTTCAGAGAAGCATCCAAAAAGATAGATTGACAAAACTAAATCACACAGACAGCGACAGGGACAGAGAGGACATAAAAGATAAGAAGCCATGCATTTACCTGAGGGAAAAGCAGGGTAAAGGAAGGGACTCGTCATCGGACTAGCGTTTCGATATCCCACTGATTGAAAGCAAATTCGTTTGTATATATAATAATTACACGGCGGGAGACATGACATGAGGTTGTTTATAATGGATTTTGTTTTAATGGGTAGTAGGCTATATACTTTCTTCTCCTTCCAGCAATGATATATATATATATATATATATTATAAATATTTATTTATTACATATTTATTACTTATAATTAATAATAGTAAAAAATAAATAAAAAACAAATTAATTAAATTAATTAAATTTTAAAATAGTAAAAACAATAATATAATTTTTTTAGTAAATAATAAAAACAATAACTATATAAAAATGAATTAAGTAACATAAATGATAATTTTAAAATAGTAAAGTTAATACTATGGATTTGTTTTAATAATAACACTATTATGCAAATTTTAACCAAAAAATGATTATATTCCAAAATTTAGAATGAGTTAATGAGTTTTAGAATGGAAGTAAGATTTTAATACACGATGAAGTAAAAAAAAAACAATTTATGAAATTGTATTTATAAAATTTTAAACATAAAAATAAAATTGAAGTAAAACATTAGTTTCTAAGAAACTATACTACAATAACTATATAAAAATGAATTAAATAATATAAATGAAAGTTTTTAAAATAGTAAAAATAATACTATGAACTTGTTTTAGTAATAATGTTATTGTGATCTTTAGCTTCAAAGATTTCTTTTCTAAATTCTTTCTCTCCAATTTTGGGCAACAAATATTGGATTTTTTTTTTCTAATTTAATGTGTGGTTGACAAAAATAAAGAATAATGTTACTATGCAAATTTTAACAAAAAAAATGATCAGATTCCAAAATTTAAAATGGATTAATGATTTTTATGCATGGTGAAGTTAAAAAAAAATTATGTAATTGTATTTATAAAATTCTAAACATCAAAATAAAATTGAAGTGAAATATTAGTTTCTAAGAAACATATACTGCAAAGATCTATTATTAAGTTTCACTTAAAGAAAAATAAAAGATTAATTACTCAACTCAACTTAAAAGTTTTGATTTAAAACAAAGACACTGTAAGGATCACATTTTTGGGAAAACTATGAAAAATAATCTTGAAAAACCAAAATCAATGGTTACAAAATATAGAAAAAATAATATGTAAGCCGTTACAAACAGTGGCATGTGATTTGTGTAGCATATCTCATAAGGCATATTATCAATTGGAGCTACAATTTTATAACATGATTATATATATACAAGCTTGAGATTTCATCAATTTTATCAAATGTTTTTAACTCAAAACATTGGCAGAAACAACATATTTAAAGTACACTACAGTAGAACCTCTATAAATTAATACTCTTTAAATTAATACTCGCTATAAATTAATACATTCTTCCGGTCCCGAGTTGGGCCGGTGTAAAAAATAACACATTTCGATAAAATAATAAGATAATAATTTTTTTAGAAATCCTATGTAAAAATATGGTCCCATCAATATCATAAATTAATAATCATATATACTGAGATATATATATATATATATATATATATCTAAGAAAATCTAATGAAATATGACCCTATTGTTGTTTGCCTATTCTTGAATTTGCATTTTTGTTGGAACTCATCTCTCATTTTTCATTTTTGTATTCTCAAATCGCATCCATAAATTGTGAAGAGTCATAGATGCGATAATTGCTTTTTTAGTAATTGATTTTAAAGGTACCGCAATATTTTCTACGACTTCATCATGGCCATGAAGGATAGTCGTAACAATTTTTTCTAAACTCTAAACTTCTAACATTTCTCATTTTTACCTAGATAAACCTAGATAATCTATTATACAATTAACATTCATCCTATTACGATAACCAAAATTATAAATTAAGAAAATTCTTTTAAAATGTGAATAATAATAAAATTATCTTATTTTGTAATAGAAAATTTTCAAAATGAAAATGAAAAAAATCTCTTCATAAATTAATATTTTATTAATTTATCGATAAATTAAAACCTCTATAAATTAATAAAATTTCATGGTCCCGACCTTATTAATTTATAGAGGTTCTACTGTATATTTTTTGAGAAGATGGAGTTGAGGTTGCATCACAAAATTAATATATGGAAACAATATACAGTAAAACCTCTATAAATTAATAATATTAGGACCAATATATTTTATTAATTTATAGTGATATTAAATTATCTATAAATTAATAATTATTATTTTATAGTGTAAATTAATAATTATTAATTTATAGATATATTTTAATTTTTTAAATTTTTTTAAAATTATGAGTTGAGACAATTTTAGCAAAATAAAATTAGAACTTTGGATATTGTAATTTTTATGGTATTGGAATCGAATTTGAAATATTTAAAAAGCATTATTGAAAATAAATTACAAATACTATAGACAAATTCACTTATACACATGACATACATAAATTCAAATTTATGAATAAAATATCAATTGTTGTATTTTAATAGGCTATCAAACTATCAAAATGTAAATGATGCATATTTAGAAATTGAAAACTTTAAAACGTTTTAGCTATTTTTATGAAATGATATAGAATATTTTATATCATTATAGTTTAAAGATACAACATAACAATTATAATATAAATACAAGGTTTAGGAGAAACATACTTTATTATATCAGTATATATATATACTAGATAAGGCCCGCGTTATTACGCGGATAAAAATTAAAAAAAAAATTATTGACAATAATTAAGTAGTAATATACATGTTTTTAGAATTTATCTTGTAACATCTGAATATTGAATATGGACTTCTCATGTTTGGTTTTAATACTCTCTCAGTTTCATTATATAAGAGTTTTTAGTTTTTTTTGCTCTATTTTATAATATTTTCTCAAATTTCTATGTACAATTTTTTTTAATATAACAGTTTATAACTATTTGAACTAATATTTTTCTTTTGGTTGAAGTTTTATAAATGAAATAATATTTATTGTTTATTAATCTTAATGCTTTTATCCAAAACTCTTATAGAACAGGGAGTACCATTTAAATATCTATACCATCATAATAAACCATATTTTAAGTTTAATTACACATTTCATCTTAATGCATAGAACAAAATATTTTATATCAAACACAACTAATACATGATATCAAATCTATATCTTAGTAAGAATTGAAATACAAATAAAAATTAACAAAATATAATTCGCAAAAAAAAAACTGAATCAACATTATTTAAGATATATTTGTTATGTTGTTATCTCATAAGTATTAATTTTAACTCATGTCATAATCAATTTTAAATGAGTGAAATTTATAAAATAAAAACATATATAAAGATATAGAGACATTTTCATCAAATAATTGAAGATTCCTTCCTATAAATTATAATTTATTTTGAATTATATTATGTTTTAACATATGCATTACAAAAATACATGTGTTGAAATTATAAAATTAAACATAAAAAATTACTAATATTCTTAAATATATTTTTTTAAATGATGTATATTAATATTTGATTTTTTTAATCTTAAATAAATTTTATCGTTAGGCATTCAGTTTAGTAATCACATTTAACTATTTGTGTCATAGTAAAACCATAATTCACTTCTTCATGGGTTAGAGTTAAATTTTTAATAACAAAAATAATATGGGCATCATATATATATTGGTTAGTATTTAAAATTTAACATCCACAAAATTTTTGGAAATCCAAAAATATCCAAAAAATTATTCTTCTATATGTCATAATTTCATAAGTAATACTTTTGTCAATTTTCATCAATTAACCAAAAATTCACTCCAACAGACTCATTTTTTCAATTTTTTTTTCAGCTTTCTCAAATTACTACGTGCATTATAATCTTTAAAATAAAACATGTTAAACTATACTAAAACACATCATGTATTGAAATTTTTTCTTTTTAAGTTCATTATTCTTTCAAGGTTTTGTGTACTTACTTACAATAAAATTTCTATTACAATGATAAATACAATTTATATCTGACTAAAATTATGTTAAATAACTTATGTTATTCTTTTTAACTTTGTTATTCATTATTTATTGATTAATATACATGCTTAATGAATTAAGTTTTTGCTTACACATGTCAAATTTTATTGAGAACACACGTATAATATAATTAGCATACAATGAAAAATATATTGATTTTGTTAGTTTTTCTTTTTGACTTTGAAAAATAAAATTTTTAAAATATAAACATGTAAAATTCTGTAAATATAATTAGCTGTCCTACTATGTTTATAATTTTTTTTTTGACACGTGTCAACATCTAACCAAGATATTTGACATGTGTCACGTTTATCTTGTTTTTGTATAAATTTAATTATTGTAAAATTTTTAGGATTTTTTTAGGAAAACTGCGTGTATCTTTATTGTTAAATTATCTGTGTATGATTTCTTTTATGTTTTTAAATTGTGGATTTTTTTTGTTTTGTCGATTCATTTTTCATTAGAATTACAAAATTGTAGAATTTACAATATAATAATAAAATTTATTATTATATTAATAATTTATTATTTTAATAATCTATAACATAATCAAATTTTGACACATGTCGTGATCTTATGAATTAGTAACTTTTGAGATCATACTTTATATAATAAGATATATATATATATATATATATATATTACATGATTATTAATTTATGATATTATTGAGACCATATTTTACATAGAGATTTCAAAAAAATTATTATCTTATTATTTTATCGAATTTTGTTATTTTTTACATTGGCCCGACAACAAAATTTATTAATTTATAGTGTTTATTAATTTATAGAGTAGTAATTTATAGAGGTTTTACTGTATAAGTTTTTAGAAAACTATGTAACTTGGATTAGTAAATGGATATTCATTGTCGGGTTTAACAGTTTCACCATTTAAGCATTAATGACTTGGTTGATATTTCTATTATGGCAGGTGATGCACTTGGACAACCCCGCTGTAGCGACATAGCACTAAAAATTGTATACTTGCATTTAATATGAGATATCGATATGTTTAAATGATCTCATATTATGATCGACATTCAATGTTAGATTTTTTAAAAAGATGTTTTCATGAGATATGAATATAGGTCAGAAGGTTCTTAACTCACTTTTTGTTACAACGTGATATATTATTGATTTGCCAAGAAAAAATTATTGCGACAATAGACAATATATGTTATATATAGATTAGTAAAATAAATATAGCGTCTATATAGATTTATCTTTTAAACTTCAAAAGATTATATTTATATTCAATGATTTTTTTGATAAAAATTTGAAATTAAAATTTCGCTCAAACAGATATAACTAAGAAACATTAATTATCTTCAACAATATATATATGTTGTATATCACTTAGTAAACTAAGTTTAATGTTTATATAGATTTATACTCAAAAATTTGAATGATTAAATTAGAGCTAAAGAGTTTATATTGATAAAAAATATTTTAAATTAAAATCTCGCAGTACCAATTCTAGTCAGTTCTTAAAAATTTGTTGTCTCACTAATCATAGTAAAGACATTTGGTGTTGATTGGTCCTCTTGTTGTGTTTGCGGGAGATTGTGATTGATTGATGGTGGTCGGTAACAATTCCAAAAACTGGTATGGTTACGCAAATTAAATACTTCATGAGAGAAATAAGCTTGGAAGATTGCATCTGAGAAGAAGCTAAACCTAGTTCTCGTGATCCCTACGTTTTGTATGGTCGAGTTCTTAGTCCAAAACCCACAAGCTCCCCTCGAATTTTTCTGTCCATTGTCAAAGGTTAGGGAATTAATCTGATCACTCTCATAATTACATTTCAAGTTCACAAATAGACTTTAGTTTTGTGTCCGTTTGAGCTGATCTTGTGTTGAGCTGACTAGGGGCTCGTGGAAGCTACCCAAATTTCAGGGGAGGGTTTTGATCAACAGGTCAATTAAACCCAATGTGTACTCCACCACGATCTAGTGGTATCGTTGTAACACTTCAGGATCGAATCCACAGAGACCAAACAATTGCACTATGAAATTATGTAGATTAAATATAGCTAAGACAAAAGAGGAAGTTTGTGAAGCAAGTAATAATTAAAAAACGGAAAGTAAATAAGTTGTTTCTAAATCAAAAAGGAAAACATTGGGTGCAGGGAATCAGTTAGGGGTCAGATTTACGAATTTAGATGATGGATTGGGATAGCATTAGACACCGTTCTAGAACTCAAATCACAGTTATAAAGCTAACCTACTTTCGCAGCATTAACTATCTATGCAATGAATTCACTAAACCCTAAACCGTCGTTTGGATCTAGCAAACCAAGCAAGCAATAACAAGTTCAAGTTTTATCTGTTCACAAGGTGCCTTAACTTCAACTTTCGTTGGCTAAGGATCACCTATGTTCTTTTCAAGCAACTCAACAACACTTTTGGTGCCCCGATGAATTAAACCTAAGATCTTAATCTAGGTAATCAATCTAGCTTAAGCATTAAGAACAACTATAGATGAAGAACAATAAGATCAATCCCTAATCTAACAAATCTAGCATCAATAAATCATAAAAACCCTTTCTGAAACCCTAAACCCAACAGTGAAACTACTCAGACATGGAGAAGCATAGACAGCAAATCAAAGATGAAGAAAGCATAATTGAATTGCAAAAGAATAGAAAATAGGGTTTAGAAATCTTCTCCAAAGTGTCAAGAAGGATTAGAGATCTTCTCCCTTTGCTCTCAATACAAAATAGTCTCAGAAAATAAAACTTATGTCTCTGGAGGCCGTGCCTCTAACTTAAATATAAAAATAAAACCCTAAAAGTCGGTTAAAAACAAAAAAGGAAAACTTGAGTCGGGTACGGGGACTGGTCGATCTCAAGAGGATCAGCCGATCCAGAACGTATTTCTGCTCTCACTTCATCTACCTTCTAGCTCGATCAGTCTTCAACCAATTAAGCTCCAGATGCATATTTTCATCCCAAAACGCGCAGATTCCTTCCAAAGTCACCTAGAACCTGTAAAGACTCACACAAGACTAAAAAGACTCTAAAAGCACACTTGGACCTAACAAAAGACTCAAAACAAGTGTAAAAATTATAGTTAAAACCCTATAAAATGCAGACACATCAATTCCCCCGGACTTGAATCTTTGCTTGTCCTCAAGCAAGAACAGACAAAAACTCAGGAACAGAGAAAAGGTTTGAAAGTGGAAACTCACATATTCTTGGGAACCTCTTCTTTGCACTCTTCATCACATCAAATTGAGAACTACTTTCTGTACTCTGCCCATGATTAGGATCAACACTCCCTACTCTGAACTCCACGGCCTCAGATAACCTTCAGTCTCCCCATCGTTGTCTCTCTACATCAGATTAGTAAAAAGGTGCGGTCTTACCATGGGAGTATCGATCATTGAACTGTTGACTCCTTCAACCTCTTATCGCCCAAGACTTCCTTCATATGCTCCCTTTCCTCTCTCTTTTCTCACTTCCAAAGGATTGATTTCTCCCTAATTTTCTAGGGTATCATTTTATTTTTTTTATCCATCCTTTGCTTTTTTTTTTTGTGGATAGGTTTCCATGAGTTCCGAAAGATGCACGGGTTTACGCACAACCCTCGGTTCACTTCTTTTATTACCTATATCCTTTTCTTCTTTCTTCTTCTCTTTTATTTTATTTTATTTTACTGAGTACTGAAGGGAAGAGAGAGGGGAAGCATACTTTGTGAGGAGTTGCATGTCTCGTGAGGCTTGAGGGAGGAGTCTCGTCCGATGTATACCAAGCCCCAAGGTAAGAAATTAAATCCGGTTAAGTCTTGTCAAAGCTAGAGACAACTTCTGGTTCAACTTATTGTTCTCCTTAGCGTGTGTCTTTTGGGATGAGTTGAGCCTGCTCATGTTCATTCCAAGCTTCATTCCAAATCAGAAGTACTAAAGCAATCATAAGAGTGTTAGTTCAAAGCAAAAGATTTCTGGAAATGATCATAGTTTCCAAATTTTTGACTCAATAAAATAAGAAAATGACTCAAATAAAATAAAAATTCAAAGTAAACAACCAAAGAAAACGAAATCAGTAACTTGGAGACATCCCTTCCCCGGACTTACTTCACACCGTCCCGGTGTGAAAGCAAAGCCAAGAAAAGAATGAATCCGACAAAGAAAATAAGAAAAATGAAAAAGAAAAAGAAAGGAAAAGAAACAAAAACCGGTGATCTCGCATCTAATGTTTGAGTGGTGTTGGCAAGGGTGGGGACCGATCGTTCTCAGGGTGGAATCGACCGATCTGCAACATTATTGAACTTAGAGACACCCGCTGAAAACCATCCGGATCGATCGATCTGTAAGGAGGATCGACCGATCCAAAGCTCGTGGAACAAAAAATTTCGCATCTTCTGCGTTTGGAACCTGTTCCTGAAAACACTTAACACCGGACGTGATTTCACCGTAATAAATTCTAAAAAACCAAAATCCTAAGACAACTAAAAATAAAAGGGTAAGCCAGCACAAACCCATGGGTTGCCTCCCATAAGCGCTTGTTTAAGGTCTATAGCTTGACCGTGGTTTCAGGTGTCAAGTGATGGGAGGATGAGAACTCATATCAGAACGAGCTCTCCAATTCGTCAGCTTAAGCTCCAGAACCTTTTTCAACATACTATCCACTGCTTCTTGGCCTTTTTCTTTAAACTCCGGAGTGAGGATGACTTTAACTTTAGAAAAAGGCCGAGATATTCCTTTGCACTTCACCTTGTACTCAATGGTGTCTCTAACATATTTCTGGGGAACCAAGGTTATGTGAAGAGCTGGTATTACTCTCTCTATCTTCGGCTTGTCTCTCTTCTTAACCTTCTTAGACCTCTTCTCAGAAGAATGAGTGTCTCCATCAAGGACTTTGTTGACCTCATTCTTATCAGCACTCTCTCCCATTATCATGACATCCAACTCCTTCTCATGTTCTACAACTAGACAAGAGCCATGTTGTATAGCTTTATTTGCAGTGATTGCGTTGTAGAAGACTTTATCATCAATGTTAGAGAAAGTGATCCTCTTATTAGGCAAGTCAACAACTGCTCCCACTGTTGCTAGGAAAGGTCTCCAAAGAATCAAAGGCATAACAGAACCCTCGCTCATTTCCACAACATGAAAATCTGTAGCAACCAAGCAATTCCCAACTCGAACATCTAAATTGTTAATGAAGCCTTGTGGAGTTGCGGTGACAGCATTTGCAAACGTGAGAGAGACCTTAGAAGCCTTCATATCATCAATCCCCAATCTCTCTGCAATAGCCTTAGACATTACGTTCACACTGGATCCAGTGTCACAAAGGGAATCCTCAAAGTTCACTCCTAAGATGGAGCATGGAACAACAAATTTTTCTGGATCTTCTAACTTGGGTAGTCTTTTCAAAAATGGAGCATGAATGTTCTTCTCTCTAGCCAAAAATGCCTTAATCTCCACCAAATATTTTTCTTCAACCACAACATCATTGTAAACCTTCTTAAACAAAGAGATATGCTTTACTGCCTCTGTAAAAGGAATGCCAGCGGTGTACTCACTCATAACTGCTTTGTATCGATCATACTTCTTTTCATCCAGAGGTTTCTTCACAAGTCTTCTTGGAAAAGGAATTTGTGGCCTATAGGGCTTTGGTTCCACAAGAAATGATTCCTTGGTATTCATATCAGGAGCAGATGAGTCGTAAATCCCCATTCTTGCAGCTTGGAGCGGTCGTTCAACAGAAGGAGCAGCCAGTATGAAATTTTCTGAGACAGACTCTGCAACAGCGATGGGATCGATCGATCTGTAGGGAGGATCGGTCGATCCAAGTTCTCAGGGGATCAAACTCGAATTATCAGAATGGATGGGAACAGCTGGTCTAGTCTCAGGATTGACCGATCTCGTCTCTGCGGAAGCCAAGCATGAGTTGATCACAGCACAACTCAGCCCATCTTCGATCCCACCATGGAGTGTTATTGCATTGCATGACTCTTTGTTCTTAGAGCTAGAAGAAATAGCAGAGACCATCTTATCAATGGAATCAACACGTGAACTCAACCTCTCAAATTTCCCATTCAAATCATTGTACATGCTATCAATCTTGACATTAATCTCAGCAGAACTTTTCTTATGGCTATCCAGCAATGCTTGCATCATCGATTCGAGTTTGTTATCTTGTGGAGCTGCAGATGGAGCGTGGTATCCTTGGACGTTTGAGCTACTAAATCCAGCACCTTTGTTCTAAAATCCTTCCGAGAAGTTACCTTGTTGATTATGTGGAGGATACACTTGATCTTGAGGATTCTCAACGTTGGTGCTTCTGTAGGAGAGATGAGGATGATTTCTATAATTCTGATTAAACCCATGATTCTGATAGTTCCCTTGTCCTCCTACATAGTTCAGCTCCTATGTCCCCTCAAAACCTGAATTTACTCCAACTTGTTGATACGCACCCGTCTGCCCGTCGCACATGTTGACAGCTTGCTGATCTCTCTTCAAAAGAAGGTCTACCTTGGCAGTGAGACTCTTAATAACATCTGTATTCACGGAGCTAACAACACGCACAGAACGATCATACTCATGGCTATGATTGCTGTTACTCGCTGCAAGGTTTTCGATCAAGAGGTTTGCTTCAGCGGCAGTGTTAGTAGAAAAATCTCCTCTGCTGGCAGTATCGAGTGCCATCTGGTACTTCTGGTCAATTCCTCCATAGAAGATGTTCATAAGATTCTCTTGTGAAAAGCCATGATGAGGACAGTCCCTCATATACTCCTTGAATCTCTCCCACGCTTCACAAAAAGACTCTGTACCACCTTGTGAGAAGGTAGTGATCTTGCTCCTTAACATAGCGGATCGTGACTTAGTGTAGAAGTGGTTTAAAAACGATGCTCTACACTGCTCCCAGGTGGTAAGTGATCCTCGGTCCAAGAGATTTAGCCATCTCAAAGTCTTATCTCCTAAGGAGAATTGGAACAAAGTCAACATGAGATAATCATATGGAACTCCATTAGACCTTGTTGTACTAGCCAATCTCTCAAAAGCTTCAATATGGTCCAGAGGGCTCTCTGAGGCTAATCCATTAAACACACGATTCTGAACCAAATTGATGAGACTGTGCTTAATCTCATAGTCTTGTATTGCAGGAGCAGGAGGTTGAATCGCAGACCGATTCGCAAATAGCCTGTTGTGAGCATCTTCGTCCCTCAAGGTGGCTCGCCTTGCTGGTGGGTTCAGCTCAGCTGCATTCTGCTCTCGTGGAGCTTGACATTGTGGAACAGGGGGAGGAGGCGGAACAATAACCTCTTGAGGGTTAGGCTGACGACCATCTGGATTCTGTCCATCCTCCATCTTATCAGCTTTAGCTTTCGCCTTTCTGTTTTCTCGTTCAAGTAGGGCTAACTCTTCGTTTCGCAGATTACGCAAATCAGGAGGCTTGTGGCTTCTTGTTTGCATGCACCTGAAACACAAGAGAAAGAACACAAGAACTAATTAGTAAATAAAAATAAAATAAATCTTAGACTAAATTTAAATCTAGAATCTCAAAGGCAACGTTTTGGTCTCCGGCAACGGCGCCAAATTGATCAACAGGTCAATTAAACCCAATGTGTACTCCACCACGATCTAGTGGTATCGTTGTAACACTTCAGGATCGAATCCACAGAGACCAAACAATTGCACTATAAAATTATGTAGATTAAATATAGCTAAGACAAAAGAGGAAGTTTGTGAAGCAAGTAATAATTAAAAAAGGAAAGTAAATAAGTTGTTTCTAAATCAAAAAGGAAAACATTGGGTGCAGGGAATCAGTTAGGGGTCAGATTCACGAATTTAGATGATGGATTGGGATAGCATTAGACACCGTTCTAGAACTCAAATCACAGTTGTAAAGCTAACCTACTTTCGCAGCATTAACTATCTATGCAACGAATTCACTGAACCCTAAACCGTCGTTTGGATCTAGCAAACCAAACAAGCAATAACAAGTTCAAGTTTGATCTGTTCACAAGGTGCCTTAACTTCAACTTTCGTTGGCTAAGGATCACCTTGCTCACCTATGTTCTTTTCAAGCAACTCAACAACACTTTTGGTGCCCCGATGAATTAAACCTAAGATCTTAATCTAGGTGATCAATCTAGCTTAAGCATTAAGAACAACTATAGATGAAGAACAATAAGATCAATCCCTAATGTAACAAATCTAGCATCAATAAATCATAAAAACCCTTTCTGAAACCCTAAACCCAACAGTGAAACTACTCAGACATGGAGAAGCATAAACAGCAAATCAAAGATGAAGAAAGCATAATTGAATTGCAAAAGAATAGAAAATAGGGTTTAGAAATCTTCTCCAAAGTGTCAAGAAGGATTAGAGATCTTCTCCCTTTGCTCTCAATACAAAATAGTCTCAGAAAATAAAGCTTATGTCTCTGGAGGTCGTGCCTCTAACTTAAATATCAAAATAAAACCCTAAAAGTCGGTTTAAAACAAATAAGGAAAACTTGAGTCGGGTACGGGGACTGGTCGATCTCGAGAGGATCAGCCGATCCAGAACATATTTCTGCTCTCACTTCATCTGCCTTCTAGCTCGATCAGTCTTCAACCAATTAAGCTCCAGATGCATATTATCATCCCCAAAACGCTCAGATTCCTTCCAAAGTCACCTAGAACCTGTAAAGACTCACACAAGACTAAAAAGACTCTAAAAGCACACTTGGACCTAACAAAAGACTCAAAACAAGTGTAAAAACTATAGTTAAAACCCTATAAAATGCAGACACATCAGGTTTGTGCACATAGACGATGTAGTTGCTGCACAAATCTTAGCAATGGAAGAGCCTAAAGCATCAGGAAAAATCTTCTGTACCAGCTCAGTGGCTCATTGGTCAGAGACCATTGAGATGCTAAGAATCAAATACCCATTATACCCATTTTTGACCAAGTATGTATTATATCCTCTGCTCTAGATTTGACACTTTTTAAGATATGCCCCTGATGTATCAAAATAAAACTTGTAACATGTGTGGTAGTGAAGAAGGGAGAGATATGCCTCATAGTTTGGACACAACAAAGATTCAAGAACTTGGCTTTACGTCTTTCAAGTCATTACCTGAGATGTTTGATGACTGTATCAAGTGCTTCCAAGACAAGGGTCTACTCTGAAAACACAAAATTTATATATCAAGCTTATGTGAGAATCTTATGGATTGATTTTATTCATAACATAAATGAGTTATCTCTTATCTAAATGATTCCAAACTATGCATGTTCCCATCAATCTTGGACTTTGAAATAGAAATAATATCATCTCCCTCATATGTCCTGTGGAGTTTCTTTCTTTGGACTGATTGTGTCACGTCCTTGACAAACATGCACAAGGCCGTACAAAATAACGTGTCAGTCTCTCTACACTAGTACTCTCTACTTTAAGGTAGTGGAGAATGTCACCATGGAGAGTCGTCTCCGTTTCATTTTTGGTCGCTCACAAGTCACAATTACTCACTATTAGCACATTAGCAGCCTTCAAAAGCATAAATGCGATCCGGCTGTTATGTACGATGCAAGTATAGTAACTAAAATCAACTCATCATTACTTAAATTGTAGAATGACTGAGGGGATATAATTTAATTTCTAATTAGACAACATTACAAGAGTAAAAAAGAGGTAGGACACGAAGAGACAAAGAGATACGAAAACTAACAAAGAACAACGCATAAAGGAAATGGAGAAAACCATAAAGATATCACTAAACTCGGCGAGTTCCATATTAGTGATATCGCAGTCAGGTAGCTCACTTGGAACACTGTTTTCAAACCCGCTGCTGTTGATATCATTATCGAGCTATAACGTAAGAATATTTATGTACTAGAAGTAGACTAGCGCGATGCGCGAGATAACTTTATAAAAATTTTAACATATTTTAGATTTATTAGAATATTTAAAACTTTATATTTTGTGTTTCGATAAATTATTTTATGTTTGTTTTTTGTTTTGTTTTTAAATAAGTATTCTCAGTCACTTAAAATGAATGACTATTGATTAGTTAAACATTAAACTGAATTTTTTTGTTTATATGAAAGGTTACTTTAAAAATATTTAGTCTGTACATAATACATAGAACTCCTCATGTTTTGATGCACAATCAAGATGTACAAACATTTTTTACGTTGGGAAAAAGAACACTGATTACGTATAAAATAAAATGCGGCTGAACATGGACATTATGTGTTAGTTTGTCTGCTTTTAACATAATCTATAAAACATCAATATATTCTAAAACCATACACCTACAAGAAGGACGACGAGACAGTAGCTTAAATTTCTCGAATAACCTCTTCTTTAGCCGATACTCATGCTCTTCCTTCATTCTCTATGTAATTAATTACATTAATTAGATAACTAAATGTAGCATAAATAATTTTTATATTTATATATTACCAGCATGCTTCACACATGCTTAAAAAGTTTTATTATTATAATTTGAATGTTTTAGCAATAAAATATTTTAATCTTAAAGAATTATACAAATGACTTCAAATGCATTTGTGTTCTAGAAGTAGAATTATTTGTGTTTCTTGATTAATTGCATTTGGGAAAGAAAGTTCTTTGTTAGCTATTTCTATATTTTTATCACGTACTTTATATCTATTGAACACACTAAATGCAAACTGAATTTTAGTTTAGAATTGAGTAAATAATGTTATTAATATATATTGATATATCATTATATCAAATAAAATTTGTTTTTTTTTTGTGTTATACTTTTCTGTTTAAAAATATAATATATATATGTGTTGTATTATACTCAAAATGACCAGCAAAAAAGAGTAAAAAAATATCATCGTATTATCGAGCTACTTTTTTTAGTGTTAACTGCATAACCTAAGAGAACATAAAATAATTGTTCACCAGATAATATTTTTTTTTCTTCTACATTTTTATTTATAAAATCATGTGATGGATGGAAGAAGAGATAACTTTAATCTTCCTACTTCTCCAAGACATTGTTTTTCTCTCCATTTCTCTTCGTCTCTCTCTCTAGAATGCAATTGGGATTAGCTTCGGGTGTTCATTGGATCTTTCGACTTGCTAAACACGTGGTAGAGGTGAGTTTTGTTAAATGCGTATTGATGAAATTTGCACACATGGTCAAATCCCATTGCCTTGCTCTGCTTGCGGGTAAACATTATCATCACATCATCAACAATCGATCATGGCTAGGAAAAATAATGGAACATATGAGAAGAGAAAATAAATGCATACATAGTATAACCCAAACAATAATGTTGTGAAAAGAAATTAGATGTTATATATAAAAAATAAGTAAGACTAAATTGTGTAAGAAAATAAAAACTGAATTTGAAATAATCACATGGCTTTGGAAACCCATATCATGAGATATATATCACCTAGACGTCCAAATCTTCCTTGTCTCTAAATCCTTCCATCACAAAACGTTTCTCATCAGAAGTCATAACCTATAAATAAAATAAAGGACCATGAAAATGGTTATCAGAAAGAAAGTTAATAAATACATACAAACACAGTTGTAACGTTAAGTAACAAATTTAAAGTAATAGTATTTGAAACAGTTAATATTTGTATAAACTCATTTTCATGGGTTATACATACAAACGCACTTGTATAAAATATAGCATGGGTAATAAATAACATAAATATTGTGACTAAGATATAAAATATATTAGGATTTATGAATTATGATCTAAAACTAAAGCTTTTATATTAAAAATTTATCAAATGGATCAAAAGAAAAACAAATTACAATATCTATATACAAAAAAGCCATTCGAAACAATATTTACCAACATTTACAAGTGAGAATATGTTATGTTCCTAAGGCCTTCTTCATCTAACTCTTCTAATGAATAACCACATTTCACATGTTCACTTCTATATATATATGCTCCAAAATTTTGACTCAACTTATTTATTTCAAAACCTACAAATATCACATAAAATAAAAAGTTAAATGTTACAAAATTCAGAAAATTATGTGAGAGGTAGAATATGATGTTTGATGAAGATTTTTTGTAGTTATTTATAGATAAATTTGTAGTAGTATGAGAGGTTTTTCAGTTTTTTTTTGGTCAAACATCATGGGAGTTATGATAACATTTCAAAGAATAATTATACAATATGTCTGTGTCTGTGTTTTTCAAAAGAATAAAAATTGTATTGCAATGAATACATTAAAGTGTATTCATATGATGAAAGATTTGTTTTAATTTTTTTCAAACATCATGGGAATTACATTTTAAAGAATTAATATGCAATAAATGGTGATAATGTTTACTATTAATGGAAAATAAAATATCATATTGTTTTATATCTTGAAATTATTTTAGAATAAATTGATTTGATCTTTTGGCACAATCAACAAATAACTGTTATAATATTATAATATTTTTATAGCTTGAAATTAGTAAAGAATTTAATAACCATCACATTATATTTTTCCAAAATTATGATATTAATATCTAAATCTTTAATTATCGGAAATTGATTTTGTCCAAAATTATAATTACTAAAAGGACATTATAATTACTAAAATATTGATAAATGATATTTATATACAATTACTAAAAGGATATTGCATAAATGTCAATATATTTTTTAGTACATAAAATATCATTTAAATTTAGTGAATATAAAACTAATGTATGTAATTTTAAGGAAAAAATTAAAAGAATTTAATAATTAAGAAGTGAGGACAGGTGTTGAAAATATACGCTGCCAAATGTCGTCGTGTTATGCAAAGTTAGGAGAAAACCTTCTCATATTATATAAGATATTGATTGTTACCGTGTAGATATCTTTGTAGTGTGGTGAAAGTGACACTGTTGATCATTTTTAATTTTCATCTTATTTATATGCCACAATTTCCCATTTTTGTACACTATCCTAACGGATGGACATGCTTAAATATAATTTCTTGGTATGGTTACGCAAAGACGTTAGGAGAGAAAGAAACTTGGAAGATTGCAGCTGAGAAGAAGCTAAACCTAGTTGTCGTGATCCCTACGTTTTGTATCGGTCCAATTCTTAGTCCATCACAACCCACAAGCTCCCCTCTAACTTTTCTATCCATTGTCAAAGGTTAGGGAAATAATCTAATCACTCTCATAATTACATTTCAGTTTCCCAAATGGTCATTAGTTTTGTGTCAGTTTGAGCTGATCTTGTGTTGAGTTGACTAGGGGCTCGTGGAAGATATCCAAATTTCAGGGGAGGGTTTGTGCACATAGACGATGTAGTTGCTGCACAAATCTTAGCAATGGAAGAGCTTAAAGCATCAGGAAGAATCTTATATTCGAGTTCAGTGGCTCATTGGTGAGAGATCATTAAAATGCTAAGAATCAAAACCCCATTTGAGACCATGTATGTAGTATAATATCCTCTGTTCTAGATTTGACACTTTTTAAGACATGCCTCGCGATGTATCAAACTAAAACTTGTAACAGGTATGGTAGTGAAAAAGGGAGAGAAATGCCTCATAGTTTGGACACAACAAAGATACGTGAACTTGGCTTTACGTCTTTCAAGTTATTAATTACTTGAGATGTTTGATGACTGTCTCAAGTGTTTCCAAGACAAGGGACTACTCTGACAACAAAAGAATGATCAAGCTTAAGTAAAATTCTAGAATAATAAAATTGTATTGAACAAATATATCAAAAAAATATATTATTAACAACTGTTTCATAAAGCTAACCGAGCATTTGCCGCTACTTGGAAATAAGCCCAAGTAAGCCAAACATTTTTCGGTAGAATAAGAACAAATTATTCACCAAAACAAACCAAATCATTTGAAACATACTTAAATTTACTTATAAAATAGAGAGCACGCATAAGTATCAAAGTTAATCCAACATACATAAAATTATAGTGCACTTAGAGTAGTGTACTTAATATTTTTTCAATATAAAAAAGACTAGAGAATAAGCATAAGTTAACCCAAGATTTGTCAGCAAGAAGCAGAAACAATCCATTCACCAAGGCAAATAAGCAATTGGACGGTAGTCTTCTCTTGGACGTCCTGGGCTTGTTGCACTTTGGCTATACAAAGTTTTAGTTTTTCATTAAGAAAAATACAGAATTCTAAAAATTAGAAATCTCAACGTTAAAGGATATTAAAAATTGCCTGGTTGTTCTGTCTGGACGAGAAACCCGTGCTGCTCTTGGCAACTAGTCCAACATCTGTTTGATAAACAAATGTCAAATCAGGAAAACAAAAGAAAGAGAAAAAAAAAGGTTGATTCGACTAAACAAATAGTAAAGACAAATTAAATGACAAAAAAAAAAAGTATTGATACAACAAGTCAATCCGGTTTTGGCTAGGATGCTAGGTTACCTTCCGTTGGTGTGCTCTACCATAGAGATGCGTGATGAAATTTTCAAAGCCTTGGAAAGCATGACCATGGCAGCATACTGAGCAAAACCAGTAGGCAGATTCACCCGCTTCACTGCCCTTATCCTCCTCAAGTGCCTCCTCAAACGCTGCTGTATCTCCCAGAAATTCACAAGGAAGAGTCTCACGAATCTTAAGCGATGCTGTACATCCCAGATCTAAGCTTTCATACAATTCATGGTAAAGACCAGCGGACGGAGGGGCTATGACAATGAAATTAGCTGGAGGTTTTTCACATAATTCGGTGAGCTCAAAATAAAGATCCTCAAGGCCACCAGAACCTGTTTCAGAAAAGAAAAGACTTGAGACTCTCTCTCTATTCATCAAGGATCCATAACTGTAGAAAGGGGATATATTAACTGTAAGCGACGTTATGAAGAATAATTCCAGTGGAAGAGAGAGCTCGCAGGGTATCTTCAGGGACGTCTGACAGTAGGCCAATGGCAACGATGCTAAAAGGACGAGGGTAGCTTGAATCCTCCAAAAACCGTTTAATACATGGACCAACAAGAAGAGGATCAAAGTCAGAGGGAACAGGACAGCCATTGATGTCCCAAAGCACTTTGGTTGATACAGGCTCCTGGTCCCAGGAGTGTTCCCCCGGCTGATTGCAAAAAAAAAAAAAAAAAAAACAACAACATGAACATGTGGGTCAACATGAACAACATGAACATGGGGTCATGGGCTGCTTTCTCACCATGAGAGTAGCATAGGCTGGTTTCTCACCATGAGAGTAGCATAGGCCGGTTTCTCACCATGAGAGTAGCATAGGCCGGATGAGAATCAAGGGGAGCTAAAGGTATACACTGAGGAGGATCGGGTAACCAGAACAATCTCTGTTTGAAAAATAAATAAATGCAACATGGGGGAGGGGTCAAAACTAGAACATGAGGGGAGGGGTCAAAACTAGAAAAAAGACATCCTGATGTTCTTCACTAGAGAGATGGGCGGAGAAATTGTCAAAGCCTTGGCTAGGAGGGTCACGCCCAACATACTAAGCAATTCCAGTAGGGAGGGTCAACTGTTTGTCCTTCAGGTTGGAATACCCAATCTGCGTGCGTAGCCACTTGATCAGCAAGCAACAAACATATTTAGAGAGAGAGAGCAAACACACACACCTCGTGATGATAGAATATCACCGAATTTCGGCTCAAGCAAGTTGTATCCAGCAACTCTTCGTATGAAGATACTTATTTCAAGGTCCCCATGAGATAATGCAACAATAGTAGCTGGATGTGGATTCTTGTCAGTAAAGTCAAAAATAGGCTGCTTTATTCCAAAGCCATCTGTTTCAAAAACACTAAAGAGGTGAGACTCTCTCTCTCTTCAATCAAAGATAGAATATAAGGATTGACAAGATACTAACCGCAGTCTGGGACGTTAGTAAGAGCGATTCCAGTGGAATATAATCCTCTCAGAATGTCAATAGGAACGTCGTCTAGTACGCCAAAGGCAAAGATTCTGAGAGGACCATGGTAGCCATACCTCTCCAAATACAGTTTGATACACGGAACGACCAAACGAGGATCAAAGCCAACAGGAAGCGGACACTTGCTCATTTCCCAAAACACGGCTCTTACAGCTACAGCCTCTTCCGGCAATTTTAGTTTTGTTAATCACAAATTTTAGTTTTACCAACCCGTCGATGTGAACATTAAATGCACACATTTTTCATCATAGATTGAGTAATATGTTTTCATTTTAAAAATTTTAAAACATAACATATGCAGAAAAAATTTACATATTTATTTATCATATGTATTTTATTATAATTCAAACAATTTGTAAATAAAATAAAAGAAGGATGATAACAGAATCATAATATTTAAAATCTCAACAAAATCTTTCAAATATAGTTATTAAAATAATAATTTGGATACTTAGATATTAAAATCTTACTATTTAAAATTCTGATTGGTTTACAATTTTAAAAATTAATTAATAATTTTGTCCATAAATTAATTAGTGAGAGAAAATATATTTTTTTGAAACTAAAAAATTATTTAAAATATTTTATTAGTTTTATATTTAATTACATTTTTATCCTTATTCAAAATTAAACATTTGCTTTTAAAACTAATAGCATGACTATGTAATTTTTACACTTTGTAAAGTTAGTTTTATATTTGTACTTCAGCAAGCAACAAACATATTTAGAGAGAGAACAAACACACACACCTCGTGATGATAGAATATCACCGAATTTCGGCTCAAGCAAGTTGTATCCAGCAACTCTTCGTATGAAGATACTTATTTCAAGGTCCCCATCAGATAACGCAACAATAGTAGCTGGACGTGGATTCTTGTCAGTAAAGTCAAAAATAGGCTGCTTTATTCCAAAGCCATCTGTTTCAAAAACACTAAAGAGGTGAGACTCTCTCCCTCTGTTCAATCAAAGATAGAATATAAGGATTGACAAGATACTAACCGCAGTCTGGGACATTAGTAAGAGCAATTCCAGTGGAATATAATCCTCACAGAATGTCAATAGGAACGTCGTCAAGTACGCCAAAGGCAAAGATTCTGAGAGGACCATGGTAGCCATACCTCTCCAAATACAGTTTGATACACGGAACGACCAAACGAGGATCAAAGCCAACAGGAAGCGGACACTTGCTCATTTCCCAAAACACGGCTCTTACAGCTACAGCCTCTTCCGGCGATTTTAGTTTTGTTAATCACAAATTTTAGTTTTACCAACCTGTCGATGTGAACATTAAATGCACACATTTTTCATCATAGATTGAGTAATATGTTTTCATTTTAAAAATTTTAAAACATAACATATGCAGAAAAAATTTACATATTTATTTATCATATGTATTTTATTATAATTCAAACAATTTGTAAATAAAATAAAAGAAGGATGATAACAGAATCATAATATTTAAAATCTCAACAAAATCTTTCAAATATAGTTATTAAAATAATAATTTGGATACTTAGATATTAAAATCTTACTATTTAAAATTCTGATTGGTTTACAATTTTAAAAATTAATTAATAATTTTCGTCCATAAATTAATTAGAGAGAGAAAATATATTTTTTTGAAACTAAAAAATTATTTAAAATATTTTATTAGTTTTATATTTAATTACATTTTTATCCTTATTCAAAACTAAACATTTGCTTTTAAAACTAATAGCATGACTATGTAATTTTTACACTTTGTAAGGTTAGTTTTATATTTGTACTTCCCAATTAATCTAGTAGGATACAATTTAGAAATAAACAATGATCTTTAAAATTATCGTCAATCAACAACTAACACCTACATAATACATATAAAAAGCTCACGTTAAAGAACAACAAGTAGACGTTAGACATAAGAACAACAAATAACAAACATAAGATAATTTTTCAAAAGGCAAAAATATAGAATACTAGAAAGTAGCCCACGCGATGCGTGAGTTATGTATGTATTTGTTTTATATATTTGAAATATAAAATGAAGTTTTTATTCAATTATATATGTAATGTAAATGCAGTTGTTAATATGTCTTGAAAAATAATTTTAATAATCATGCGGCTCAACTACAATATTATTGAAACGACCGACCTCTTTTTTTTTTTTTTAATAAATATATAAATATAATAATATAAATAAACTACAACTAGTGGTCCCATACCCACTAGTCACCTAACCACAAACACAACCAACAGCGGAAATAATAACACCAATACCAATAAATAATAATCCAATAAATATAAATCTCCAATATAAATTCCAATCTTAACTAAGATCCAAACATCATAAACCAAATAACCAGCAATCCTAAACAATGCTCTAAGACTCAACTCTAGCAACCCTACAATGCCAGCTCAACAATCAACCGAGTCCCTAGAACATCTCTCATTGCCTGGATTCCACGATCACACTTTGCCTTTACCTGCACCACAAACACATATTGCAATGCATGAGTATTTAACAAACACTCAGTAAGACAATCCTCCCATCTACTGGGCTATACACACAAGCAATAGAGTATCAATAATCTTCACACAACAATCAACAAACAATAACAAAACAGGACGTAGCATCGACCGATGCCACAACTGCATCGATCGATGCCAACAGGAGAAGCATCGATCGATACAGAAGCTGCATCGACCGACGCATGCTCGACGCACACGAAAAACCCTAAAGTTCATCGCGCCGTCCTCGCAATTGCATCGACCGATGCAAGCTATGCATCGATCGACGCAACGTCGAGCACCGTGATTTCTCCGAAGTTTCTCGCCGGATCTCGTTCCTACAACCACAGAAACTCAATCCCAAGCCACAAGAAAGCTTCCTAACGTCCATAACAACAATCTAATACGTCTAACAACAAGCAACAAGCAAATCACTGAATTCTCTAGCTTAGATAAGCCATGGTCCTGCACTTACCTGTGCCAAGACGAATCTGAACAACACAAAAGCAAGAAAACGTTTCCTAGAAGCTCCTACAGCAATCCCAGCTACAGATCTCCTCAGGAAAGCACCAAACCTCCAAGAATCTCTCAAGAACTTTTCTCTCTTTTCTTTTCTCTCTAAAAGTCGGCCAACTCGCGAATGAGACCAAAAGAAACGAGTTAAGGGTTTTCCCTTTCTCTTCTCCCCAAAACGCAGCGTTTGACTTAAGTCAAAACGCAGGAATTAGACCTTGCATCGACCGATGCAGAACTTGCATCGACCGATGCAGATCCCAAACCGGGATTTTGGTTCACGGATGTTACAATTCTCCCCCACTAAACTGGATTCGTCCTCGAATCCCAAACAACCATCAGCCAAGGACTCCCGTGCAACCGTCTCCACGGCTCGCACTCCTCCGACCGATCTACAGAAGGTCACCTCTAGGCGATAGACTTCACGCTCCAGGCGTCATTTGCTCTCGACTTTTGGACTTTCCTTTTTCTCATAGGCCTAAACCTTGAGTTTCATTGGCTCCTCATCAGACCTAAGTCTGAATGCCAATGTTGGCTCCTCATCAGGCCTAAGCCCGCATGCCATAATATAAATAAGGAAAATCCAAACTCGTCTCTCGGGTCGTCACCCTACAACGCGCCTCGGACCGTCGTCCGAAGTCGATATACCAACCATACTCCAAAGTCACAAAGTCTCCGAATATGGCAGTACTAGGAGAACCAAAGTCCTCAAGAGCCGCGAGCAAACGATTCTGAACACGTCGAGTCCTATCCCTATCCAGGTTTCCTTCCTGTGGCTCGCGTAAAACATCACAATGTCCTACCAACCACATATCCCCTCACTGGAATACCTCATGACCACACAAGGATCATATACTCGCCACAAGGGCCGCCACAAAGGCCAAACAAAATGTCCTAAAGAGGACCGCCACCAAGGCCAAACAAATGTCCTAAAGAGGACCGCCACCAAGGCCAAACAAATGTCCTAAAGAGGAACGCCACCAAGGCACTCTGGCTACACAGCCCCGCCACAAAGGCCATCTGTCCCGGAGGACCGTCACAAAGACACTCTGGCTAAACAGCCCCGCCACAAAGGCCATCTGTCCCGAAGGACCGTCACAAAGACAATCTGGCTAAACAGCCCGCCACAAAGGCATCTGTCCCGAAGGACCGTCACAAAGACAATCTGGCTAAACAGCCCGCCACAAAGGCATCTGTCCCGAAGGACCGTCACAAAGACACTCTGGCTAAAGAGCCCGCCACAAAGGCCAAACAAAACGGCTAAACAACCCGCCACAAAGGCCAAACGAAACGGCTAAACAGCCCGCCACAAAGGCCAAACAAAACGGCTAACAGCCCGCCACAAAGGCCACACACAAGCCCCTCCAAGGCTTTCCACCGCTAAAATGGACAAATCCTCCCTCCCGAGAAACTTCCCATTTTTAGCACTTTCCATTTCTGGAAACTTTCCACTTAAGGAAACTTCTATTTCGGGAAACCTCCCCAAACCCCGCCTCACGGAAATTTTGTACCCCGAGCACCACCTCATCTTGTTGCTGAGTCGCACAACCAACCACCCCAAGCGACCGAGTAACAAGAGAGATGGGCTGGAATACTCCATTCCCGCTCCAGCCACGGATTACAGACGGAAACAGACTAGGCAAGCTCAGGTCGTGGTTGCTTCTCATACCACTTCTTGAACCTTGCCTTCATCCTTGCCTCAGGTTCCCAAGTCTGCTCCTCCACACCATCACAGTCCCACAGGACTCTCATCAAAGGAATCTTCTTCCTCCGAAGTTCCTTGATCCTCCTCTCGAGAACCCTCACTGGTCTCGCCTCCAAAGTCATGTTAGGCTGAAGATCTTCTGGAATCTTAGCCAACAACTGATCATCCTCACGGAGACACTTCCGCAGCATAGACACATGGAACACCTTATGGAAAGCACGCATAACCTCAGGTAGCTCCAGTCTATATGCCACTGGTCCAACTCGCTCAATCACTCTGAACGGACCCATATACCTCGGACTCAACTTAGTCTCTGTCAATGACCTGTTCGGACCCCGCAACATGGCCATCTTGAGGTACACTTTGTCTCCTACCTGAAACTCCAGGTCTCTTCTCCTCTTATCAGCATAACTCCTCTGCCTATCCTGAGCCTCTTTCATGTTCAGCTTGAGAACCCGAATCTTCTCTGAGGTCTCCTGAACAAAATCCGCCCCGTACATGCTCCTCTCCCCCACCTGAGTCCAGCATAACGGTTTACGACACGGCCTCCCATACAAAGCCTCATAAGGAGCCATACCAATACTCGCCTGATAGCTGTTGTTGTAAGCAAACTCTACCATGTTCAGGTGATCTGCCCAATGGCCACCCCAATCCAAAACACACATCCTCAGCAAATCCTCCAACGTCTTGATCGTCCTCTCAGACTGTCCATCTGTCTGGGGATGATAAGCTGTACTCATATGCACCTTGGTGCCCATCTCTGCCTGAAATGCCTGCCAGAACACCGAAGTGAACTTAGAATCTCTGTCAGACACAATGCTCGCTGGCACCCCATGCAATCTGACTATCTCCCTCACATACTTCTTAGCCAAGACCGCTGCTCCATCAGTCTTCTTAATGGCCAGAAAATGTGCTGACTTAGTCAACCGGTCCACAATGACCCAAATAGCATCAAAGGTCCGTGACACTGGCAATCCTACCACGAAATCCATGGTGATCATATCCCACTTCCACTCAGGAATGGGTAAACTCTTCAGTAACCCGCCAGGAACCTGATGCTCAGCCTTCACTAGCTTACACACATCACACCTCGACACCCAACTAGCTACATCCTTCTTCATCCCGACCCAATGATAGTACCTCTTGAGATCACGGTACATCTTAGTCGCTCCTGGATGAATAGACAGCTTGCTCGGATGAGCCTCTCTCAGAATCTCCTGCCTCAACTCCTCACTCATCCTTGGGCACACAAACCCGACCATGCACCAAGATAGTACCATTATCTGAGACCTGATACTCTGAATCAACATCCTTTGAGGCATTCACCAGCCCCAAATCCTTCTCCTGTGCCAACCGCACCCTGCTCAAAAGATCTGCTCGGTCCACTGCTTCCAAACCCAACGGTTCCAGTGAAACAGCACACAAGCTCAACGCACTGATCTCTCCTACCAGAGACTCCATCTCCTGCTCCTGAGCCGAAGCTACCCTCTTCCGACTCAGAGCATCTGCAACCGTGTTAGCCTTACCTGGATGATAGGCTATCTCCAAATCATAGTCTGCCACAAGCTCCATCCACCGCCTCTGCCTCAAATTCAACTCAGGCTGAGTGAATATATACTTCAGGCTCTTATGATCTGTGAACACCTGTACCTTTGCACCATAAAGATAAGATCTCCAAATCTTCAGGGCAAAAACTACAGCACCCATCTCCAAATCATGAGTAGGATAGTTGCCTTCATGCACCCGCAACTGCCGCGATGCATAGGCTATCACCTTCCCATGCTGCATCAGCACACACCCTAAACCAACTCTAGATGCATCTGTATAAACCACATAGGGTTCTCCCTGCTCAGGCAAAGCCAACACTGGCGCAGTAGTCAACATCTCCTTCAGGCTTGCAAAGCCTTCCTCACACTCTTCTGACCAGACAAAAGGAACATCCTTCCCTGTCAACTTAGTCATAGGACGTGCTCTGCTTGCAAACCCCTACACAAATCTCCGGTAATAACCTGCCAAACCGAGAAAACTTCTGATCTCTGTAGCATTCTGCGGTCTAGGCCAATCTCTGATAGCCTGAATCTTCTCCGGATCCACAGAAACCCCTTCTGCAGAAACGATATGACCCAGAAAGCCCATCTCACGCTGCCAAAAACTGCACTTGCTCAACTTAGCAAACAACTTCTGCTCCCGCAGCTTCTCCATAACCGCCCTCAAATGCACTGCATGCTCCTCAGGACTCTTAGAATAGACCAGGATATTGTCGATGAAAATGATGACAGATACATCCAGAAACTCCTGAAACACACTGTTCATCAATCTCATAAACGCTGCTGGTGCGTTAGTCAATCCGAAGGGCATCACCACAAACTCAAAGTGCCCATACCTCGTCCTGAAAGCAGTCTTCCTCACATCTGCCTCATCTATCGGTATCTGATGATAACCCGACGCCAGATCCACCTTAGAGAACCAAGTAGCACCCCTCAACTGATCTAACAACTCATCAATCCTTGGAAGAGGATACTTGTTCTTCACAGTGACCCGGTTCAAACCCCGGTAATCTATGCATAACCTGAAACTCCCATCCTTCTTCTTCACAAACAACACCGGCGCTCCCCACGGTGATACACTAGGACGGATGAACCCCTTACTCAACAAATCCTCTAGCTGCTTCTTCAGCTCTGCCATCTCTGCTGGAGCCATTCTGTAAGGAGCCTTGGATAACGGTGTCGTTCCCGGTTCCAGTTCAATGGTGAAAGGATCCGACCGAGATGGTGGTAATCCCTGCAAAGACTGAAACACATCCTCAAACTCCTCTACTACCGGAATACCGCTAACCGTAGACTTCCCCACTGACTCTGGCATAGATATAGTGACCAAATAAGCCTCCCGGCCCTTCTCGATCATCTTCCCAGCCTGAATAGCTGAGATCACGAGACTCCCCGAAGTCGGTCTAATTCCCTGAAAAACCAACTTCTCTCCTGGACGCTCAAACTCCACTCTACCCCTATGGCAATCCAAATGCACCATATGCCGATGCAACCAATCCATCCCGAGAATGACATCATACAACTCCACTGGACTGATAAGCAAATCCGCTGGCCATGACTCTCCTGCGATCTGAATATCAACCCCTCCAGCTCGTCCAATAACTCTCAGGAACTTGCCTCCAGCAACTCTAACAACTCCTGTACGCTCCCCGGGATCCCCTCTGATTCCCGCACACTCTGCACACTCCGGGGTAATGAAGCTATGAGAAGCTCCAGAGTCAAACATAACGTGGGACTTAAACCCGCTCACCAACAAGGTCCCTACACAAACCTCATGTGTTGAGAACCTAACACTTTTCCACAGGAAACAGAAAATCTGAACCTACTAAAAATTCACAAAGTTAAAGTATCAGAAATTATACCTGTGATCGCCCCGGCACTGGTTCCGCCAGTCTCTGCTGTCGTGTAAGCACGTGGCGTCTGCTCAATCCGTGCCACCTGCTGACCTCCAGGCTGCACCTGCTGCAATGCTGCCACGGCTACCGGCTGCAACTTGGGACAAAAAGGCCTGATGTGACCTGTCTCCCTACAGTGATAACAAACCCGAGGCCCTGCCGCCGGAACACTCTTCTTGGGGCAAGTAGCAATCTTGTGATCCCTGCTCCCACAGCTGAAGCAACCAGCACCACTCGGCTTCTGCGTAGCCTCCCACTTCCTCTTGGTCCCCTGGGCATGCCTACCGCCCCTGCTAGAACCACCCTGCTGCTGAGCCTTACTAGGCTGAACTGCTGGGGTATCCGACACTGACTGTGCCCGGATATCCTCCTCAATCTCTGCTGCTGTCTCAACCAGCTCAGCACGCGTAGCATAACTCCGCCCTCTGCAGTGGACTCTCAAATCATCACGTAGAGCCCTCAAAAACCTCCTGATCTGAGCCTCCTCAGACTCCATACTCCGACCCCCATAACATAGAAGTCGACTGAACTCCAAGTCCAGCTCCCGCACTGACCGTGTCCCCTGAGACAACTGAAGGAACTGCACCTCCAAACGATCCAATGCCTCTCTAGGAAAATACTTGCGGTTGAACTCCAAAACGAAGTCAGCCCAAGTCATCTCCCGCTGCACCCTCCTAGCAGCCACAGACCTCCACCACAACTCAGCATCTCCACTCAAAAAGTAGACCCCTATGTCCACCCAGAACTCCTCAGGACATCTCAGAGTGTGGAAGTTACGTTCCACCCTTGTCCTCCACGCATCCGCAGCAGTAGGATCTACACCTCCTGAAAACTGCTCAGTACGCAACCGACCCATCTCTGTCAACATGGTGAGATAACGACCATGGACCCCCACATCTGCAGCCACTGGCTGCCGCTCCTCCGCCACCACTGGTGGTACTACCCGAGCCTGAGCCGGTACCACAGGTGGTAACCGCTCCAACACCTGTGCTAGCAAAGCCGCAATGTCAACACCAGGACTCCACCCGCTGGGGCTCCCACACCCGGGACCCTAGCATCACCGGCCACTGGAGCATCAACACCGCCCCCTCCGGCCACACTCACAGAATCCCCTGGAACACCCTGCGACTCGCCAACACCCTCAGCTGTCACACTCTGGTCCTCGGTCTCACTAACCATTGGGACTCTGCCCCTACCACGACCACGTCCGCGACCACGACCACGTCCGCGTCCACGACCACGACCAGCAACAGCACCACCTCTAACCATCTGCACTACCATGAACAGAAGGCTAAGCAAACAAGTACAATTTAACACAGAAATAGAAACTCACCGTGGAATCACCAATAGGCTCGAAGAGGATGTTCTAAGACTCCATGCCACACACAATTGACTAACTCACATAATCAATCAAGACATGCAATCCCAAACATCTACAGCACAAAGCCTAGTGAACCCAAACCTAGAACCGTAAGGGCTCTGATACCAAAATGAAACGACCGACCTCTTTTTTTTTTTTTTTTAATAAATATATAAATATAATAATATAAATAAACTACAACTAGTGGTCCCATACCCACTAGTCACCTAACCACAAACACAACCAACAGCGGAAATAATAACACCAATACCAATAAATAATAATCCAATAAATATAAATCTCCAATATAAATTCCAATCTTAACTAAAGATCCAAACATCATAAACCAAATAACCAGCAATCCTAAACAATGCTCTAAGACTCAACTCTAGCAACCCTACAATGCCAGCTCAACAATCAACCGAGTCCCTAGAACATCCTCCTCTTCATTGCCTGGATTCCACGATCACACTTTGCCTTTACCTGCACCACAAACACATATTGCAATGCATGAGTATTTAACAAACACTCAGTAAGGCAATCCTCCCATCTACTGGGCTATACACACAAGCAATAGAGTATCAGTAATCTTCACACAACAATCAACAAACAATAACAAAACAGGACGTAGCATCGACCGATGCCACAACTGCATCGATCGATGCCAACAGGAGAAGCATCGATCGATACAGAAGCTGCATCGATCGATGCAAGTATAACTTGCATCGACCGATACCCAATCTGCATCGACCGACGCATGCTCGACGCACACGAAAAACCCTAAAGTTCATCGCGCCGTACTCGCACTTGCATCGACCGATGCAAGCTATGCATCGATCGACGCAACGTCGAGCACCGTGATTTCTCCGAAGTTTCTCGCCGGATCTCGTTCCTACAACCACAGAAACTCAATCCCAAGCCACAAGAAAGCTTCCTAACGTCCATAACAACAATCTAATACGTCTAACAACAAGCAACAAGCAAATCACTGAATTCTCTAGCTTAGATAAGCCATGGTCCTGCACTTACCTGTGCCAAGACGAATCTGAACAACACAAAAGCAAGAAAACGTTTCCTAGAAGCTCCTACAGCAATCCCAGCTACAGATCTCCTCAGGAAAGCACCAAACCTCCAAGAATCTCTCAAGAACTTTTCTCTCTTTTCTTTTCTCTCTAAAAGTCGGCCAACTCGCGAATGAGACCAAAAGAAACGAGTTAAGGGTTTTCCCTTTCTCTTCTCCCCAAAACGCAGCGTTTGACTTAAGTCAAAACGCAGGAATTAGACCTTGCATCGACCGATGCAGAACTTGCATCGACCGATGCAGATCCCAAACCGGGATTTTGGTTCACGGATGTTACAATTATAATTTATACATATTATATAGTGTTTCATAAAATGGTCATGATGAGATAGAGAGAAAAGTTAAAGTACATGTTACTAAATATTTGTGATTACAATGTAGTGTCTAAATTATTTAAACAATTATGTTATTATAATAATAAGACCATTAGTTACAAGCAAAGTCAATTAAGTTTGGTATTTTCGTTAAATAATTAAAATAAATTATACTTAATTATATTTTTGGTTTTTTGGAAAGTTAAAAACAAAGTAATCTAGGGAAAAACTGTAAGGCCTTGCTTAATTACTTTGATAGATAATTTATGTTATCCTATATACTAATTTTACTGACAAATAATTATATATATGATAAGTCAATTTTAATATAATTTACTAAAACGATGTCACTAAACAAATATCTTATACTCTAAGTTTAAATATTTTTTTATAAACATTCATGAAAAGAAAGTGTGTCAGATATTTTTTTTCTATATATTATCTCTATTTTTAATCAATTTAAAATAAATAGTATAGTTAAAGATAAATTTATTTTTGAAACTATTATTTTCTGTTATTTCATTGGACGATAAAACAATTATGTTATATACCATTGTGTTTATTTTTATTTTTTGGTACATATGTCTTAAAGAGAGTCAAACTGTAACTTATAGAACATTAAATACAAACTAAAAATTATTTGAGTTGTTTCTTTAATATAATATATATGATTATTGAAAATAATGTGAGTTTTTCATATATTAGAAAATCTTCTAAATTTTAAATTAGACTATCATAAATTAATTTGTTTTCACTTTAAACTTTAAAATGTATGAAACCATTTTATAGTAATAGGTCAATTAATTACAGCAAAGTCAACTAAATTTGTTTTTTTTTTGTTAAATAGTTAAGATAAGTATTTTTGTTTTATATTTTTTAGGGAAAAAATGATAAGTTGTCTAGAAAGAAAAGTGTAAGACCTTACTTAATTACTTTGATAGATAACTTTACTGTCATAATCTAAAAGTAATAACTAACAGCAAATTATTTTATATATGATAAGTCAATGTTAAAATAATTTTTTAAAACAATATCACAAAACTATTTTTATACTATAAGTTTAACTAATTTTTATAAAAATTCATGAAAAGAAAAGTTTGTCAAATTTAATATTTCTTTTTTATGTTCTATATATTATATCTATTTCTAATCATTTAAAAATAAATAGTATAGTTAACAATAAATTAATTTTTAAAACTTTTGTTTTCTGTTATTTCATTAGGTGATAAAGCAATTATGTTATAATACCATTATTTTGTTTTTTTTTTAAATTATCGCATATGTTTAAAAGACAGTCAAACAGTAAAACTTATTTGAGTTGTGTCTTAATGATTATTGAATATAATGTGATTTTTTCATAATTTAGGAAATCTTCTATATTTTTAAATTAGTATATCATAAATTAATTTGGTATAAGTTGTTACTTTTAGAGTATGAAACCATTTTATATGCTTTTGTATGCTTATGCTTTTTCACTTTTCGCTCTTGTATTCTTCCCAAACTTTTGCACTTTAAATCAGATGACAAAAAAAAAACCATTTATAATTTTTAATTGGTGTAGATTAATTTGATTTTTATATTTTTTAGTTTGGCTGATCCGTGTTTTTTATTTTTAGGTTACATGGTATATGATATCATTATGAAATATATTAGATGTTAAAACTAAAAAATGGAAGACATATATTTCGTAACGATGTAAGAAAAATTCAAAAAGCAAACTATATTATATAAGATATATTTTTAAAAACCTATAAACCATATAAGATATAACTAAAATAAGATATAAATTAAAGAAATTAAATGTTAAATTTAAAATTAATGAACTGGACAGGTGTCACAAATATAAAGTGACAAATGTCATATTGTTAATAATCTCACATTGCGCGTGCGTACTCTAGTTAAACAATATTGTGGAACTTTTGTATTTAACTGTTTCATAAATAAGCCCAAGTAAGCCAACATTTGCCGGTAGAATCAGAACAAATTATTCACCAAAACAAACCACATCATTTGAAAAAATACTACCAGGATCCGATATCTCTAGTGCATCTAAGTTGAGCAGCAAACATTTGCCGGTAGAAGTAGAACAAACCATTCACCAAAACAAACCAAATTATTTGAAACATACTTAAATTTACTAATAAATTATAGAGCACGCATAAAATTATAGTGAGTGTACTTTTTTCTTTAAAAAAAAAAAAAAGATTTGAAAGCATAAGTTAACCCAAGGTTTGCCAGCAAGAAGCAGAACGATCCATTCACCAAGGCGGTATCACTAATTAGATATAGAAGCAGGGATACGGTACTCTTCTAGTCTTCTTCATGCACTTTGGCTACAAAGTTTTTTTTTCATTAAGAAAACACAGAATTCTAAGAATTAGAAATCTCAACATTATAGGATATTAAAACTTGCCTGGTTGTTCCGTCGGAAGCATTCGCCGGACGAGAAACCCGTGCACTTGGCAAATAGTAAAGACAAACGACAAAAAAAAAGTATTGATACAACAAGTCAACCCGGTTTGGCTAGGATGCTTGGTTACCTTCCGTTTATGTGATCTACCAGAGAGATGCGTGGTGAAATTTTCAAAGCCATGGAAAGCATGACCATGGCAGCAGACTGAGCAAAACCAGTAGGCAGATTCACCCGCTTCACTGCTCTTATCCTCCTCAAGTGCCTCCTCAAGTGCTGCCGTATCCCCAAGAAATAAAATTTCAAGAGTATCACGAACATCAAGGTTGCTTCTAAAGATTAAAAACCGTCGTTGCGGTTGTAGGTAAGGACCAGTGGACGGAGGGCTGATGACAATGACATGAGCTGGAGGTTGTTTACTAAATGCGGTGAGCTCGAAATAAAGATTCTCAATGCCACCGCAACCTGTTTCAGAAAAGAAAAGACTCGAGACTCTCTCTATTCATCAAGGATCCATAACTGTAGAAAGGGGAACAAGGATGAGAGAAGATATTAACCGTGGGTGACGTTATGAAGAACGATTCCAGTGGAAGAGAGAGCTCACAGGGTATCTTCAGGGACGTCTGACAGTAGGCCAATGGCAACGATGCTGAAAGGACCAGGGTAGCTTGAATTCTCCAAAAACTGTTTAATACATGGACCAACCAGACGAGGATCAAAGCCAGGGGGAACAGGACACTTACTGATGTCCCAAAGCACTTTGGTTAATACAGCCTCCTGGTCCCAGGAGTGTTGTTCCAACGGCTGCTTGCAAAAAAAAAAAAAAAAAAAACATGGACATGGGGGCCAAATGAATTAAGAAAGCTAAAACGTTATCAGACACGACTTTTTCACCATGGTAGTAACATTGGCCGGATGAGAATCAAGGGGAGCTGAGGGTACACATTGAGGAGGATCGGGTAACCAGCACAATCTCTGCTTGAAAAATAAACGCAACATGCGGGGGTTAAAACTAGAAAAAAGACATAAAACAAAATTGTAATGATTAGGCTAGGAGAATTCTTGATGATTACCAACTCCTGATGTTCTTCACTAGAGAGATGGGCGGTGAAATTGTCAAAGCCTTGGCTAGGAGGTGTAGAGAACGGAATGTGTTGATATTGAATAAAAGGGTTTACATATTTATACTAAGACACAGCTTAAACTTAGTACTAATTAATTATATTTAGGGTCCTATATGTATTGACTCTTATAAACTCCCGCAAGATGGAGGAGCGCCTGTGACACCAATCTTGGAACATGCCGTGAAAAACTGTTGTCGTGATAGCGGTTTAGTGAGGGCATCAGCGAGTTGATCATTGGTGGATACATGTTGAACCTGAAGCATACCATCTTGAATGTGATTCCGCGTGAAATGATAGTCAAGGGCAATATGTTTTATTCTTGAATGGAAAACTGGATTGGCACAACGGTAAGTGACGCCAATGTTATCACAGTAAATGATCGGAGGTGAGCGAAGAGTGAGACCCAGTTCAGTAAGCAACGAACACAACCAACGAATCTCCGAGTCTGTGTTGGCGACAGCCCTATATTCCGCCTCAGTTGATGAACGTGTAACACCCCGTTGCTTCTTTCAACTCTAAGAGACAGGGTTTGTGCCAAGATAAATGACATAGGCATTGGTTGAGACATAATCATCAACATCACCAGCCCAATCAGCATCCGAAAAACCACGAAGAGTTAGAGAAGAAGGTGCACGAAGAAAGATACCGTGTGTTTGAGTGCCAGCGAGATAACGTAGAACCCGCTTAGTAGCCTGCCAGTGAAGATCAGTCGGTTGATGCATGAACTGAGAAAGACGATTCATTGCATAAGAGATATCAGGTCGTGTGAAAGCAAGGTACTGTAGGCTACCAACGACGGAACGATACGGAGAAGGATCAGCTAGGAGGGAGCCACCAGACTTTGTGATCTTCGGAGAGGTCGCCATTGGCGTCGCAACGGGCTTAGCATCATGCATATTGTGTCTTGCTAAGAGGTCAACGATATACTTACGTTGCATTAAGTGAAGTCCAGCTTTTGTCCGTGTGGCTTCGACTCCAAGAAAGTAGCTCAGGTCGGTGGGATCCTTGATGGAGAAGCGAGAAGCGAAGGAGGCAAGTGTGGCAGCAATGTGCGATGAGCTGTTTCCTGTGACAAGGATATCGTCAACATAAACATACACCGAACCACTCCGTTTAATGAACAAGGACGTGTCCGCAAGAGAGTTGGTGAAACCAGACTGGAGTAGGTGTTGTTTGAGAGACATATACCAAGCGCGGGGAGCTTGTTTAAGATCGTAAATTGGCTTGCGTAATAGACAAACATAATCTGGGCGAGTAGGATCAACAAAGCCTTGGGACTGTTCCATGTAGACCTCCTCAGTTAACTCACCTTGCAAGAAAGCATTGTTTACGTCTAACTGTTTTATCGGCCATGAGTGAGCAACAGCAACATCGAGAACCAAGCGTATCGTCGTTGTTTTAATGACCGGACTAAAGGTGTAGCATAATCAACCCCATGGCGTTGATGATACCCCTCTACAACAAGACGTGACTTATAGCGATTGAGCTCACCATTAGGATGGTATTTTGTTGTGAAAACCCACCGTGAACCGATAACATTTTGGGAAGGATGTGGAGGAACTAAATCCCAAGAGTGATTAGCCATCTGAGCGTTGTACTCATCAGACATGGAGGGTCGCCACCGATCATCCTTTAAGGCCTGAGAAGCAATACAGGGTTCCCTGTATTGACGCGGACCTGTAACATGTAGATTCAATTTGTTTTTCGGTTTGGTGATGTTATTTTCGGCTCGAGTTTGCATTTTGTGGACATTTTGTGGTTGTTCAACGGGTTGAGGGATTTGTGGTTGTTGTGGTTGAGGTTGGTGGGAAGGGATAGATGTAGAGCGATGTTGCTCAGGAGGGGCGGAGGTGTTCGAAGAAGGTTGTGGCTGAATCGTGGGGTTCGATTCATTTTCAGTGTGAGCAGTGGGCTCATTCAAAGTTATTGTATGTTGGCCCTGGGTTTGGGGCCGATTTAGTGGAGCAGTAGGCTCAGTAGTGAGAGAGAGAGGAGATAAGGGAGGCGAAGAAGATACCTGAGGTGACCGCGGTGATGAGTGTAACGGCGGGGACGGCGGGTCAGGGTGAAGGATGATGCCGGGGGTTCCACTAGATGACGAGGGCGAGAATGAAGCGCAAAGGAACGGAGTGACCAGTGAGTGTAGAGGCGGAACTGAAGCAACAACGGGAAGAGAAGGTGGTGGCGGTGTAGGTTTGGCAAACGAAAGCACTGTCTCATCAAACGTGACATGCCAGGAAGTATAAATCCGGCCCAAAGGAACATGAAGGCAGTGATGCGCACTCTGCGTGAGAGAGTAGCCGAGAAACACACACAAGAGGGATCGAATCTGAAGCTTGTGTGTCGTGTATGGCTTTAACCAAGGGGAGCAACGACAGCCAAAAACTTTAAGCTTGTCAATGTTTGGCGAAGTTTGAAACAACATCTGAAACGGAGAGCGCTGGCTAAGAACCGGCATAGAGAGACGGCTGATGAGATAGATAGCAGTGGTGAAAGCATACAGCCAGTACAAAGTTGGAATCGAGGCAGTAGATAGGAGAGTAAGGCTTGTCTCCACAACATGACGATGTTTGCGCTCAGCAATGCCGTTGTGCTCTGGCGTATGTGGAGGAGATGTTAAGTGGGAGATGCCATGAGTAAGTAGAAAACTACGTAAGCCAACAAATTCACCTCCATTATCATAAAACAATGTTCCAATTTTCTGTTGAAACCGATTCTCAAAAACGATTTAAATGCAACAAAAACTTCTTTGACATCAGACTTGCGTTTAAGTGGATACAGCCAAGTATAACGTGTGAAGTGATCGACGATGAGCAGGTAATACTTAAAATTATCAACAGAGAGAACAGGAGACGTCCAGACATTCGAGTATAAGCATTCATGTGGTCGTGTAGTTTGAATAGTGTTTTGGGAAAAAGGAAGCTTATGACTTTATTAAGAGAACAGTCTGAGCAAGACAAATCTTTTTGAGAACCCAAAACAGAAATTTTAAAACTAGAAAGCATAGTGTTTAAAACAGAAGAAGACGGATGACCAATGTAACAACCCATCCCGTGGACCCCACTAGCCTCACTGCTAGCCGCCCAAACGGACCCCAAGCTGGCCCTGCAGGGCATCGATCCTTTAACTGGTGGCAACTTGTCCTGTGGGAAGGTTGTTAAAGGGTGACCAGGGTTCGAGGAACGCCTGGCGCACCAATAACCTACTGGTGGATTGGGATATCCACAGTGATGGGTTAGGATCGATGCCCTGCAGAGCCAGCTTGGGGTCTGTTTGGGCGGCTAGCAGTGAGGCTAGTGGGGTCCACGGGACGGGTTGTTACATAAAAATTGATTTTAATGTGACAACCCGTCCGTGGATCCCACTAGCCCCCCGCTAGCTGCCCCAACGGACCGTCCGTGGACCCTGCTAGCCCCCCGCTAGCTCTCCCAACAGACTCCAAGCTGGCCCTGCAGGGCATCGATCCTAACCCGTCACTGCGGATATCTATTGACAGCTTGTCCCGTGGGAAGGTTGTTAAAGGGTGGGGACCATGGTTCGAGGAACGCCTGGCGCACCAATAACCTACTAGTGGATTTGGATATCCACAGTGAGGGGTTAGGATCGATGTCCTGCAGGGCCAGCTTGGAGTCCGTTGGGAGAGCTAGCAGGGGGCTAGCAGGGTCCACCGACGGTCCGTTGGGGCAGCTAGCGGTGGGCTAGTGGGGTCCGCGGGACAGGTTGTCACAACCAAGACGGGAATGCCACATCGAAAGAGGAGCTTTGGAGCTAGTGTAGGTAGACAAGGCAGTCATTTAGTGCGGTGAAACTGGCCACTCATACAGTTCATCCTTTGTGCGGCCCTGAAGAAGTAGAACCTCCGTACTGAGATCCTTCACCTGAAAGAAGGCGGGATAAAATGCAACAGAGACACCATTAGCAATGCATAGCCGATATACAGAAATCAAGTTCTTATGAATGTCAGGGACACACAAGGTTTTATTCAAAAGAAGATCACGTGAGCGAGAAGGAAGAAGTTTGGAACCAGTATGAGAAATGGCTAACGGTGAGCCATTAGCAACAACAACATCTTCCCCACCGGTGTACTATTCGTGAAAAGAGAGGTTCGCCAAGTCTGACGTCATGTGGTGCGTGGCACCACTATCAATTATCCACGGGTTTGGATAATAAGGAGCCTATAGCAGCATTAGCGTGGGACTGCCACGGACGGAAAGGACTGCTTTGCGGAGAGGAGGTAGTGCGAGACTGAAACTGCGGACACCACCTTGCACTATGGCCTTGTGTGTAACAGATTTGTCACCGACCCTTGTAGCCTCAATGCTCATTGGTAGACTGCTGCTGGGGGAAATGACTGTGAGACACACCCCGTAGTTGAAGCCAGAGGAGTTATGGGAGAAGGACCGCTTGTTTTTGTTGGTGTTGTGATGTCCACCACGAGACTGGTGACGAGAACGATTAGTAGCAACATTCTCCGTAACAGGAAACGTCGGCGGAGGAGCCTTGGAGAGAAGCTTAGCTTCATGATTGAGCAAACATTCATGAACATAGGCGATGGTAGGAGATGTATCACGTGCAGAGACCTGATCAACAATGGGACGATACTCGTCGGGGAGACCATCAAGGATCAGCTCAATCTGGTCATCATGCTCCATGGGACTACCCAGATTGGCGAGAGCATCAAAACGAGTCGTAAGGCTATGTAAGTACTCATCAATATTTTTGGTGCCTTTAACAATGAGTTTCAATTGATCCCTCAACTGGCGTGCATGACCCCTTCTTGGTTTAGCGTAGGTATCAGCAAGAGTGGTCTAGATATCAGCCGAAGTAGTGGTCCGGGAAAGCGCAGACTGGACGGTGGGAGTGACGGACCCGAGGAGAACACTGTAAAGGAGCTTGTCTTGACGCTGCCAGTGTAGAAGAGCCAGATTTGGAGAAACAACATCACCGACGGTGACTGTAGCCGGCGAGATTTCAGTGGAGCCATCGAGATAACCAGCAAGCCTATGTCCATCGACAAAGGCATGAACCTAGAGTTTCCAAATGACGTAAGTGGTTGGTGTCAATTTTGTTATGTTAGCCATGTTGAGGCTAAGAAGGGGTTGGTTGTTTGGGTTGATGGTGACGGAATCAAACGTGTTTGAGGTCTCGGGTGTGGTGGCCATGGCAGCGGCGGAATTTTTTTTTTTGTGTTAGTGTTTTAGGTTTAGGTTAAGGAGCGGACTGCTCTGATACCATGTAGAGAATGGAATGTGTTGATATTGAATAAAAGGGTTTACATATTTATACTAAGACACAGCTTAAACCTAGTACTAATTAATTACATTTAGAGTCCTATATGTATTGACTCTTATAGGAGGGACACGGCGGCATACTAAGCAATCCCAGTAGGGAGGGTCAACTGTTTCTCCCTCAGGTACCACCGAATCTGCGCGCGTGGAAAAAAAAAAGAATGTAGCCAGTTGAGCAACAAACAGATTTGCTGGTCATTTCGACAACACTGAGAAAGAGATGGAAAATACACACACACCTTCTGATGATGCCAGAAGATCACAGAATTTAGGCTCAAGTAAGTTGTATCCCTGAACTCTTCGTATGAAGTTAGTTATTTTAAGGTCACTATCAGATAAGGCAATAATAGTAGCTGGAGGTAGATTCTTCTCAGTAAAGTCACAAATATGTTGCAACATTCCAAAGCCATCTGTTTCAAAAACACTAAAGAGGTGAGACTCTCTTTCTCTATTCAATCAAAGATAGAATATAAGGATTGACAAGATAGAGAGAGATATTAACCGTAATCAGGGACGTTAGTAAGAGCAATTCCAGTGGAATAGACTCCTCTCAGGATGTCATTAGGAACGTCGTCTAGTACGCCAAAGGCAAGGATGCTGAGAGGACCACGGTAGCCATACTTCTGCAACAACTGTTTGATACACGGAACGACCCGACGAGGATCAAAGCCATCGGGAAGCGGACACTTGGTCATGTCCCAAAAGACCGCTGTTAAAGCTACAGCCTCCTCCGGCGAAGCCTCCTTCATAGAACCTAACAAAATCAAAATTTTCAAGATGGGCTAATCGTTTCTAAGAAATGGTAAGAGATAAGAAGCCATGAATTTTACCTGAGTGAAAAGCAGGGAAGCGGAAGGGACTCGTCATCGGACTAGGGTTTCGATATCCCACTGATTGAAGCAAATTCGTTTGTTTATAATGGCGGGAGACAGGAGGCGATTTACTCTATTCTCCTTCCAGCAATGATATATATATATATTTTTTTTATTCAAAATACTATTTTAAATATTTATTCATTGCATATTTATTACTAATAATTAATAATAGTAAAAATAAATAAAAAATGAATTAAGTAAATAACTAAATTTTAAAATATTAAAAACAATAATATAAATTCGTTGTAGTAAATAATAAAAAACATAATTATATAAAAATGAATTAAGTAGCATAAATAATAATTTTAAAATAGTAAAATTAATACTATGAATTTGTTTTAGTAATAATGTTATTATGCAAATTTTAGCCAAAAAATTATCATATTCCAATAAATAAAAAAATAACTATATAAAAATGAATTAAGTAACATAAATGAAAATTAAAACTATGAATTTTTATTAGTAATAATGTTGTTATGCAAATTTTAACCAAAAGATTATCATATTCCAATAAATAATAATAATAACTATATAAGAATGAATTTAAGTAACATAAATGAAAATTAATACTATGAATTTGTATTAGTAATAATGTTATCATGCAAATTTTAACCAAAAAATTATCATATTCCAATAAATTATAATAATAACTAAAAAATGAATTAAGTAACATAAATGAAAATTAATACTATGAATTTGTATTAGTAATAATTTTATCATGCAAATTTAACCAAAACATTATCATATTCCAATAAATAATAATAACAATAACTATATAAAAATGAATTAAGTAACATAAATAAAATTTTAAATAGTAAAATTAATACTATGAATTTGTATTAGTAATAGTGTTATTATGCAAATTCTAACCAAAAATTATCATATTACAATAAATAATTAAAATAATAACTATATAAAATTAATTAAGTAACATAAATGAAAATTTAAAATAGTAAAATTAATACTATGAATTTTTTTAATAATAATGTTATTATGCAAATTTTAACCAAACAATGATCATATTCCAAAGTTTAGAATGTGTTAATGAGTTTTAGAATGGAAGTAAGATTTACATGGTGAAGTAAAAAAAATATATGTAGTTGTATCTATAACATTCTGAACATAAACATAAAATTGAAGTGAAACATATACTACAATAATTATATAAAAATGAATTAAGTAACATAAATGAAAATTTTAAATAGTAAAAATAATACTATGAATTTGTTTTAGTAATAATGTTATTATGGAAATTTTAACCAAAAAACAATCATATTCCAAAATTTAAAATTGATTAATGAGTTTGATGGAGATTTTGATTGACTGATGGTGGTCGGTAACGATTCCAAAAACCGTTTGAGAATTGAGAACTGATCAAAAGTGGTCATCATATTTCGAGTAGTTGTCTGAAAAATGTTATGTAGAATTGGTATGGTTACGCAAATTAAATACTTTAGAGGAGAAAGAAGCTTGGAAGATAGCATCTGAGAAGAAGCTAAACCAAGTTGTCCTGATCCCTACGTTTTGTATCGGTCCAACCGTCCAATTCTTAGTCCAAAACCCACTAGCTCCCCTCGAATTTTTCCGTCCATTGTCAAAGGTTAGGGAATTAATCTAATCACTCTCATAATTACATTTCAAGTTCACAAATAGACTTTAGTTTTGTGTCCGTTTGAGCTGATCCTGTGTTGAGTTGACTAGGGGCTCGTGGAAGCTACCCAAATTTCAGGGGAGGGTTTGTGCACATAGACGATGTAGTTTCTGCACAAATCTTGGCAATGGAAGAGCTTAAAACATGAGGAAGAATCTTATGTTCGAGTTCAGTGGCTCACTCGTCAGATATCATTGAGATGCTAAGAATCAAATACCCATTATACCAATTTGAGACCATGTATGTAGTATATAATATCCTCTGCTCTACATTTGACACTTTTTAAGATATATATGCCTCTTATGTATCAAAATCTAATATATTAAAGGAGAAGTCGAGAGGGCTCACAGCCAATCTTACAAAATTTGACTTCCTTTGCCCTTAATGAAAAATATCCTTAAAAATATTTCGGAGTAGCCTTTTCTCTCTATTTAGGTTGCTGAAACGCACCACATTCATCCTCAGACTTAAGATTACTAATTTGCCATTAATGAGATTTCAAACTGGACCTTTTTACCCTTTTCTAAATCTAATTTTTATAAAAAAAATTAAAAAACGAAAATTAAAAAAAAAACGAAATTTGTTTTACTAAATCGGAAATCTAATATTTTTATGCAATATCTCTCTTTAAAAAAATGGAAGATAAATATTAGAATATATTACGAATATTTCGTTTAAAGAAAATTACTATTTTAAAAAATATTACAATTGTAAAGATAATTATGACAATTTTCCTTCTAAGCTATATATAGAGAGGCTCAGCCAAAACAGTAAAAGCCGGATTCATTTAGCTAAACATATAGTTTTGAGAGTATAATTTTTCTTTTGTATTATTTTGGTTCTAATGAATCAACTTTATTATTGTAGGATTTTGATTTTTTCATGTTGATGTACTATCCATATGCTTTGGTGCTTTGCATGATTAATTTTTATGCTGCCATAATTTTAAATATTTTTTTTGTTGAATCAAATCAAAAGTTTTACTCATTTTGTACTGTTTGATTGTGTTTTAGGTGTACCTGCCATGGACCATGGATGTTTTTTGTATATCAAAAACACGATTGGACGAACAAGTTGATGAAGCAAGCAAAAAAATCAAATTGGTAAAGCATTATTAATAATTGTGTTTATTTGTTTTTTTTAGTGGTGATTGTTATTCAATTTTATTCTCTTGGTTAAACATGATCATATTTTTATTTGATGATTTTTTATTTTACAAGCAAATGAGCAAAGACAACTTTTGACAATTTTATATGTTTTATCGAATTCTGATTTTTATGCTTTTTTTTTTGTAGTGGTTGTTTGGCATCTTTTAAAACATATATTTTGTATTATTTTCTATATTTTGTTTTGTAGTTTAGTATTTTGAAATAAACTTTTATATGTAACCTAATCTATATATATAAAGTGTAGTTTACTCACTTCTGGTGCTGCCACGTCAGCGTATCCCTCTATTTAATGTGTCTAAATTTTCGAAATTACCCACTAAGCTTTTCATATTTTATTTGGCCCAAATCTCTTCTAAGGCCCAAATTTCTTAATAATTTACAGATGTTTTATTTGCCCTAATAAACATACCCTTTCCCAGACTCCAATCCGCCGTCTTACGATCGCCGACTTCAACCGTCCTCCCCTTCTTCATTCTTTGTTCTTCCCGTACTTACTAAAGCTTTAATGCATAGAATTGAAATTAATGTTTGCCACTCCCTCTCATTGCCTTCTCTATTTTCCATCTCCAAAGTAACGGCTCAATCTATAATGGAATTTCAAGCCGTTCAATGCTCTCTTTTAATTCACGACTCAATACTTTTTCTTCAATTCGCGTAAGTTGCAGGCTTATATAATTTTATCTCCTGCAGTTTCATGCTGCTTAGATTTAACTTGGTTTTTGAATTCTTCTTTAACTAACATGAATTCCACTGTCGTTTCATTTGCTAATCTCAAAGCTGGCCGTCTTCACCAACAGATCGGAAGAATGCTCTTGGCCTGTCCGCAACGTAAAAAAAGGAGGCTAACTCATGGCGTCGATTTCCTACTCATTAATGAGAAGGTACTAATCATCTCAATTTCCCTCTTCCATTATTCTACCTTATTTACTTAATCTAATTTAAAGTTGTTTTCTAGAGTATGGTCATGCAAGAGTCAATCAATGTCACCCACCTTCCCAAGTTCGAGAATTCTCTGTTTGAAGGGGATTTTTTGGTTTCGGACTCATGATCAGTTGATCTCCCTTGCAAACACCAATACAGATCCCCCAGGTTTTTCCACGTTTTTCACTCATGTATTTCACTCTTTCAATATTTAGCCCATCTCTTTAAAGTTTTAATTTCTTTAACTGTCTCCCATAAGTTGTCTTATTTTGGGAAAAAATGATGTCAATTTTCAGAAAAAAAAACCTGAAAACATGATTTGCCTGCATCTATTTTGAACGCCAGTTAAATACAGTAGTTTCAAATGCAAGCCTACATTAGTTTATAGTCGTACGTCTTCTCCTTTTTTGTTAGAAATAAATTAACGTAGTAGTTATTCTTATCAATTTTGATTTTTAAGCCTAAAATTTCCTGTTAACACCTGTTTTTGGTCATGGGCCAATTATGTTCCAGCAAAGCATATCAAAATAGAAGGGAGGGAGGGAGGGCTCAGAGGAAAAATAATAGAGTTGATGATTTGAAAGCCAAATTTAAAGTAGAGAAAACAGAACGGGATGTGAGAACAGGTAAAGGGTTGAATCTTTATGTGAAGAATCTTGAGGATTTGTTGATAACAAAAAGCTTCAAGAATTATTTTCTGAGTTTGGAACCATCACTTCCTGCAAGCTACGTATGCAATCTCTTAGTAAATTTTCTTATTTGACTTATGAATTTAACATATGAATTTTGTAGGTCATGGTCCATTCCAATCGTATGAGCAAAAGTGTTGGGTTTGTTGAGTTCTCAACGAGCGAGGAAGCTTCTGAAGTTGTACGTGTGTAAACATGGATACTGATTTTTAGTGTTGCCTTTTCAATCAAGAAACTCACGTCTAATTATTATTATCTTCGTTCTTTTTTTTAACATTGATGCTCAAGATGGATGGGAAGATGGTGGGAAACAAACTTATCTATGTTTCTTTGGCACAATGTAAAGAGGAACGTAGGTTTCATGATTTACAAACTCGATTTAATAACCTATCACCACCAAACGTTGTTTCGTCATCAACTATAACTAGGGTGGAGGCCGACAGGAGGAGCAGATGGGTATAGTGTTGGACGAAATGGTTGTGGCACCATGAAATTAGTGATAGGCATTGGAGGAAAACTGTTTGGCAATCTTGATCCACATATGAAATACAGTTGGAAATTGTTCTATCCTCTCATTGGAGGTTGCAGATATATCATTGTTGCAGATATATCAATTGTTTTTAATGTTTACAACAATCAAAATAATTATTCAGTTACAGCCCTTTCTTATCATACATATAAATAACAAATAGTATTATTAACACCTAAAAAATCCAGTAAAATTGGGTTCCACCCGAAATATGTCTCACCATTCAAATATTTAAAATAAACCTTCTAATCATAATTTAAAAACGTTACAAAATATAGGACACCAAAATTAAAAACAATCCCCACTCAGAAAATAACTCAAACAATGATGTCTTAAACTAATAATTAAGAAGGTAACGGAAAAAACTCATTACCACTTCAACATCAAAGGCCCAGTTAAAACTAAATAATGGGAGGCCAAGAGTTATATCCCATAAACGTAACACACGTACACACTATAAAGCACGTTAGAAAACACAAAAAAAAAAATACTCTCCAACTTAGCAAAAATGCAACGAAACCCATCCTACTCCCTTGAAGAACTACCAAACGATGTGCTCGGAGATATAATCTCACGAGTAGCTCGGATTTCACGCACAACAGTCAGACATCTTATGCAAGCATCACCCGATCTAGCAAAGGCATCACAAGATCATCGAGCTTACAAGAACATCAACCTAAGGCCACTAGCATGAAACCACTAACAACAATAAGCAAATACCAAGACCTCATGGAAAAATGTATTGCAAGTGGAAATGTGGAGGCACACAACATCAAATGAATACAGGAGTATTTTCACAAGAACAACACATAACAAGGGTTAGAACACTTGAAAAATGCAGCCGAAGGTAGTTACAAAAATGGTTTTTACCTTTACGGAATTGTGAGGTTGTGTAGGGGTGACACAGTGGAAAGAAAATTGTGGCTGGATAAGCAAGGCTGGAAAGAAAACAAAGCAAAGGATGATCAATGTTGGAAAGATAACAAAAAATCGTTACACAGAGTCAATGTACTAAAACTACAATGCTACTACACTACATTGGCAGAAGCTCAACCAAACATCATCTGTAGCATCAATGACATAAAAATAGATGCGGACACTGCTATTACTTCAAACAAATGATCAAGTTTGTCTTCTTCTTTTATCTTAAGGACCAAGAATAAAGTTTCCCAATGTTATCATGCTTTAATAATTTCCTATATTTACAATGTTCGAGTTGTTTACCAGTTCTATTTCTTTTTATTTATGGATGGGTCCTAACTAAAAGTCTTGAAAAAAAAATCAAAGATGGGAAAAATTATAACAAAACCTAAGCGTAGCATCACACTATAGAAACAAATACAGCCACAATTTATGGCCATAAATTAAAGTAAACAAATACAGCCACAAATTAAAATTATAAATACAGCCATACACTATAGAATATAAACTTATGAAATTAAATTAAAGTAAAAAGTAAACCAATTTTGTAAAGAAACACAACATAACTTAAAATTATTATTCAATGGAAAGAAAAGGAATTTTTTTAAAAAAATAATCAAAAATAGAAATTACAAAAACAAACCAAAGAAACAGAAAACCAAACAGGAAGAGAAATTAAGATAACAAATAAATAATAGACCAAAAGAAAAAAAACATACACACTAATCTAACTTCCGCGCGTAGCGCGGACCAAACACTAGTATATATATATTTTTCAGTTGAATTCATGGATGATCATTGATCATAATTGTAGATCAACAAAACTAAATATAATGAAATTCAGGTATTAGTTTTTGCTAATCTGAATCTTTAATTTTTTAAAATAATCGGTATTTGGTTTTTTCTTTCTTTATTTATTTTTGATTTTATTGTTAGATATTGTTTTTTCAAAGATATTGGTATATTCGTTTTTGTGTTTCAAAGTGACGTCTTGATATCGGGGATGGAAAAATCAACGAAACAAATAGTGGAGATTTGGAGATAGAAATTCTGGATGATTTATTAATTAATATAAATGAAAATTTTATTCAAGCAATAGTTAAAGAAATCTACGATGAAAATTTTTGCAAGCAGAACTGATCCAACGTTCTTTAGGGAAAGAGCTATTCTAAGTCCAAGAAATGGTGATGTTGATAAGATAAATCAATTTATGCTTAGCAAGCTACCAGGTATGCAAATTAAATAGGATATGGAATATGGATAATGAAGTAATAATTTTAAAAAATACTAATATTTAATACATATTGATGTAGTATTTTTCTATCAATTAAATTATCTATCTACAATTTGCATTAATCAACTCACTAAGAATACACAAATATGCTTAATCTATTCTTAAGCAGGAAAATATTATTTTGTAACTAACAAACTGATTCAAAGAAAGAAAACAAGACAATTCAAACAGTGCAAACCCAAAGAAACAGAACACAACTAGCAACAAACTTTAAATCAAGATTAAACAAGTGAACCTTAGGCAAGGTAATTGACTTAGGAGATCGCTAACCAATCCTAGATGTCTAAGCAACAATCAAGAACAAACTTATGGCTAAGAACACTTATGCAAATCAATTCATTTCCATGATAGAGATTCCTATGCTAATCAAGTGATAATCAACAATTTCCAAAGGCAATCACAAGGCAAGCATGCATTAAGAACAAGTCTAAATACCATTAAGCATCCTAATCATCAATTTCCATTGGCTAGGAATACAAAGCTCTTCATTAATTTGGTTCGAGAATTTCATCAAACATCTTATGGGCATGGAAATCCTAATGTCTAGATTCAAGCATGATCAAGGCTATCTAGCATTATTAACACTAATCAAGATAGGAAACACATAAATAAAGCCTTAGACATCAAAGATCAATACTCTATCTCCATAATCTACCTAGCCCAAAGTTCTAAGGATCTACTCACTCATCATCATGATCACACAAAGGAAAGAGTTTGATCTTTGTGAAATCATAATAAGAGATTCAAAGGAGGAATTGCTATTAAAAACTTAGAAGTACTCAATCATTCAACAAACCAAGAGTAGATAAGCTTAAGAACCCTAAGTGGCTGCTAAACAAAATATAAGATAAAGGATAAAAGGGAGCCGGGTCAATCCAGTTCAAACCGGTTTAAACCCGGATCAAAACTAAAACAAGTGAGGAGCCTGGCGGCTCCACGCGGGCAGGGTTTGGCCGATGGGAGGTGGCGGATGGCTTCACGTGGGCAAGTTTTTGCCGATGGGAGGTGGCCGATGGCTTCCCGCGGGCATGGTTTGGCCGCGGGAGGTGGCCGCTGGCTTCACGCGGAAAAGGTTTGGCCGCGGGAGGTGGCCGCTGATGGTGGCGATCAAGTTTGTCTCCTGTTCCATCGGCTTGTGTTTGGCTGCTGGTCTTGACCGCTTGCTTCACGCGGGAAAGGTTTGGCCGATTGAAGGTGGCCGATGGCTTCACGCAGGCATGGTTTGACCGCAGGAGGTGGCCGCTGGCTTCACGCGGAAAAGGTTTGGCCGCGGGAGGTGGTCGCTGATGGTGGCGATCAAGTTTGTCTCATGTTCCATCGGCTTGTGTTTGGCTGCTGGTCTTGACCGCTTGCTTCACGCGGGCAAGGTTTTGCCGATGGGGTTGGCCGATGGCTTCACTCAGACATGGTTTGGCCGCGGGAGGTGGCCGCTGGCTTCACGCGGAAAAGGTTTGGCCGCGGGAGGTGGTCGCTGATGGAGGCGATCAAGTTCGTCTCCTGTTCCATCGGCTTATGTTTGACTGCTGGTCTTGACCGCTTGCTTCACGCGGGCAAGCTTTGGCCGATAGGAGGTGGCCGATGGCTTCATGCAGGCATGGTTTGGCCGATGGGAGGTGGCCGCTGGCTTCACGCGGAAAAGGTTTGGCCACGGGAGGTGGCCGCGGGAGGTGGCCGTTGATGGTGGCGATCAAGTTCGTCTCCTGTTCCATCGGCTTGTGTTTGGCTGCTGGTCTTGACCGCTTGCTTCACGCGGGCAAGGTTTGGCCGATGGGAGGTGGCCGATGGCTTCACGCAGGCATGGTTTGGCCGCAGGAGGTGGCCGCTGGCTTCACGCTGAAAAGGTTTGGCCGCGGGAGGTGGCCGCTGATGGTGGCGATCAAGTTCGTCTCCTGTTCCATCGGCTTGTGTTTGGATGCTGGTCTTGACCGCTTGCTTCACTCGCCACCGTTTGGCCGATGGTCTTGGCCGCTGATGGTGGTGATCAAGTGCCTCTTCTCCACTTCACTCCTCTTTGCTTCTTTGCATCAAAACAAGTCCAAATGCTCCAAATGTGATGATATTACTCCAAGAACCTGAGAGGTAGCACACTAGATGCATATGCTCCTAAAATAACCTAGAATGACAAGATAATGCAACAAAACTAACCAAAAACAAGGCTTAAAACCCAACAAAAAACAAGATATCACATATCTAAAATTCCATCTTTATTTTTTTATTTACAGGTGAGGAGAGACGATATACTAAATCTGATAGTATTGAAACGTCAGATAGAAGTTCTCATGATAAATGATCTACACTCAGGATTTCCTAAACAGTATACAAGTTTCTGGATTGCCAAGCCATGCGTTAACGTTGAAAATAGGAGCACCTGTCATGTTGCTAAGGAATATAGACCCTAAGGGAGGTTTGCGTAATGGTACGAGGTTAATTATTACTCAGATGGCCAATCATGTAATCGAAGCAAGAATCGTGACAGGAAAAAAGGTGGGTGATAAAGTACTTATCCCTAGGATGTATGTTAGTCCACCTGATGCAAAGTTTCCCTTTCGTATGAGGCGACGAAAGTTTTCTGTTACCGTGACGTTTGCAATTACTATAAACAAAAGTCAAGGTTAGACGCTAGAACATGTTGGATTGTTTCTATCGAACCGGTTTCACACATGGACAGCTTTATGTTGCCTTCTCTCGAGTCACAACCAGAAAATGCTTTAAGGTATTAATTACAGATAAAGATGGGAAATGCCAGAATAAAACACTTAATGTTGTTTTCAAAAAGGTATTTGAGACTGTATAATTATGGTTTGTAGTTGGATAATTGTTTTGGATATTTAGACTTGAATTACATTTCTTTTCTTAAATAAAGTGATTTTTAATATCTTTAACACTACCTCTATTTAATAGTCAGATATAGACTTTCACATTGGAGAAAACCATTTTCTAATTTTGACTTATTCTATATTATAAAGTAATAGATAAATACATTGTAGATGGTCTAAGAACATTTTATTAAAAAATTTCACATGATTATATTTTATTTGGTTTCAACAATGTTGTTTGAAAACATATAATTGTTAGCTGTGTCATAAAATGTATATATAATTTTATATCATATCTATTAACTACAAACTTTACCTTTAATCTGTAATTATATATATAATAATAAATATTAAAAATATTTAATAGTCAAACAAAAGGTGAGACAATAAAACGATTAAGACGCAACGTTTAATCGTGACTGTTTGTATTCTTACAAATCTGGAATCCCCTTTTCGTTTTCGATAACAGAGAAGTAACAGGAAAAATCCTAATTGGAGAAAATCATGAGATTCAATTAGCACCAAGGTCAAGGTCTAATTGATCTTCTTCCTGGAAGAACTAATTGGCGTATACACGCCAAGGTCTTACATTCTTGGAGTATCAGCGAGTTCTTTACAAAAGAGTACTGCTTCTTGTGGATGTTGAGGTTAGTATCGTTAATTGAACATCATTCTTACTTAAAGTTCAATTTTTAACAATTCTTATATATATGACTTCCTACACAATTGTTATTAAACTGTGAAGAGTAACACAATCGAAACTACTTTTTTACCAAATACACTCGCTAAACTCCGGAAATATATCAACGATGGTGAATGATATGATATTAGAACTTTCAAAGTAATCAATCCAACCCTGAATGAGAGGAATACTCATCATCCTTATCAAATTAAATTCACGGACGATACCACTATGACGCTGGTCCAACAATTGAGTCCAAAGAATTATTTTTGATTCGAGGATTTGGATAATATATATCGTGGAAAAATAAATCATCTCATCTCTTACGGTAAGTGTTTCGTTAATTAATTTCATATTGATATGGTACAATATGTGAGTATAGTTAATTGTAATTTTGTGTTCGGGAATCTAGAATCTTTATAGGATCTGGTGTAACTTTGTGTATTGGTCCCTCCCTTAGAAAAATATGAATTAAACTTTTACCAAATATAGATTTGCAACACTTTGGAAAGCTAAATTCTGTCTTTTCCCAAATTAGATGTCTGTGAGTGTATAGTAGATGTGGAAGATAAAAGAAGACCTGAGAGTGCCAATAATAGTAATGATGTTCTCACGTTGTTGAATGGCAGGTAAAAGACATTTACTTTACCTTTCGAACAGTTACGTTTTAAAGTTGTCTCTGTTAAAATTTTTTATTAATTTGATAAACATGTAGGAATGAAACTGTGAAATATCGTGTCAAAGACAACTATGCTTCTGAATTCATGTCTAAATGGCAATCAAACGGGTGCCATCTCATATACAAATCCAAACATTTGTTTTGTGTAATGCGGTTTGTGAAAGTCGGAGAATATGAAGGTGTGTAACATAAAATAGTTCTGATATAATCATCATAAGGTAACCAATATATTCACTTTAAACTGCAAATGTTTATAGGTGCACCATGTATCGAAAACACATTGGCCTATTCGAAGATCTTTATAAAACAACAGTTCAAAGGACTGGAGCATCACCAGGCTATCTAAGATTTGATTATGTAAAAATAACTTTATACACTTTATATATGATTATGTATGATGTTAAAATAATTTTGTTTCATACACTTTATATATTTACAGGTCTGAGTTTGCTGGACGTTATTACATAAACCATGTGATGGAGCATTAACATGAGAGCTCAGGGACTCAGTCATAAAGAATGGACTCAGAAATGAAGATACGGTGGCTTAATGAACTTTTTGTATATGCAAACTTTAGTATAATTTTGAATGTTTATAGTACCAAATACAATGGTCTAAATAGAAGTACATTTATGGATTGCTTAAAATATTATTTTAATGGTCTAAACGAAATTATATATTAGATTATCCCAAATTATTATATCAAGGTAATTAAAATTGACCGTAACAATTGTATTTAGCTCATTTTAAACTTTGTTACGGCCAATTTGGGCTTAAACTTTGTAAATGGACTTTAAAATTTCAATTAAACTTTAAAAATGGACTTTAAAATTTCAATTTATATTTTGCATATGTAGAGTAATACTATAAACATTTTATTATTTTAAAAAGTAAAAAAAATAATATTTAATATGAAACTTAAAAAAAATAATATATATTTGAACATACGAACTACTATAAAAATTATAAAAAAATAAACAGGTTTTTAAAATATAATAAAATTTGATTCAACATTTTAAAGAATTAAATAAGTTTTTTTTTCTATTCAGTTCCTGCCCGCACAAGCGTGCGGGTAACTTTCCTAGTAAAACTTGTAACAGATGTGGTACTGAAGAAGGGAGAAATATGCCACATAGCTTGAACACAACAAAGATACAAGAACTTGGCTTTAACTCTTTCAAGTCATTACGTGAGATGTTTGATGACTGTATTAAGTGTTTCCAAGACAAGGGACTACTCTGAAAACAAAAGAAATGATCAAGCTTTTATGAGAATCTTATGGACCTAATGATTCCACACTATGTCTGTTCCCATCAATCTTTTGGACACTGAAAAAGAAATAATATCATCTCACTCATGTCTTGTGGAGTTTCTTTCTTTGGACTGATAGTGTCACGTGCTTGACAAACATGCACCTGTGCGTACAAGTAAAGGTACAAGAGAACGTGTCAGTCTCTCTACACTAGTACTCTCTACTTTAAGGTGGTGGAGAATGTCACTTTGGAGAGTCGCCTCCATTTTATTTTTGGTCGCTCACAAGTCACAATCACTCACTATTAGCAGCCTTCAAAAGCGTAAATGCGATCCAGCTGTTATGTACGAAGCAATCATAGTCATTAAATTCAACTCATAACTTAGATTCCCACTCTGTAGAATCTCTCAGGGGCTAGAATTTATTTCCTGAAAATAGACAACATTACAAGAGAAAGGGTAGGAGAAGAAGAGACCAAAGATATACGAAGACTAACAAAGAACAACGCATACAAGGAAATAGAAAAAAACATAAAGATTGAAGAAAGTGAAACCAACATCCAAATCGTGAGCAAAACACTCCCTTAGGACTGCTCTCTAAAAGCAAATGAAAAATCCAAAGGAGATCAGACCGCAAGGATCATACTTTCTAGCTTCTTCATCATGGTTATGGGAAACAGAAAACAAAGCTAACAAGTTGTAAACTAGGCCGAGCTTTCGCAGTATGTTGTCTTGATAGAAATTGACTCTTATTCTTCGAAAGCAATGTTGAGAGGCGGCGCGAGTTGATCAGCATAGGCAAACTTCAAATCACCAAACTCGAGTTCCATATCAGTGAAATCACAGTCAGGTAGCTCACTTGGAACGCTGTTTTCAAACCCGCTGATGTTGATATCCTTATCGAGCAAAGAGTAATCATCCAGCAGATGGTCATAGTCGGCATTAAGGAAGCGCTCAAAGTCTAGTCCCGCATAATTTGCACCAGAAACCATAATATCCTCTTCTGCTGATAAGAATCTCAGATCAGGGATTTGCAGATCCGAAAAGTCGAAATTGGCAAACACTTCCTTGGCAGAATCACCAGACGCAGCAACATCTTTGTTCAGAGACGTCTTTTCTTCAGACAAAATCATCAACACTGACACAAGAAACAGAAGCAGAAGCAGGAGAACCCAAGCACTGGCTAGTCACTGATACAACCGATGAAGAAACAGAAGAACGACAAGAGACAAATGCATCATACTCAACCTTCTTGTCAACATAAGCCTTCTCAGCTTCTTCGTACTCCTTGTAGAGAGTGGAGCTACGTATGTTTTTCTTGTGGGAATTAATGTTTAGCTGTTTTTTATGGCTTTAAAAATTATTGCATCCGAAGGCGATATCTCCAAAACCGCCTCATAAGTCATATCACTGCCTGAATATCGTTAGTGGGAATGTGGAAATTTGGATACAATTGCAATGATATTGATTGGTATTACGTTGACGTATCATCGTCTAATCATTTATGTTAAACTCTCCACCAAAGTCAGAGAATAGTATTCTTGGTGTGGACTATATATACCATCCACGTGTAGACGATTCTAATATGAAACAATGGTCCTTCATAACTTCATACGGATAATGGATAAATAATACTACATAACTATATATTGATGATGATTTTGGAATGGTCCTTCATAACTTCATAACAATGGTCCTTCATAATATGAAACAATGGTCCTTCATAACTTCATAACTATGTCGGACCAACCAGCCGCTAACCATATATTTTTAAATTAAAGTTAATATATATTGAATCAGGCACAAAGTATATCAAAATAAACTCAAACGATTAACGAATAAGCTCGTTCTTATTGCTTTAGAAACTCCTCAAAATTAAAACAATATTAATCTCTCTAATCTCACAAGTGTTGTTACATCTCAACAACTACTTATATATAGAGAGACTTATTAATTAAAATAACAATTAGATAACTCCTAACTTGTTATAATCCTAATCTCTTTTGGAAACCATGACTTGGTGAGATTAGGATAACTTCTATCATAAGTTATTCAAGCTTATCCTCAACAATCACCCCCTTAAGCTTGAAGCTCTTGTTTGACACATCATGAACACCAATGAAGTCTCTCATTTCTCCAAACTTGATCCTTCCAAGCGGTTTGGTCAAGATGTCAGCCTTCTTCTCAGTACCGGGAACGTGCTCCACATCCACCTGCTCATTTTCCACACACTCACGAATGAAGTGATACTTTCTGTGGATGTGTTTACTACGGCCATGAAAGACTGGGTTTCTGGTGAGTGCTATTGCAGACTTATTGTCAATGCAAACCGTTACCTTCTTAAGAGCTTCTCCCGTAACTTCAGACAGTAAGTCCTGCAACCAAATTGCCTGCTTCGCCGCTTCAGTACCAGCCATAAACTCAGCCTCACAAGAAGATAACGCCACTGTCTCCTGCTTCTGTGAGCACCAAGTGATCGGACAGCCATTGAGATAGAAGATGTGACCACTCGTACTCTTACCATCATCTTCGTCTACATTGTGACTATTGTCACTATATCCTACCAAGCCCGAACTGTCACCTCGTTTGAAACTGAGACCATAACCCGTAGTGCCTTGTAAATATCTTAAGACATGTTTTAAAGCTGCTCCATGACACTTCTTCGGACTATGCATGTAGCGACTAAGAATTCCAACAGAAAACGCGAGAGCAGGCCGAGTGTGAATTAAGTATCTGAGACAACCAATTCCTCTCCTATACTCGTGTTCACAAATCGATTGATCCGTCTCCGCTTTAGAAAGTTTTGTACCAGTGTCCATAGGAACCTGCACTGCATTACACTCGCTCATGCCTGCTTCCTCAAGTATCTTCTCTGCATATCTCCCCTGCTTCAAAGTAATCCCACTCTGTTCTTGTAAAACCTCAATGCCGAGATAATACGTCAGCCTCCCAAGGTCACTCATCTCAAATTTTGAAGACATACCTTGTTTGAACTCGAAGATCAGATTCAAGTTACTACCAGTGACAAGAAGATCATCGACATACACTGCAACAATCAACAATTGATCCTTTTCTTGTCTCCGATACAGAGCAGGCTCTTTAGCACATCGAACAAACTTCAGTCCCAACAGAATTTGATTGAGCTTGTGGTTCCAGGCTCGCGGAGCTTGACGAAGTCCGTAGAGTGCTTTGTTCAACTTGTACACCAGTCTATCATCTCCACTTCTTATGAAACCTTCCGGTTGAGCAACAAATACTTCTTCTCTAAGTTCTCCATGAAGGAAAGCAGTCTTGACATTTAAGTGGTGCACTTCCCAACCTCTAGACGCAGCCAAAGCAAGAATGAACCGAACCGTTTCGATTCGCGCCACCGGTGCAAACACCTCATCAAAATCTATCCCGTGTTTCTGCACATATCCCTTCGCGACTAGCCTTGCTTTGTGCTTGTTGATGCTACCATCAGAGTTCCTCTTGACTTTAAACACCCATTTCAAGCCTATTGGTCTAACGCCTGATGGTAACTCCACTAAGTTCCATACTTGATTCTTTTCGATAGACCTCAGCTCCTCAACACAAGCATTTCTCCACACCTCTAGCTCCTTTGCCTCATCATAGCTTCTGGGTTCATCATTCAACGTCAGTAAGAGTCGTTCTCCCTCTTCCTCTGCTAAAAGCACATAATCACTTAAATAACTCGGCTTCACACTCGGTCTAGTTGACCTTCGTAACTCAGGCTGAACTGGTTCCGATACTTCACCTTGAACCTCTTCTAGTATTTCAAACCTGTCCTCAATATTAGGACCTTGCTCGCAGTCTGCACTGTCATCTCTTAGACCATTGTTACCAAAAACACCAAAACTTATAGTGAACGACCCTAGAGCCTCTGTCTCTCCCTGTGAATCATTCCAATTCCACCTCTTTGTTTCATCAAACGTTACATCACGGCTCACTGTTATTCTTCTTGTTGAGGGATTCAACATCCGATATGCTTTACTTTCAGGCTCAGTTCCAAGATGTACTAGTGCACGAGACCTGTCATCCAGCTTCTTGAGATGTTGTGACTCCACCTTGACATAACCAACGCAACCAAAGACCCACAAGTGCTCTAGATTTGGCTTCTTACTTTTAAGCATCTCGTAAGGAGTTTTGTCACACAGAGATCTTGTGGCAACTCTGTTAATCAGATAGATGGAATGTCTCACTGCCTCTCCCCAAAGATAATTAGGAACATTCATGTGTTTCAGGATGCTTCTTGTCATCTCAAGCAAGGTTCTGTTTCTTCTCTCCACCACACCATTCTGAGCAGTCAAGTGTCTTTGAATCCTAGATTCTTCGCAGAAACTTATAAATTCATCAGACACAAATTCACCTCCCCTATCTGTTCTAAACACCTTGATAGTTATCCCGAGTTCTTGCTCAACACGAGCTTTGAACCTTTTAAATGCACTGAAAGCATCACTCTTTTCTTTCAAGAACAGAGACCACATGTATCGTGAATGATCATCGATGAGCACAAATATATACCTATTTTGTGCCGCTGTTGCAGGTGTAATGGGACCACAGAGGTCACCATGGATCAAGTCAAGCGGTTTCTCAGCTCGAAACCCAGTTGCTTTTGGAAATGCCTTTCTCACTTGCTTTCCAAGCAAACACGATTCGCACAACTCTTTGTCGAACCTCATGTTTGGTATCCTGATTATTAACTCTTTCCTTACCATTGACTCCATTGCTTTAACATTGATGTGGCCTAATCTCTCGTGCCATCTTGTAGATGTATCATCCGAAATCTGCAGCAAGTGATGTTCAGTCTCCATATGGACTTTGTAAAGTCTGTTATGTGATCTGTTCGCTTTCACTAGAAGCTTTCCATCACGATCATGAAGAGTTAAGTAATTCTCCTTCATTCTTACTTCACACCATGTCTCTGTGGCTTGTCCGAGACTAAGTCTATTGCTCTTGAGATCCGGTATCCAGTAAACTTGAGCCAATATTTTCCGATCACCCGTCTTGGTGACAAAAAGAATTGAGCCTCTCCCCTTGATGTCGACGAGTCATCACCAAACCTCACCTTTCCCGTGACAGTCTCGTCGAGTTTGGTGAAGAAGCTACGGTTGCCAGTCATATGATTACTGGCTCCGTTGTCGAGGTACCAAACAGTGTCCCCAGCTGTTTTCGACTCATAATTTTATGGCTTGACCTTCTTCTCATTAAGGAACACCACCTCATGCATCAGTAAGGCTTCACCTTCTTGAGACACTACCTCATGCAACAGTAAGTTTTCAGCTTCTTGAGTTTCTGAATTAGTTGAATCCTGAATCTCCTGTAGCTTAAGCAACCTGTCCGGACAATTTGAGGCATAGTGGCCATGTTTATCACAGCGATAACAAACAATCACCGATTTATCTCTGTTTTGATAGTTGCCACGACCTCTCCCTCTACCTCGTCCGGTGAAACGTCCACCCCTTGCACCTCTTCCTCGACCTTGATCGTAGTCTTCTTGGTAGCTATTTGCATACATAAGCTTTGTCTGATCTTCTTCGTGATCTTCCTCATCACGAATTCGTTCCTCATATGCCTTAAGTCTACCAACTATATCAACAAAACTAGTATTGTTGAGATCAAGAACCTGCTCCAAGGCTGCAATGATGTGGATATATTTTTTTTCTTGGCAAGCTGTTCGGAAACTTCTTGACCATCTTAGGTTCCTCAATACTCATGCCTAATGCTCCAGATTTTGACGCAAGTTCTGATAACTTTCCCACAAAATCATCAATTGTGTCCGTAGCTTTCATCCTCATCCTCTCGAACTCTGACATAAGAGTCTGCAGTCTTGCCTCCTTGACTCTTTCTGCTCCAACGAACCGAGACTTGATTGCCTCCCAGACTTCTTTAGCAGAAACTAGGTTACCAACTTGCAGGGTTAGTGTTTCCGGGATGGATTGAAATAGAAGGGCTTTGGCTAGGTCAACCTTGTCAGCATCCGCTACCTCCTCTGTTTCAATAGTCTCCCAGACTTTGTTTACCTTCAGCACGATTGTCATCTTCATTGCCCACACCGTATAGTTGGTGGTGGTGAGCATCGGACATTGAAGAGTAGAAGTACCGGTCTCCTTTGGTGATGTCACAGCAACAATATCTCCCATGTCTCTTGATCAAAAACAAAACTCTATGCTTCAGATTCAATGATGCTCTGATACCAAATATTGAATCAGGCACAAAGTATATCAAACTAAACTCAAACGATTAACGAATAACTCTCGTTCTTATTGCTTTAGAAACTTCTCAAAACTAAAACAATCTTAATCTCTCTAATCTCACAAGTGTTGTTACATCTCAACAACTATTTATATATAGAGAGACTTATTAATTAAAATAACAATTAGATAACTCCTAACTTGTTATAATCCTAATCTCTTTTGGAAACCATGACTTGGTGAGATTAGGATAACTTCTATCATAAGTTATTAAAGCTTATCCTCAACAATATATACACGGCAACTTTTTAACTACGTGACAGTTTGGTATTTATAATCTTTCATTTACAGGACTTTTAACTAATCTTCCTGCAGGATTGCTTTCTGTTGGGTTGTTTATTCTTATTTGTGGGTTTTAATGTTAAGGCGGTTGGGGATGTTGACGATTGTTATTTCTACTTTCAGCATTGGTACTTTTGTTCCTTGTAGTAGTTACTTGATAAACAACTTACCACAAAATGACATACTAGATACATTGCAAATTGTTAGGAAGGATATATATGTTCCAACGGAGGACAAGCATCACATTTTTCTTTCAACTTTCCTTTGTGTTAATTTCGGATTCACTCAACAAAGCTTTGCCTAAAGAAAATGTTGGACAAGAAAGAGACTATATTTTCGTTTTCTTTTTTTTTTTGAATTTAATGTTAAATTATATTTAAAAGAAAAATAAACATTTTACAAAGTTTATGTAGATAAAAAAACTTTAAAACATTTTGAAGTAAGAACTTTTAAAATGTGATGCTTCCACGAGCAAACTTGAATGGATGTGCTTTGACTTCCTTGAAGTGTGCTTAGATGGTTGCAGACGTACTTGTCGATCTGCTTAATCAGTTGCTCTGCTGTCAATGGGTGTTCACCGTGTTGTCTCCCATTCCTTTCTCTCCAAAGTGAGTAATGGGTAGTTTGAAAAGCATATCCCAGAATGAAACGTAATGTTTTGTCAAGAGCATTACCCGCAAGAAGAGAGAGAACTTCTGGCCAGTGACTTGTGTAGTTGTCCGTGAGGAGCTTTTTCACTAACCCTTCCCACACCAACTGTGACTAAGAACACTCAAAGAAAAGGTGATCTCTCTTCTCTAACGGGTGGTTGCAGAAAATACAACTTACGTTAGCCTGAGGATACCAGTGCTGCATTTTATCTCCCGTTGCGACTCTGTTCTTGAAAATCAACCAGGTAAGGAAAGCATATTTTCGTTCATTTTTTATTCCTATCGATCTTTGTCTCTGTTTCCCATAAACTAAACCATCTTGTAATAAAGACTCGTAAAAGAAAACATCTTCGATATGCTATTGTTAACTTTTTGCCTAAGAAAATAATTTACTCAGATTGAATCATAAAACGTTATAAACAGTGTTATATCAATATGAAATACACTAAATAGAATTTAATAGTATATTTCAGATAGGTTACTCATTTTTTTAAATACAATTTTGTTTTTAATAGCTTGTGTTTTCCTAATTTTGTTCATTGTCTTTCTCAAATTATATCAGTTCAAATTATTTGTTTAAATATTTCACTACTAAGAACACATATATATATATATACTAGATTAGGACCCGCCCGATGTGCTGGTTTAGTTTTTTAAAATAAAATAAAATTTAAAAGAATATAAAGTAAATATTTTAGTAATCTATCTATAAAAGTAAATAGATACACCGAGGTATCCAATGTGACATTTAATGTAAAAAGTGTGACTCTGCGGTTGAGACTATTAATCATGTTTTCTTTGAATGTTGTTGCTTGTGTGAAGTTTGAGATTTATCTCCGATTCTGGTCTCGTCAGAGAGTTTTACATATGAGTCGGTGTAATCGAATTTGGATTTTGTTTTCTGGAAGGATGCCTCTCAAAAGGGTGATCCTGATCAACTTTTTTAATTACCATGAATTTTATGGGCAATCTGGAAAACCATAAACAAAAAAGTTTTTCAAGGTTTATAGATTGAGGCAAATGATATATTTGCTAAGGCTTTGGGCGATAAGTTAGTCTGGGAAGAGGCGCTCTCTTTTACGGTGATCATGTAAGCTCCATCTCCGTCTTCGAATGTCCATGTTTTTCACTTCGTATCTAAGATGGAGCCTATTTTCCCCCTGCATTTGGAGTTAGAAGAGTTGTTGTGGGCCATGGAGCGGATACGTGCTGTAGGAATCACTTGTCAACATTTTGAGACTGATTGTGCTGAGTTACTTACTATGGTGCAATCCAAGATTGCCCGTCTTTCTCCAACCTGCTCGATGAGTTTAACTCGCCCTTCCAACTATTCTTCATCTCTTGGATCCCGCGTACGGCAAATACAAAGGCGGAGTATGTTGCATGTGCTTCGCGTTCTCTTATCTCTGAAGTTTCTTTTGTAAACCCCTTCCCTCCGGCTTGGGCAACTAACCCATGAATTTCCTTTTAATTTATTGTTTGGTTGAAAAAAAAAAGTAAATAGATACACTTTTAGTTAAAGAAAGTAGTTGTAGATGAGTTCAAAGTTATTAAAATAAAATGAAATTTAGCAAATAATATATATTCAATTCTTTTCGTAAGTAAAAACAATGTATAAAAGTATAGAGATAAACTTTTAGTTATAGAAAATAATTGTATTTTTTTGTTATAATACACTAATGTATATCCATTTACAAATATACTATCTACATTACCACTAAAAATGTATTTGTACACACACAAATATTTTACTTGTAAAATATACTCTTTCGTCTTTACTACAACCAACAAATTTTATTTATGAACACATTAAATAACCTATTATATATCTCTTTACTTTAATATTTTCATAGTTACAAAAACACATACGTTAATCTTACATACTCATATCTTATATATATATTACAATAACAGTCTTTTTAAATAAATTATTTGATTGGTGAAAAAAATATGAGACGATTTATTATTATTTCTTCTATTTCAACAATCTTTTTCTTTTTGTAAAGGTGAGTATTTACATTTTTTTAAACAGTAATTAATTGTATAATTTTCATAATCATTTATTTATCTTATAAAACAAAAGTAATCATTTTTCTTGTAAAATTAGCAACTTAAAATTAAAATAAGTAAACAATATTATAATTTCAAATTTTGAATTTCTATTTATTAGGTTTTCTTTTCCCTATTTTACTTTTATATAAAAAAAAATTTATGGTAGGTCTTGAATTTTTACATTTTTATTTTTAAAATTTTTAATAAATTTAGAATTGACACGTGTACATCTGAATGATACAACTGACACATGTCACGATCTTGTTAATGAGTAATTTTGATTTTCAACTTCAACAATCTTTTTCTTTTTGTAAAAGGGAGTATTTACATTTTTTAAACAGTAATTAAGTGTATAATTTTCACAATCATTTATTTATCTTATAAAAAAGTAATCATTTTTCTTGTAAAATTAGCAACTTAAAATTAAAATTAGTAAACAATATTATAATTTCGAATTTTGAATTATTATTTATTAGATTTTCTTTTCTCTATTTTACTTATATATATAAAATCTTTTTATGGTAAGTTTTGAATTTTTATATTTTTATTTTTAAATTTTTTAATAAATTTAGAATTGTCACGTGTTAACATCTGAATGATACAATTGACACATGTCACGATCTCAAATTTGTTTCTAATTCATGTAGATTAGTAAAATAGTAAAAATCAAATTTGTTTCTATATTTATTTTTGACACGTGTCAACATCTTATCAATATTTTTGACATGTGTAATGATCTCGTTAATAAGAAATTTTGTCATTGAACTTTATATAATAAGATACTCGATTCTCCCTTCGTTTTGTTACCCTACCAAATATGTAGTCCAATGCTAAGTCAGTTAAATTATCATATTTCATAAACCTCTTTTGAGACTTAGAAAAGCCCAAAGTTGTTCATTAGCTTTGCTTCAAGCCCAAGGCTAATATAATGTTAGAGTTATACTAATATGTTATGAATATATTGTATTATGTGGATGCCCATTATCGGCCCATTAGTGTAACCCTAAACCCTAATATTTATCCCTATATATGTTGTATCATATAGAACAGAAGAATAAGATAAGAGAGTAATTCCCTAAACCCTTTTGTTATAACATGTTATCAGCATGAGTCTCTAATCCTAGCCGTTTCATATAAAAAAAAAAAAAAAAAAAAAAAAAAAAAAAAAAAAAAAATCTACCAGCCGTCTCATCACCGACGGTTTACCATCGTTTTTGAGGATGAAATCCTAACCGAGATATATCTCTCGGAACCCTATTCGAGTGTCTGTTTCTTATCTACTATACTTTTAAGTTCACCGATCAAACCAGCACACGGTTCATTCTACAGATAAGTTTTACCTCATGTTTATAATTATCGCCTAATGCTTACACATGTCCTCATACGTTAGGAACTATAATCGTTCATGGTATTCGATATGTTTGTAGTAACTTAATTTATTGTTCTTGCTATTATCGAATCGTATACGCATGGTCTTGATATAGTTATTGTTTCAATTGATTTGTTCGATGATTATTAAATTACCACATCATGAGATCTTTGTGTTGTCACAAATACATTATCAACGAATACATATATAGTGGAATTTTATTAATTATTCTATTATTTGGCTTGGTCAGACATATTGTTTTGTTTGTCTATCGTTGGTTTTGAGTCAAAAGTTTAGTAAACCGGTATTCTGAATTATAATCCTTAGCGATACTTTGTATTCATCTGATTGTTCGTGATCATAGTCGTCACTTGCACTACCAAAAAATGGGTATAAAATAAAAGTTCACATCATTTAGTTAATTGATGTGTCTATTAATTTTTGGTAAAATCACTTTCGTTAAATGATACAAAATTTACATAATTTAGAAAAATGAGGTTAAAATAAATTATATTAACATAATTCGTTTTTAGACATAAGGTAACGTAAATTTTTTTAAAAAAGTAATGAAGATTTCTCATTGGCTAGTCAAGAGTGGTAAGGATTGAACGTTGGTTTATTATCCACCGTTCATAGATTTAATCCAACAGATTAGATTTTTTTTATTTTTTTATTTTTCTTTTTGTCAAAACTTCTCCTTTTTTTTGGTTGTGATAAAAACTTCTTCTCTTTCAATCTTTTATCTTTCTCATTTCTCACAACTTCTCTTTCATCACATCATCTCATTCGTTCTTCTCCTTTTTCATTTCATCATACAAGTAATAAATCAGTACGATCGTCATTTTTGATCCATATCAAACGGCAATACAAATCTTCGACGATGAGATAGAACGAGGGATGAAAAAACCGATGAGGATGAAGAAGAGAGCGAAAAGTTAAATAAGGCAAGTGCGATTTCAAGGGCGATTCTAGGGTTTGCTGAGTCTCCCTCACGCTAGGGTTTTCGTGATGGCTACTGCCGGTGCACCTTCATGTCGGAGGCGGAGTCCCCTCAGGGGGATGAGTCTTCCTCGCAAAACAAGCAACCGTCTTATGCAGCTGCAGTGAATAAACGTTCATCGCTTAAGAAACACGATTATGAAGTTAGTTTGGTTGATGGTGTTCCAACGATTGCGGTTCCTAAGGCGGTGCTTCAGGATTCGGTTCCCCTCTAGGATGATTTTCTGGTGGGTCGGTTCCCTTCAGCGGCTCCACATGTTGTAAAAATTCACGTAATAGTCAACAAGATCTGGCCTCTTGGTGATAAGTCTGTGCGGATTGATGTCTATGAGCACTCTGCAACTTCTGTCCGTTTTCGAATTCGTGATGAGGACACTAGGCGGAGAGTTCTACGAAGAGGGCTGTGGAACATTGCGGGAGTACCTATGATGCTAGCCAAATGGTCCCCTCTACCAGAAGATGCGCAACCTGTTATTTCATCGATGCCCTTATGGGTTTCTCTGAAGAATGTTCCACACTCGATGTTTTCTTGGGAGGGTCTTGGTTTTTTGACCAACCTATTCGGTTGCACCCGGACACGGAGCTCTGTAGCAAGTTCGGTGAAGCTAAGGTTTTTGTGCAAGTCCATCTCATGCAAACCTTGCCTTCCATGTTTCGTTTTCAGTTAACCAAAGATGAGGATGTTACACCAGTGATGATTGTATGTCTGTTCCAGTGATACTAAATAAGGTTCCTCAGGTAGTTCCTGAAGAAGGGGAAATCGTTTCCCCAAAAAAGGTTTCTGTGGTGGAGGTTACTCCTCCGGTTCCAGTTCAGCAGCCTCTCGCTCTCGTAAATGAGGTGAGGCAGGAAACATCTTCTCAGGTGGACGAAGCTGCAGGTTGGTCGGTTGTTTCTCCTGGTAAGGGTTGCAAGAGCTCTGACAAAGTTCGCAGTCCACCTGCTGCTGAACAAGTTACAATTTCGGGTTCTTCGAGATTCTCTGCTTTAGGGGATACAGAGGATGTTGGTGATTCAGCTACAGTTAAGTCTGATCCTCCGATTCCACCTTTTGTCGTCACAGCAAATGACACGGGGCCTTCCGCTTCTACTGTGGTACCTATTAAGCAAGCAAATGCGATGGAGGTTCCAATTCGAGCCTCTCTGCCGCGGCAATCAAAACAATTAAACAAGACTGCTTCGGAGTCTTCTTCTCAGCAAGCCAAGGGGATCCCTCCTGGTATCTCGAGCAAGAAGAACTCCCGCAATCGTCATTAATGTCGGGTTTTTTCTGGAACATGTGTGATTTTAACAAATCTAAAAAACATTCTTTTGTTCGTGGTTGCAAACTGAGTCTCTACAGTTTGCATGTTTACTCGAAACGCGTGTCCAGGAAACAAAGGCCCCTAGGATCATTTCTTCTGTGTTCCGAGGTTGGTCTTCAATTACCAATTATGAGTTTAATACACTTGGTCGAATTTGGGTGGTTTGGAAGGAGGATGTGCGTGTAACACCAGTCTTCAAGAGTGGTCAGGTTGTCACCTGCTCCATTCTTATGCCTGGTCACAGTACGGAATTCTTTGTCTCGTTTGTCTATGCTTATAATCTGGCTGAAGAAAGGAAAGAGCTCTGGGAGGACCTAAAATCTCACTTTGATTCTCCACTTTTAACGAATAAGCCTTGGTTGATAGTTGGAGATTTTAATGAGATACTTGATGGAGTAGAACATTCTACCTATGATGATAACCTCTTTGTCACTAGTGGAATGCGTAACTTTCAGGATGTAGTGCGATATTGCTCTTTACAAGATATGCATTCTCATGGTCCTCTGTTTACTTGGGAAAACAAGCGGGGTGAAGGCTTAATCTGTAAGAAATTGGACCGTCTCCTGGTTAATGAGGTTTGGAGTCGTTGCTTTGTTGATGCTTATGGTGTCTTTGAATCAGGTGGGTGCTCTGATCATCTACGATGCAGATTTTCAGTGGGGTTTCAAGTTGGTAAGCCTAGAGGACCTTTTAAATTTTCAAACGCCATCATATCATCGTCTCAGTTTGTTCCTACGGTACAAGCTTTTTGGGATAGTACGGAGACTCTCTATCACTCTACCTCTGCTATGTTTCGCTTTGCCAAGAAGCTTAAGGCACTAAAACCTCTCTTAAGGTCCTTAGGTCGTCAAACGCTTAGTAATCTTTCAGAACAGGTGGAACACGCTCACAAAGACCTTTGTCAGAAACAGCTTGCTACGCTATCTTATCCCACATCTGCAGCTGAGGAGGCTGAGGAGCAGGCTTTCCAGCGATGGGATCACGTGTCTGATTTAGAGGAATGTTTTTTGAAACAACGGTCCAAGTTACACTGGTTGTTGGTGGGGGATAAGAACAATAAATTTTTCCATAATGCTGTCAAATCTAGACAAGCTCATAATGCTATCCGCGAGATTCTTTGTCAGGATGGTTCCACTGCAAACACTCAATCGGGGATTAAAGCAGAGGCAGTTAGGTTCTTCAAGGAGTTCCTGACTTACGAGCCAGTAGACTACGAGGGTATGAGTGTTGCTCAGCTTGAGGAGTTGGTGACATTCCGTGTTTCCTCTGTTCAATCTGAGGGATTATTGAGGGTGGTTTCTGAAGAAGAGATTCGTCAAACACTGTTTAAGATGCCGGCAAGTAAGTCACCTGGTCCAGATGGTTACACTGTTAAATTTTTCAAGCAAGCCTGGTCGATTTTGGGTAAGGACTTTGTTGTTGTTGTTCAGTCCTTTTTTCTTAAAGGCTTCCTCCCTAAGGGTGTAAATTCGACAATCCTAGCCCTTATCCTCAAGAAAACTGACTCTCAGGAGATGAAGGATGATGTAGTAATTTTCAGTATCAATTATTTATCAATCCACAATTTGCAATCAACCAACACACCAAGAATACACAAAATGCTTAATCTATTCTTAATCAAATAAAAGTTCTTTTGTCACAATATCTAACGAACTGATTAAAAGCAAGAAATCAAGATAATTCAAACAGAGTAAACTCAAAGAAAACAGAGCACAACTAGAAATAATATTGAAAATCAAGAATTAACTAGAGAACCTTGGACAATGTTATTGACTTGGGAGATAGCTAATCAATCCTAGATGTCTAAGTAATAGCTAAGAACAATCCTATGGCTAGAACACTAATGCAAATCAATTCATTTCCATGATAGAGATCATATGCTAGTCAAATGATAATCAACAATTTCCAAAGGTAATCACAGGACAGGCATGCATTAAGAACAACTTCAAGTACCACTAAACACCCTAATCATCAATTTTCATTGGCTAGGAATGCAAAGCTCTTAAGAAGTTTGGCTCAGGAATTTCATCAAACACCTTGTGGGCAAGGAAATCATAAAGTCTAGATTTTAAGCTTGGTCAAGGCTATCCAGCAATATTAACACTAATCAAGATAGGCAATGCATAAATTAATCCCTAGACATCAAAGATCAACCATCTATCTCCCTAATCTACCAAGCCCAAAGTTCTTAAAAGATCTACTCGCTAATAACCATGATCACACAAAGGAAAGAGGTTTGTCTTTGTGAAACCATAATAAAAGCTTGTAGATTAAGAGATTTGAAAGACTAATTACTATTAAAACTGGAAATCCACACAAAGATTCAACAAAACCAAGTATGGAAATGCTTAAGAACCCTAAGTGGCTGCTAAAAACAAGATAAGATAAGATATAAGGTAAGATATCTGTCTCCTTAATAGGTTTAGAGTATTTATAGGAAAGTAGAAAAGAACCTAGGTCAACCCAAAACAAAGTGGGTCAAACACGGGTCAACATTAAATTAAGTGAGGAGATGGCTCCAGCGGCCATGGTTTGGCCGCTTTTCTTGGCCGCTGGTGCATCCGCTTGCCTCTTTGTGAACTCCATCGGCCACCTCTTGACCGCTGCTCCTTGGCCGCTGGTGTACTCGCTCCAGGCCTCAACTCCTCACGCGGCCAGCTCTTGGCCGATGGTCCTTGGCCGCTGGTGTACTCGCTCCAAGCCTCAACTCATCACGCGGCCAGCTCTTGGCCGCTGGTCCTTGGCCGCTGCTCCATACGCTCAATGCACGTCCTCTGGCTATATATACGGTCACTAAATCAGGTATATCTCCTTACACACACATCCGATTGTCCTGAAATCACCTCCATTGCAAAGATGACTCAATTTCCAATAACTTTAGTGCAGAACTCCAGAGCTAAATCCCAAGGAATGGTCTTCATACGAGTCGATCTTTGAGGGACTGCAGACTGGTTCCGGATCATCAATCATCTTGTGCGCATCCAAATGTGTGTCTTCCATTATATTGCTAATTCTTGACTTATTTAGCTCCCAAGCACACTTTTCTTGTACATCTCTACTCCAACACCTGAGATATCAAACTTGATGCAAAATGCAGCCTAAACAGCCTAAATGCTAATGAATATGCACAAAACAATGAATATTTAAGCTTTAAAATCACATAAAAACACAAGATATCAACTCCCCCAAACTTATCTCTTGCTAGTCCTCAAGCAAGAACCAAACAAAAGTGAGAGAGAGAAGTTTGAAAAAGGGATTCAGAACCAAAAAGCGTCATTAAAAGATTCAAACCACAGTCCTTAAATGCAGTTCAATAGTGCTAAGTTCAATCAAAGTCCTTACAAATATTTTTCTATGCTTAACACAATGCACCAATCTAGTTCATCTTCTATCTATTGGCAAAGACTTGCAATCCTACTGAACATCTCTTTCACATTCATTAAAGTGTTTGGTGTGACCTTGCAAATGGAAAATAAATCAAGCTCAATTGGTTTAAGGGAAAGGCTGTTTATAAAGTGGTTGGAAATGGTGTTTTTGGGTGGTTAACTCTCAAACAAAGAGGAATGCTAGACAGTCATGAAACCTATCTAAGACTGAGAATAATTTGGGTATACAAAGCTTAGCTCTTGATGTTCTACCCACCTAGAAGCTTTTCTACCCTTTTTCTCATCTTTCTTTCCTTTCTTTCAAACCCAAAAGCTCAACTTTAATCAACTTAAACCCCTTTCTCTTCTTCACTTAAGGTCTTAAACTTTTGTATATCTCTAAGGCTATTCTTTGTTTTAAACAATGGCTCCTTTTCTTTCTTGTTCATTCTTTGCTATACTCCCAATCTTATTTGATTTTCCTTTACACTTTTTTTTTTATTATTATTATTCTAGGAGGTTATAACAATACTTTCTATCTCTTTTCTTTGAGATTTAGAGCTTATAACTAAACTTAACCTTAGAGACTTTTCTTTTCTTTTGACCAAGTAAACCTTTATTTCCCTTCTTATTCTCTCTTTTTCCCAAACTTGACCCCAAATCAACATTCTAACCACCTATTTCTTTCAAAACCAGTCCTATTAGCTAGCTAATAAAGATTCCAAACCTAGCTAAAAATCAGAGCCAGTTCTTTGTCATTCTCAATACTCTCAAGATTTCACAACCTATAGCATTATCAAGAAGAGGCCTCACTCAACAAATCAATACAAGGCTTGAAAGAAAAGGTTTGGGGCTCAAAGGCATGGCAAGAGATTGGGTTAAACAAAATAGAGTGGAAAATAGAGATAGTTAACCCAAATGAAAGTTCCATGAGCTAGCATTCATAATCCATATGCAAGATAAATTAAAGTTCAAATTAAAGTCCAAATAATATAGAGATGTAACAATTATCAAGCAAGCTTTACACTAGATGAAAATGCTTTCAAGTGACACAATGCTTTTAAGCTTAGATTCTTCATTTTTTTTCCCAAAGATTAAACAAGCACCAATGAACTATAAATGAGGGCTGTGGGTTCAATCCTAAGACTCTACTTTTAAGAAGCTAGCTTCATTATTATCCCCAATTCAAATGCAAATGCATACAAAATGCTTCTAGACTCAATCCTAAATACAAGAATGAATATGCAGAGCTACATGCAATTGTTTTTGGTTTTTGAAAATTTTCAAATTTTTTTTTTTTGATTTTTCTCAAAACATAGCTATTAACAATGCATCACACAAAAGATGAAAATCAAAACAAAACACAATGTTAGATGGTTAGTCTCTCCCCCAAACTTAATTCACACAGTCCCTGTGTGAGAAAAGTCTAAGAGAAAGACTAATAAAATAAAGATAACAAGACTCAAATGATATGTACAATGGAAATTTAGGACCATACCTTGGCCCTAGTTGTGAACCTTAGGGGAGGGAGTGATAGGAGGAGCTTTAGTGCTCCCTTGAGGTCCTGTTGAATTGGTGGAAGGAGATTGGAGGTTGATAGTAATGACACTTGAGAGAAGTTCATGAAGCTTATCCTTGTCATAATGATAGTTGGGATCTAGCTTGGCTTTGACACTTGCAAAAGGTGAAGAAGGACCTTTGTGCTTCACTTTGTACTCTATTGCTCCATCAACAAGCCCCAAGGGATACAAACACAAAGTCATAGGGGAAGAAACAGTGGTGGGAAGCTGGTTTTGTTTCTTCTTCCTCTTCTTCTTGTCAACAACTTTATTTGCTTGACCCAAATCCCCTTCTCTAGAATCTCCTTTGAGGTCATCAAATAAAGAGTCTAAACACTCACCATCCAAAATTTCCTCATCAAGCTTTGTAGTCTCTTTAATCCCCACTTTATCAACTTGGAACTCTTGAAGGTGATCAGTCAAGTCTCTATGCTCTTCCTTAGTTGCCACTTCTTCACTAGTGATTGTTCCACAAAACATTGTAGAGGAAGGTTTGATAGGATAGGATAGGTTGGGATTCACATGAAGGACAGTTACTCTCTTATTTGGGAAATCAATCCTTGCCCCACAGTGTTGAGAAAGGGAGTTCCTAGTATGAGAGGGAGCTTGTTTGTTTCTTTCATCTGAACTACCATGAAGTCTGTTGGAACTGTGCAATCACCAACTTTGAGTGGATAGTTCTCAATAAAACCAAGTGGAGAGTTTGAGGAAGCATCTCCAAACATGATGGAAGAAGAGGACTGCTTCATATCTTTGATCCCAAGACTCTTTACCATCTCAAGTGAAATCACATTAACACTTGCTCCTGAATCACATAAAGCATCATCAAGTAGTATAGCACCAAGTGAGCAAGGTATAGTAAATCTGCCTGGATCTTCAAGTTTGGAAAGTGTTTTTGGACTTGGTTGTTGTTCACTTGGTGAATCAAAAATTCCCATGATCTCTTCCACCTTCTCTCTGTTTGCTAGAATGGCTTTGATGAACTCTATATGGCTAGGAACTTTAGACAAGCTATCCACATAAGGCAAAGGTGCTCCAACTCTATCCATATTAGCTTTGAAACTTGAGAGCATTTTCTTTTTGGCCTTTGTAAGGACCCTTTGTGGAAATGGAATTGGAGGACTATAAACAGGAAGAGCAATACTTGGTACATCTTTCTTTTCAACCTCCTTGGCATCTATCTCCTTACCCCTTGATCCTTTCTCAGATTTCTCAACTTTAGCAACCACCAAACTCTCAACAGCAGGACCATATAGGAGAGCAGAGATCTCTTCAATAGACCTTTCATTCTCATGAGTATGGCTATCCATTTTTTATTCTTCTAAACTCATACTAGTAGCCCTGTTCACTTCTTCCTTGAAGATGGCATTGCAAAACTCCTTGGGGTTTGGTTCTGGTTTTCCTGGTAGAGAACCCATTTGTCTTGTGGAAGAGGAAGAGGCTTGTCCCTGGACCTGTGTCTGCAACCTCTCAATTTTGGCATTTAACTCACCATATACATTCTCAACCTTGTGGTGCATTGCCTTCATTTGTGTAGCAAGTTCAATGGCTCCTCTTCCTTGTCCTTCTAGGAGTTGTCTAAGTAGTGCAGTTGTATCATCTGCTTGACTTTGAGGATGTGCTGCATTCATTTGCTGTTGAGTCTGGATATAGGTTTTAGGGTTGGCTTGGTAATTCCCTGCAGGCGTTGGCTGATAGTTGGGTTGAGAAGGAAAACCAGGTGATTTTTGTGGTGGATAAGACTGATCTTGTGGGTTCTCCACATTTGTGCTGCGGTAAGAGAGGTTAGGGTGTTGGCGGTAATTGGGATTGAATTTGTTATATCCTTGGCCACCCACATAGTTGACTTCCTCTTGACCTTCAACACAAACCTCCATGCCTTCCTGATAAAGTTCACATTCATTGACAAAATGAACTTGCTTTTGATTGGCCATAAGCATCTTGTCCATCTTGTCATTCAATGCTTTGATCTCCTTTCTGTGCTGCTCATTCAGATCAGAGTAATCTCTTGAGGTTCTATCATAATCTTCCCCATAGTTGCCATCACTTTGAGCAAGATTCTCAACCAAAGTCATACCAACATCAACATCTTGGCCAAGGAAGTTGCCATTACTTGCTGTGTCAAGCAACATCCTGATTTTTGGTAGCACCCCTCTGTATAATGTGCTAAGAAGAGACTCCTTGGAGAAACCATGATGAGGACATTGCATAGTATAGCCTTTGAATCTCTCCCATGCCTCACAGAAACTCTCATTTCCCTTCTGAGCAAAGCTTGATATCTCATTTCTCAACCTTGCTGTTCTTGTAGTTGAGAAAAACTTGGAGAGGAAAGCTCTCTTGCACTGATCCCAAGAGGTGATTGATCCCACTGGTAGGTTCTTCTCCCAAGTCCTAGCTCTGTCTCCAAGAGAAAACGGAAATAGGCGGATTTTGAATGCATCATCAGAGATACCATTGATTTTTACTGTCCCACACATCATATCAAACTGATCCAAGTGATCAAGAGGGTCTTCCATAGGCAGACCATGGAACTTTGAGCTCTGCACCATGTTAATAAGACTGGACTTGATCTCATAGTTGTTATTCTCAACAGCAGGTGCTCTAATTCCTTGGCGGTTCCCATGAATGTTTGGCTGATCAAAAGCTCCAATGACTCTTGGTTGTCTTGGAGGGTGGATAGGAGCTTGGTTTTCATTGTGCTGATCATTTCCATTATGACCAGCAGCAGGAGGCAGATTGTTGTCCATGGCTTGGCGGGCTAAACGGCGGTTCTCTCGTTCAAGTAAGTGAATGTCGTCCACAGGGGGAAACAAGTTGGCTAGGCCGTGGCTTCTCAAGTGCATACAACCTGAAAATCAAAGACAACCCACCAATACAATCCAAGTAACAAACAGTGCAAAGTAAATGAATAGTCACAAGCAAAGTTGAAATCCTAATGGTCAACTAGAATGCAAACGGGCAACGGCGCCAAATTGATGTAGTAATTTTCAGTATCTATTATTTATCAATCCACAATTTGCAATCAACCAACACACCAAGAATACACAAAATGCTTAATCTATTCTTAATCAAATAAAAGTTCTTTTGTCACAATTTTATCTAACAAACTGATTAAAAGCAAGAAATCAAGATAATTCAAACAGAGTAAACTCAAAGAAAACAGAGCACAACTAGAAATAATATTGAAAATCAAGAATTAACTAGAGAACCTTGGACAAGGTTATTGACTTGGGAGATAGCTAATCAATCCTAGATGTCTAAGTAATAGCTAAGAACAATCCTATGGCTAGAACACTAATGCAAATCAATTCATTTCCATGATAGAGATCATATGCTAGTCAAATGATAATCAACAATTTCCAAAGGTAATCACAGGACAGGCATGCATTAAGAACAACTTCAAGTACCACTAAACACCCTAATCATCAATTGTCATTGGCTAGGAATGCAAAGCTCTTAAGAAGTTTGGCTCAGGAATTTCATCAAACACCTTGTGGGCAAGGAAATCCTAAAGTCTAGATTTTAAGCTTGATCAAGGCTATCCAGCAATATTAACACTAATCAAGATAGGAAATGCATAAATTAAGCCCTAGACATCAAAGATCAACCATCTATCTCCCTAATCTACCAAGCCCAAAGTTCTTAAAAGATCTACTCACTAATAACCATGATCACACAAAGGAAAGAGGTTTGTCTTTGTGAAACCATAATAAAAGCTTGTAGATTAAGAGATTTGAAAGACTAATTACTATTAAAACTGGAAATCCACACAAAGATTCAACAAAACCAAGTCTGGAAATGCTTAAGAACCCTAAGTGGCTGCTAAAAACAAGATAAGATAAGATATAAGGTAAGATATCTGTCTCCTTAATAGGTTTAGAGTATTTATAGGAAAGTAGAAAAGAACCTAGGTCAACCCAAAACAAAGTGGGTCAAACCCGGGTCAACATTAAAACAAGTGAGGAGATGGCTCCAGCGGCCATGGTTTGGCCGCTTGTCTTGGCCGCTGGTGCATCTGCTTGCCTCTTTGTGAACTCCATCGGCCACCTCTTGACCGCTGCTCCTTGGCCACTGGTGTACTCGCTCCAGGCCTCAACTCCTCACGCGGCCAGCTCTTGGCCGATGGTCCTTGGCCGCTGGTGTACTCGCTCCAAGCCTCAACTCATCACGCGGCCAGCTCTTGGCCGCTGGTCCTTGGCCGCTGCTCCATACGCTCAATGCACGTCCTCTGGCTATATATACGGTCACTAAATCAGGTATATCTCCTTACACACACATCCGATTGTCCTGAAATCACCTCCATTGCAAAGATGACTCAATTTCCAATAACTTTGGTGCAGAACTCTAGAGCTAAATCCCAAGGAAAGGTCTTCATACGAGTCGATCTTTGAGGGACTGCAGACTGGTTCCGGATCATCAATCATCTTGTGCGCATCCAAATGTGTGTCTTCAATTATATTGCTAATTCTTGACTTATTTAGCTCCCAAGCACACTTTTCTTGTACATCTCTACTCCAACACCTGAGATATCAAACTTGATGCAAAATGCAGCCTAAACAACCTAAATGCTAATGAATATGCACAAAACAATTAATAGTTAAGCTTTAAAATCACATAAAAACACAAGATATCAAAGGACTACCGGCCTATTTCATGTTGTAATGTGTTATACAAGGTAGTCTCCAAGATTATTGCTAATCGTCTGAAGGTTTTACTGCCCTCATTCATCGCTCCAAATCAGTCAGCATTCATTAAGGATAGGTTTATGATGGAAAATATGTTGCTTGCGTCAGAATTGGTGAAAGATTATCATAAGGAGTCTATCTCTCCTCGTTGCATGATGAAGATTGATATCTCAAGGCTTTTGATTCAGTGAAATGGCCTTTTCTTCTGAACATCCTCAAAGCTATCAATCTTCCTCCGGCTTTTATTCACTGGATTGAACTCTGTATTTGTTCGGCTTCATTTCTCTGTTCAAGTTAATGGGGAGCTTGCTGGTTACTTTAAAAGTACAAGAGGTTTGCGGCAAGGATGTTCTTTGTCACCTTATCTATTTGTCATATGAATGAATGTGTTGTCTCTAATGCTGGATAAGGCTGTTACTGATCATCGTATTGGCCATCACTGTAGTGACCCTCAACAAGAATAGAAATCTCAAAATAGAAGATCAAGGAAATGGCCCGGAAAAGACTTAAGAAAGAGGAGGAAGAAAAACAAAGAAGGACGACCCAAGAAAGTCCGAGGAAAAATGTCTAAATCGGAGTATGGCCGAGCCAAGACAAAGTGACCGGAGGTACGGTCAAGGCCCTATAAAAATGTGTCGAGACTCGAGGAAATTACCGAGCGCTCGAGAGAAATGTGTCGAGACTCGAGGAAGTTACCGAGCACTCGAGAGAAATGTTGAGGCTCGAGAAAGATACCGAGCACTCGAGAGAAATGTTGAGACTCGAGGAAATTACCGAGTACTCGAGAGAAATGTCGAGGACTCGAAGAATTTGCCCAAAGACCCGAGAAATTGTCGAGATGGGTAGACGAAGATACCCGAGACGTATTGATGAGAGTATTGCCGATTAGAGTGCCCAAACAATCGAGAGAATTATCGACGATGGTCGAGAGTCGTCGATGGTGATCGAGAATTATGGACGAACGGTACCAGGAAAGTCCGAGATTACCGGAGGGGTTGTCGATGATGCCGGACGAAGGATCCAATATTTTTGGGAAATTATCCTTTCCTTAAAAATAATGACCAATAAGAAGTAAGGAAAGTGGGAGGATTATTTTATTTAAGAAGAAGTTAGTGGAAGGATTAAAAAATTAAGGGGATTAAGAAAGTTAGTGGGAGATTAACTTAATCCAGCTGATTAAAGGGAGATGGCGGAGTCCTATTGGTTAGGAACTAAGATTAAGCCTTGATTAAGTGGCATGCACTAATAAGAAGCCTCACATGCACTAATGGAGGAGTTTTCATGCACTAATACAAGGGGATTAGTGGGATTAATGGCGAGCTCCCATTGGAGGTGGGAATCACGCAGCGCATGCAAGGGGGGTGAGTGACACTTGTCGAAGAATATTGAGGAAGAAGCTTTGAAGTTTTGCCTATAAATATAAGGCAAACAACTTCATTTGGGTGTTTAGCTCAAAAACACTCAAAAACTCTTAAGTTCTTTCAAGAGAGAAATAAGAAGAGATCATCGAGAGAGAAAGAGATCATCGACATTGTGTCGAAGTGATCATTGAGGAGGAGGTCGAGAGCGATCGGGAAAAAGGATCGGAAGAGAAGCGTTGGTAGTAAGGAGTGGTTGCGGATCAAGGTGATCAAGAGAAGAGGCTGTCTGATCGGGTGGTGCAGTGAAGTCCGGTGGTCGTTGACGCGTAAAGGTGAGTCTGTGGTAAGCATGTAGAGTCGCTTTTTGTTGTTGCGGTTAAATTTTATTGCATGCATGCGGGGATAAGTTGATTTGCATGGTGAATAAGGGGGATTCACTTGACATGCGGTTAAAGAGGAGATTGGGTAAAATAAACTCTTAAAAGATGGTTTAAGAGTTACATGCATGATCGAACCTAGAGGGATTTGAAAATATTAAGCTTTGCTTAAAATCGGGTTCATGCATGAATTAGTAAGTAAAGCGGATTGCATGTTGATGCATAAAAATTTGGTTGAAATTGATCGCATGCATGAGTTGGATATAAGGGATGTAAGTGGTTAAAGCGACTGAATCTACATGCGTAAAGTGGATTTGAATGGTATAAGCATGAAGGGTGCATGCATGTAGAATAATCTTAAGACGCATGATCCATATTCTTGCTTCTTGTTGATTATTCTATGTTGGTTTTCTTGCGTGATATAAAGCGGGTGTGCTTGGTATATCACGGCTTGAGTTGGTGATGGTATGTGTGTGGTGATAGCTTAGTCTCTTGAATTTGTTTCTTGAGTCTAGCTAGAAAAGTGTCGATCTGCTGTTCCAATTTTTTTTAGTGTCACGCGTGAGTTCCCGATGATCACTCTCGCGGGGACACCATCACGGCTGGCTAGCTACCGGCGTGACTGCAGCATGACGATGTGGCTTGATTGTGTGGGCTCATGTTGGTGACCTGTGTGGTCTCGGCATGGAGCAGGTGTTGGAATGGAACAGAGTATCGAAGGGCCCTAGGTGTAAAGAGTCTGGAATATTCAAGTGTCCCTTGTCTATGTCTGGTCGTCTTTACATGTTGCGTGTTGTTATGTGATGCCTAAGAGTCTTTTGTTGGACGTCTTAGTAAATTGGGTGTGTGAGGATACGAGTCTAAGACTCAAGTGATTTCTTTTGTTCCCATAAGTTGTTTCTGCCTAAGGTGGCGAGTTGAGACCGCTTGAGATAGATCGTGGTGATCTAACCTCTCTTGCATGGATGTTGGTTGTGAGCTGAAAGCTTCCGCTATAGCTTTTGTTGCGTTGCTTTGATGTTATTGCTAGCTTTGTGGCTTGCTAGCTTTCTTTGGTTGCCGGGGTAGTCGGCTTGGGAAGAGTAATATCCTGTTTAGGATAGAAGGGGGTACCCGGACTCACTGAGTAATCCTAGATTACTCATGACTCTTCGTTTTTGGCCTTGCAGGGAAGCCTAAGTGAGTCTAGAGCCGGAGCAGACGTTAGGGTACCGGATAGGGTTTTCTTGTGTTTCTTGCAAAACCCTATGTTTTTCTAAAAAAAAAAATATAAGTGTAAAGTCTTCCGACTATCTATATATATTACTTTGATGAATTATTTTCGAGGAAATATTTTATTAAAGTGATATATTCGGTTTTCAGGAAAGCATGGCAAGTTGCAAATGATACTCGGCCTTGTCCGGGCCAACACAACGCACCAGGCCGCGAGGGTTGAAAAGCCTAAGTAACCTCGGTCGCGTTGGGATTGTGCTAGGGAGGACCGGTCAGGAAGTCTGCAGCTTCCGTCCCTCGGCCGGATCACCCCGGCGCAGTTCTGCAAGTGGCGTCCCGTGGCTGCCCGATGGCCTTCGTGGTCATAGAGTGGTTCGGGGGCGTTACAACGGTGGTATCAGAGCGGTGTTTTCGAACCCGCGAGCACTTGTGCATTTCAATGTTTTATCGAGTAATGTGTCGCAAGAGCATGAAATTTTATCCGGTCGTTTGCTTGTCTAGTCTAAGTGAAACCTTAGAATGATTTAAGCATCTAACCTTGTTTCTTGTGGGTTTTAGATGTATTCAGGTGATTCAGGTTGCGGAGACGGTTCAGGGAGTGAGGGGCCGAGACATGAGGATTGTGGGCATCACAACGGGTATTTGTCGACGGAATCAGAAAACAGTCAAGAGCCGAGTGATTCGAGTGACTGTGATGAGGACCGGGTGTTCGACGCGGACGACACCAACTGGTCGATCGAGACCGATCCGTCCGAGTGTTTAGATGAAACGGAGGAGGTAGAAGCTGATCGAGATGATCAGACTATTGTGTTGGAAATTGGGGAGCCGAGCCGTCTTCAAGTTCGAATGGACGCGCAAGGCAAGTTTGAAACCCTGCCTGTTGGAGATCATGGAGAGGCGGAAGTGGAGTTAGCCGATAGGCTACAGAAACTACTAATGGATCTTGTGGAGGATCAGGGCGATGATATCAGTCCCTAAAACTATATAAGGGAATATCCGGAGGCGATCGATAAAATCTTAAATTTCCTGACGGACGTGTATGTGCCGGAGGGAGGAGATGATGTTACTAGTGCGGGTGCGATGCCCGAGACCGGAGACATTAGTGAAGAGCGATCCGCGGAAGAGAGATCCGAGACGGTTACAAGAATCGTACTTACGTTAGACGGGATGTGTACACCGGAGCGAGTAAATGAGAATGATGGGGAAGTCATTGTACTGGAAGCCAAGGGTGAAAAGAATCCGATTGATGGAGACCTTAAGACCCAGAAGCCGATCGAGGAAGTAGAAGTGATCGACCTTGTGTCGAGTGACGAAGAGGGGATTCCAACTTTCATAGTGGAACCAAGGAGAGACCGAGACCGGGAAGTTGAGACCAGTACGGAATTATGGGAGAATGCGAGCACCAGAGCTAGATCGGGCCAAGTCGTGAGAGAACGAGGGGAATCGAGCCAAGTTGCACGAGACCGAGGGGAGCCAGATCTCCTAATGCCAAACCAAGTGGTGCCGGACCCAGTGGAATCAAATCAGATTGTGCTAAGGCGCAATAGCCCCATTAGGGCTGTACCGTTGCAAATGGTCCTGCCGGGACAAGAGGAGGAGCAAGAAGAGGAACCAATTGATGTAGATTTGGAAATGCTCGCTAAGAAGTACGAGCTGAGAAGGCAGAACCGAGAGCAACTAAGGATGGAAATTGGGGAAAGTAGTTCGAGTTTGAAGAGAACAAGGGAGTACTACCAGGAGTTGCATGCGAAAGGGGAGTTGGAGATGCACTCCGTAACGTTTCAACCGAGAGGCAGGCTGCGAGTACGAGCCACTGCCAGGAAGAGAGTGGTTTACCCAAATCAAGTCCACATGAGGAACACGCCCTATTGCGAGTTGTGTGAAGGCATTGGGCATTGGACCAGACATTGCTGGAGGCCGGCGTTGAGACGCATGTGTGACCCGTCGAACGAGGACTGTGAATGGTGCGGAGAGCGAGGGCATTTTGCCTATCGCTGCCCAAACCCGGATCGCATGAGATATTGGAGGAGATGTGAGGCGTGTGGAGAGCCGGGACATCCGAACAACCATTGCTGGAGGACAAGACCTCAGCATTTTCCGGACCCGGAGTTTATGGTATGCACCGTGTGTGGGGGAAGAGGACATTATGTTCATGAATGTCCATATCGGATGGTGCGAGAGAGAATAAGTCTAAACAGTCGAAGCGAAGGGACGGGAGAGAACCCGTTAGGCCGAGATGGCCGGAGTGGTGTAAGTCCCACGGGGCAAGTGGGAGCCTCGTTGTTTGCTGCCTCTACCTCAACCGAATCTCCCGCTGAACCGCCACCTGAAGAACCGGATAGGGAATGGGTGTGCACGTGTGACGCGTGTACTAGGCTCAGAAACCAGTAAGATGTTGGATGTAAGGGAAGCCTTTTGGGGTTTATGTATAAGGGTTGGATAATTTCTTTTTGCGTTTCTAGACTTAACCTTGTTGTGTTGTCTAGGATCCGAACCCTTAGTGTTTACGGCTAGGATGGTGTAGAACTTGTGTAGCTTTTTCAATCGGTTTGTAAAAAGTACCTTATGTTCTCTAGCCGTGGTTGTGGTGTTGTGATATATAAAACTCTTTTGCTAATCCTTGCTTGTTTATCACTTGTTTTGATTGTTGCTTGAGTTTTATAGGGTTGCATAGTTAATAAATTGCATGAGTAATTGCATGATTAACTTGCACGCAATCAATGCGGATTCACGTAAGACACCACTCAGCACGATCAGACAAGCGAAGCTCGAGAAAGAGCAGGAGAGAGTTCGATCAGGCCAGAGCAGCCAGTTTGAATCGACTATTGAAAGATAGAGAAGAGGAAGGATGAGAAAAGTTGCGACGAACGCAAAGAAAATCTAAGAAGGGAAGAATGGTGTAAATCAAACGACAGTGTCAAATTAAAAAGGTCAAAGTAGTTATAACCAAGAGAGAATGCAAGAAAGGTGCATGGTCCACGGAGTGGAACGAAGAGGGTGCAAGAAGATAAGGAGTGAGAGGAGAATGGTCTATGAATAGACAAAGAGGGTGCAAGAAAATAATCGGCGGCAAAAAGAAATAGCATTATTTTTATGCTAAATAGCATTTCTATGCTAAGGGGCGAAATACGGGCAAGGTTATTCAACCAAATTTCAAAGTATGGGAGTTAAAAAGAAGTTCGTGGTGGAGTTTAAAGTAACATGAGAAGAGGTTATGAGGAGTGCAGAATAAACTTGGGTAAGAAGCTAAAGAAGAGTGGGGAAGTTGATATCCCAAGGAGCGCGAAGCTAAAGAAATCGGAAGAGTTTAAAAGTAGCGTGAAGCTAAAGAAATCGGAAGAGTTTAAATCTAAAGTAGCGTGAAGCTAAAGGAATCGGAAGAGTTTAAGTCCAAAGGAGCGCGAAGCTAAAAATTATTGGAGGAATTAAAATTCTAAGAAAGATGGAGTTAAAAGAGATGGAGAAGATGGAAAGAAGGTGGTTGTCAAAGCAGCTGGAGGAGCCGGAGGAGCAAAACGTTGATTAATAAGTCAAGGTGAATATGAGGTTGTACGGAAGTAGTCAAAATATTGGAGAGGATCCAATAATAAGTTGGAAGAGGAAGGAAAAGAGTCAGGAACAAGCTGAAGAAAGAGAAGCATTGAATTAAGGAGTTAAGTATCGCACAAACCAGGGTGCAATGAGGCAAAAGCCTTCATGTTTGGAGGACATACACATTAAGGGGGAGCCAAGAGAATGTTAGTGATGAAGAGAACCTTTCGAGTAAGGTCTGCTAATGCTGGTAAAGGTATGAAGGGAGACCATGGGCACAAAAGAACCAAGGAAGGAAAGAATGTGATAAAAGGGGTTGGCGTGGAAGTAGTTGCAAGGCAACGACACCTACGGTAAGGAATACCGACATCACCCAAAAAGAAGGAGGAGGCGTGAGAATTCGGGACGAATTCTTATAAGGGGGGGAGAATGTAGTGACCCTCAACAAGAATAGAAATCTCAAAATAGAAGATCAAGGAAATGGCCCGGAAAAGACTTAAGAAAGAGGAGGAAGAAAAACAAAGAAGGACGACCCAAGAAAGTCCGAGGAAAAATGTCTAAATCGGAGTATGGCCGAGCCAAGACAAAGTGACCGGAGGTACGGTCAAGGCCCTATAAAAATGTGTCGAGACTCGAGGAAGTTACCGAGCGCTCGAGAGAAATGTGTCGAGACTCGAGGAAGTTACCGAGCACTCGAGAGAAATGTTGAGGCTCGAGAAAGATACCGAGCACTCGAGAGAAATGTTGAGACTCGAGGAAATTACCGAGTACTCGAGAGAAATGTCGAGGACTCAAAGAATTTGCCCAAAGACCCGAGAAATTGTCGAGATGGGTAGACGAAGATACCCGAGACGTATTGATGAGAGTATTGCCGATTAGAGTGCCCAAACAATCGAGAGAATTATCGACGATGGTCGAGAGTCGTCGACGGCGATCGAGAATTATGGACGAACGGTACCAGGAAAGTCCGAGATTACCGGAGGGGTTATCGATGATGCCGGACGAAGGATCCAATATTTTTGGGAAATTATCCTTTCCTTAAAAATAATGACCAATAAGAAGTAAGAAAAGTGGGAGGATTATTTTATTTAAGAAGAAGTTAGTGGAAGGATTAAAAAATTAAGGGGATTAAGAAAGTTAGTGGGAGATTAACTTAATCCAGCTGATTAAAGGGAGATGGCGGAGTCCTATTGGTTAGGAACTAAGATTAAGCCTTGATTAAATGGCATGCACTAATAAGAAGCCTCACATGCACTAATGGAGGAGTTTTCATGCACTAATACAAGGGGGATTAGTGGGATTAATGGCGAGCTCGCATTGGAGGTGGGAATCACGCAGCACATGCAAGGGGGGTGAGTGACACTTGTCAAAGAATATTGAGGAAGAAGCTTCGAAGTTTTGCCTATAAATATAAGGCAAACAACTTCATTTGGGTGTTTTAGCTCAAAAACACTCAAAAACTCTTAAGTTCTTTCGAGAGCGAAATAAGAAGAGATCATCGAGAGAGAAAGAGATCATCGACATTGTGTCGAAGTGATCGTTGAGGAGGAGGTCGAGAGCGATCGGGAAAAAGATCGGAAGAGAAGCATTGGTAGTAAGGAGTTGGTTGCGGATCAAGGTGATCAAGAGAAGAGGCTGTCTGATCGGGTGGTGCAGTGAAGTCCGGTGGTCGTTGACGCGTAAAGGTGAGTCTGTGGTAAGCATGTAGAGTCGCTTTTTGTTGTTGCGGTTAAAGGATATTGCATGCATGCGGGGATAAGTTGATTTGCATGGTGAATAAGGGGTATTCACTTGACATGCGGTTAAAGAGGAGATTGGGTAAATTAAACTCTTAAAAGATGGTTTAAGAGTTACATGCATGATCGAACCTAGAGGGATTTGAGAATATTAAGCTTTGCTTAAAATCGGGTTCATGCATGAATTAGTAAGTAAAGCGGATTGCATGTTGATGCATAAAAATTTGGTTGAAATTGATCGCATGCATGAGTTGGATATAAGGGATGTAAGTGGTTAAAGCGACTGAATCTACATGCGTAAAGTGGATTTGAATGGTATAAGCATGAAAGGTGCATGCATGTAGAATAATCTTAAGACGCATGATCCATATTCTTGCTTCTTGTTGATTATTCTATGTTGGTTTTCTTGCGTGATATAAAGCGGGTGTGCTTGGTATATCACGGCTTGAGTTGGTGATGGTATGTGTGTGGTGATAGCTTAGTCTCTTGAATTTGTTTCTTGAGTCTAGCTAGAAAAGTGTCGATCTGCTGTTCCAATTTTTTTTAGTGTCACGCGTGAGTTCCTGATGATCACTCTCGCGGGGACACCGTCACGGCTGGCTAGCTACCGGCGTGACTGCTGCATGACGATGTGGCTTGATTGTGTGGGCTCATGTTGGTGACCTGTGTGGTCTCGGTATGGAGCAGGTGTTGGAATGGAACAGAGTATCGAAGGGCCCTAGGTGTAAAGAGTCTGGAATATTCAAGTGTCCCTTGTCTATGTCTGGTCGTCTTTACATGTTGCGTGTTGTTATGTGATGCCTAAGAGTCTTTTGTTGGACGTCTTAGTAAATTGGGTGTGTGAGGATACGAGTCTAAGACTCAAGTGATTTCTTTTGTTCCCATAAGTTGTTTCTGCCTAAGGTGGCGAGTTGAGACCGCTTGAGATAGATCGTGGTGATCTAACCTCTCTTGCATGGATGTTGGTTGTGAGCTGAAAGCTTCCGCTATAGCTTTTGTTGCGTTGCTTTGATGTTATTGCTAGCTTTGTGGCTTGCTAGCTTTCTTTGGTTGCCGGGGTAGTCGGCTTGGGAAGAGTAATATCCTGTTTAGGATAGAAGGGGGTACCCGGACTCACTGAGTAATCCTAGATTACTCATGACTCTTCGTTTTTGGCCTTGCAGGGAAGCCTAAGTGAGTCTAGAGCCGGAGCAGACGTTAGGGTACCGGATATGGTTTTCTTGTGTTTCTTGCAAAACCCTATGTTTTTCTAAAAAAAAATATATAAGTGTAAAGTTTTCCGACTATCTATATATATTACTTTGATGATTTATTTTCGAGGAAATATTTTATTAAAGTGATATATTCGGTTTTCAGGAAAGCATGGCAAGTTGCAAATGATACTCGGCCTTGTCCGGGCCAACACAACGCACCAGGCCGCGAGGGTTGAAAAGCCTAAGTAACCTCGGTCGCGGATGGGATTGTGCTAGGGAGGACCGGTCGGGAAGTCTGCAGCTTCCGTCCCTCGGCCGGATCACCCCGGCGCAGTTCTGCAAGTGGCGTCCCGTGGCTGCCCGATGGCCTTCGTGGTCATAGAGTGGTTCGGGGGCGTTACAATCACCCCCGCTGCAAAACTGTGAATCTAACCCACCTCTGCTTTGCTGACGATATTCTCATTTTTTCTGATGGTAGCTCTCAGTCTGTTGCAGAGACTTTAGCTGTTTTTCAACGGTTTGAAGTCGTATCTGGTCTCAAAATCAGTCTAGAGAAATCCACTATGTTCATGGCTGGCTTCTCCCTACAATATCAGCAAGACATCCTGCAGCACTTTCCGTTTGCGGGTGGTTCTCTCCCTGTACGATATTTGGGGCTCCCACTCCTTACTCGATCTATGACAAATGCGGATTACTTACCTCTACTTGAACGCATTCGTCTTCGTATCTCCTCCTGGACAGGACGGTTCTTGTCTTTTGCGGGCAGACTTCAGTTAATAAAATCAGTGTTATCCAGCTTAACCAATTTCTGGCTCTCTGCCTTTCGTCTGCCGAAAAGGTGCGTTCAGGAGATTGATAGCCTTTTCTCGGCTTTTTTGTGGTCTGGTCCTGACCTTAGCTCGAAAAAAGCCAAAATCTATTGGCTTGATATCTGTAAACCTAAGCAGGAGGGAGGTTTGGGGCTTCGTCGTCTACAGGATACGAACACAGTATGCACTTTGAAGCTCATTTGGCGTCTTGTGTCTGCTAGTAACTCCCTTTGGGTAAATTGGGTTCGAAGAAACTTGGTCCGAACTGGTTCCATCTGGTCAGTTAATGAGAGGAGTGTTGGCAGATCATGGATGTGGCGGAAGATACTGAAGTATCGTGAGCTTGCAGCGACATTGCATAAAAAGGAGATCAAAATGGGCACAGAAACTTCGTTTTGGTTCGATGTTTGGAGCTCGCTTGGTCAGCTTTTTGCTCATCTTGGGAACCGTGGCAGAATTGATATGGGGATACCACTGTAGAGATCTGTGGCAGAGGCTCTGTCGCATAGGAGAAGTAGGCACCGTGTTGATATACTGAATCAGATTGAGGACATTCTTGACTCTACCCGTCAGTCAGTGCAACTTCAGGGTGGTGATCGCTCTCTCTGGAAGCAGAAGAACGGCTCCTTTAAAAATAAATTTTTGTCCTATGATACTTGGTGTTTGATATGGCAACCAAATGCGCCCTATGACTGGTCTGCAGGCGTTTGGTTTACCCACTCAACACCGAAATTCTCCTTCATCACTTGGCTTGCATTCCATAATAGGCTCTCTACTGGTGACAAATTGGTTCAGTGGAACTCTGCTGCAAACGGTGCTTGTGTTCTTTGTCAAGGTCATGGGGAAACTAGAGAACATCTCTTTTTCTCTTGTTCATATTCCTCTAGTGTGTGGTCAGCTCTGGTTCAGAGGTTGGTGGGGGTTCGGTTCACCACTTCCTGGTCTACTTTGGGTTCTCTGCTTGTTGACTCTTCGACTCCACGGCTTCAACTCTTCGTCCTGCGCTTTGCTTTTCAATCTACTATACACAGAATTTGGCGAGAACGCAATGCACGAAGGCATGGCCAAGCTCCAACTCCGTCATCCGCTCTCTGCCGCTTCATTGACAAGAATATCCGCAATCGTTTACTCACGCTGACTACCTCTCCTGGCTATGAGGGTGGTCTCCAGCTTTGGTTTCAAACCCATCCTCTTTCTACTATTTCAAGTTCTTAGTATTTATGGTTTTTTAGAAACTTTGGTTTAAAGTTGTAAAAAACTTCTTCAGACTGCTGTTTTTTTGTGAATATAATTAAACATTCATTCCAAAAAAAAAAAAAAACCGATGTGGATGTACCTTACAAATCTTCGACAAGGACAACAGATGATTGCCGGTGACGGTGGACATTTGTTATGTCTAGATTCACGGTGGAAGAGGCCTGTGAATTAACCGGTAGTTAACGTAGACGAGATGTGAGATTGACCAACTCTTTCCTTGCTCAATCACCAGAACACCTTTACTCGACCAGATCGAAGGAAATTATCCGAGAATCTTGGTATCGGCGGCGACGGCCAGAAAAAAGACTACCAAGCTAGGGTTTTTAGTTTGTTTGGTTAATTATTTTGTAAACCAATTCTAATTATGTAAATCATAAAGATTAATGAAAAGAAGTTGTATTTTTATTTAATTAATTAGTTTAATAAAAAATATCTTAAATCAATAATTAATTAAAAGTAAATTATTTGCGAATTTATCATTTTTAATTATTATTATTTTATCTATTTTCGTATTTCATTAATTATAGAAATAGGAAAATACATAAATAAAATCAGATATTCAAAATTATACAAATATTAAATCAGTTATTGTAAATGATACAACTATTAAAATCATTTTACAAAATTGATACTAATTTCAACATCACTTATTAAAACTGACACAAATAGTTATATCACTTTTACAAAATTGATATAAAACGTAATATCATTTATTAATAATTGATGCATTTGTAATATCGATTATAATAACTAATACAAACAAAATAAAATTGCATCAGTTAATGATAAATTGATGTTAATTATTTGCACCAACAATGTAAGTATCATTTTTATAAGTGATGTAAAATTATTTTGTATCACTTATAAGTAATGCAAACATACAAAATAAATGATACAATTGTAGTGTTGCACTGTTGCTTTATATATATTTTGCACATGTTGCTTTATATATATTTTATATTACAATTATTTAGATACACATGTTTTTTTTTGTAGTGTTGCACTGTTGCTTTATATTAATATATATTTGTTTCATGATTAATGATGTAAAACTTTAGCATGAGAATCCCTGTATCACTGTATATAGACGTGTATGTGTGCTGTGAATGTATAATCTTTCGATTCATTATCAGTTACACTTGATTGAAATAAATTATGAAGTTTTGTGTTAAATTTTAGTGAATGATTGAATAATCGTTTTGCTCTCTTTTTGAGATGAAGGATTTTCATAGAGGAGACGAGTAAGCAAATGATCATTGGACGGTGTTGCTGTCCAACTTCCGATCCTCTCACGTGGATGGCTTTAATGCCTCATCACTGAAGTTTGTCGAGCTTCTACTTTTTAATCTCCGATCACTCATCCTTAACGAGATAAGTAGTTTCTCATGCTTAATATATCAAAACATAATTATTTTGATTCATAGATTTCCTGGTTCGAGAATCATTTAAGTGGGAATTAAAACAATTATATATCAACACAAAATTAAAAAAAAAAAATATATATATATATATATATATATATAAAGATATGATGCTTAATACTTATTTAACATTCATTTATATGATTGTTATAATGTTTGTGAATTACTTTATTTGTTTAATCACAAATTTCAATCTAATTAAATTAGATATAATATCATGATAAAATATCAAGATGAAATATTTCAAATCATATCTCCAACCTTTGGTGAATAAATTGAAAAGCTAGTGAAAAATTACTAAATAATTATCATTTGTTATATTTTTTTGGCATCATTTCTGTGAGGAGGTTTAAGTCCAAGTAAATGACCATAAAAATTCACTAGTTCTTTAGAATAATCTAAAGAAAGTAAATGACTAAAAGTCTATAAGAAAATATATACAAACAAATTAAATTCCAATTATAACCAAGATTATAATAGAAGATAATATCATTGTTGGAAATATATTAGAGAAAATATATTTTACTTGTCATAAAATATTGTTGTCATGTAGACACAATATAATGAAAAGTGTATTTTAAAAATATTATAATCTTGTTATTTGTGAATGAGTAAAATTATGAGATGTTGATGTGAATCACATCCTATTAGGCTTGTCTATTCTTTGAAGTGAATATGACTTTATGCTATAATTGGTTTCCACTATTTTACTGCAATATTAAGAAGTAGTAGAAAAAGTATTAAAAGCTCTTGAAGAGTATATATACTATTGTCTATGGGAACACATGTAACATCCGCGAACCGGATTATGCGGTTTTGGTAGGAGTGTCGATCGACACCCTTGTGGCATCGATCGACACCACTAATCCTGGGTTCGTCGGGTTTGTTTTAATTCGCGATTTTGGTTTGGGTTGGTTTGGTTTAGTGACCAAAACCGAGTATTTAAGTGGGGAAGCGACAAATTAAGGGTTTTAGAGTGTTTTGTTGCCTTTTATCAAAGAAAAGAGGGAGAAAAGGAGAGAAAACGTTTCTGTGAGTTTCTGGGCTTGTTCTTGGTGTTTTGGAGAGATCTGTGGCTGTAGAAGAGATAGATGTTGCTGGGAACGAAGGAGAAGCTCCTGGAGGTGTGATTCCATCGATTTCTCAATCCAATCTTTTTGTATTTGAGGTGAGTGCTTGACCATGGTTGATCTAAGCATGAGATCTCTTTTGTTTGGGTGTTTTCTTTGTTGTTTGTGTTGTTTTTGTTGCTTGGATTCGTTGTTTTTGTGATTCCCAGAGGTTTCCGAGGTAAATGGGTGAGTTTGAGACGGATTCGAGATGATTTGGAAGGAGAGATCGACGTTCGTGTTTCCGCAGATCGTGTCTGTAGAAGAGGCATCGATCGACACTAGGAAGCATCGGTCGAAACCATTTCGTGAGGCATCGGTCGACACCGTATAGCATCGGTCGACACCATTGTTTGTAGCATCGATCGACACCGTTGAGGCATCGGTCGACGCTAGTCTCTTCCGAGACTATTTTTCCTGGTTTGATGTATTGTTGTGTGTTGTTTGTTTTGCTTAAACAAGAGGGTCTCATATGCTTGTGTGTATAACCTAGTAGATGGGAGGACGGCCTCACTAAGTATTTATGATAATACTTACGCATCTCAATTGTTGTTTGTGGTGTGCAGGTATGTGATGTGGAATTATGGTGATGAGAAGGAGGATGATCTAGGGTCTCGTTTGTGTTTTATTGGATATGTTGTTGGAACTTTGGTTAGTGTCATGTTAGGTTGCTGGATAGAATGGTTAGGAATGTTATGGTATTGATTTTTGTATTATTGATATGTTTCCGCTGTGCATGTTATTGGATGTGGTTACTAGTAGTTGGTTTGTGTGTGTGGGTTGGTTTGTTTAATTAAGGAGTATGTAATGCTTAATTATATATTGTATTTAATTATTAAAAAAAAAAGGTTGGGTTGTTTCATTTTGGTATCAGAGCCCATACGGTTCTGGGATGGTTAAGTGAATGGTTTAGGGCGGTTTAGGGATTTAATTGGTTGAAGTGTTTTCTTGTTGCTGGATGCATGATGTTGTGTGAAGAAATTGAGTATGCGTAGTTAGTCAATTTTTTGTGGTATGGAGTCCTAGTATCATCCTCTTCGAGCCTTCAATGAGATTCCACGGTAAAATGTGTACTTTATTTGCGGTTTGGAATTGTGTGCTTAGCCTTCTGTTCTGGGTAGTGCAGATGGCTAGAGAGGGTGTTGTTGGTCGCGGGCGTGGTCGTGGTCGTGGTCGTGGTCGGGGTGAGGTCAGGTTCCCGAGGCCAGTGTGAGTGTGAACCAGAGCATGGCCAGTGAAAAGGTGGCAGAGTCACAGGGTCATCCTAGTGTGTCTTGAGACCATGCTGGTTTGGGTGGCGGCAGGGCGGATGGGCCCGGTGTCGGTCACGGTGTTGCCCCGGATGTGAGGGTTGCAGCATCGGGTGCTCAGGTTTTGGCGCGGATTCCAGCAGCAGTGCCGCCAGTGGTTGGTGGGCAGGTTCCAGTAGTGCCGCCAGTGGTTGGTGGGCAGGTTCCAGTGGTGCCGCTAGTGGTAGGTGGGCAGGTTCCAGCGGTGAAGCCTGTGGCGGGTTTGCAGGCAGGTGTGCAGCCGGGGGCCGAGGTAGTGGAAGCTCAGTATGTGCAGATGATGGAGCAGCTGCAGCGAGTGGGAGCGGGGTCTTTCTCGGGAGGTACGGATCCAAGTGTGGCTGATGAGTGGAGGGAGCGGATGAAGGATATTTTCCAGTCGCTTCGGTGTCCTGACCGGTATAGAGTGGATTTGGCAGTGCACTACTTGTCAGGTGATGCACGTGTGTGGTGGAGGTCCGTGACAGCACGGAGGGTGCAGCAGGATATGACTTGGGGAGATTATGTGAGGGAGTTTAACTCCAAGTATTTTCCACAGGAGGCTCTTGATCGCATGGAGGCACGGTTCTTGGGGTTGACTCAGGGGGACCGCACAGTGCGGGAGCTGGATGCAGAGTTCAGTCGGCTTGTGGGGTATGCAGGCCGGGCATGGGAGCCAGAGTCGGCTCAGGTGCGGAGGTTCTTGTTGGCTTTGCGGGATGATCTGAGGACTCGGTGCAGAGTGAGGAGTTATGCTACGAGGGCGGAGCTGGTTGAGGTTGCAGCTGGGATAGAGGATGATTTGAGGTCACAATTAGTGGTGGTCAGTCCAGCTGCTCGTTCAGAGGAGACATTGGAGCAGAGCATTCCAAGCAGGGATAGGCAGTTGGAGCAAAGGCGTAAAAGGAAGCGGGAAGAGACGACCGTGGCAAACCAAGGTGGCCAGGGAGGCTATGGGCGCGGGAGCATGGATCACATGTCGGCAAGCGGGCCCAGGGGAGGTGACTCGCAGGAGTACCGTGGAGTGTGTTATCATTGTGGGGAGGAAGGGATATCAGGCCTTTCTGTCCTAAGATGAGGCAAATGATGGAGGTTGCGGTGCAGCCGAAGGGAGGACCGGGTGTCCATTCCGGCGCTTAGTTTTAGCTTTTTGGTTTCTTTCCTTCATTATTTCTTTTTATTGGAGTTGTAAACGATTATTGCATTTAAGATTCTAATAAAAGTTGGAGTTTTTTGGATTTGGGAATTGTGAAACCAGTGGAAAAAAAGTAGCTCAGGAATTCTACAAATGGAAAGTTTCAATAAATAGAAGGTTGCTATAAATGGAAAGTTTCTAAAAATGGGAAGTTTTAGGAATAGTTAAAGCTTGCCTGTTAATGGAAAGAGTTGAGGTAGATCTAGTCGGGAGATACTCGATGACATCAGACTTGTTTGCTCAAGATTGTGTGGGCCCAACTCATGTGATACCGATAGCTCGATCGACTTTGTGGCCAGAGAGTGGGAGTGGTATGTTTGCTTCGGATGACGATCCGAGAGCGCGCTTTAGGGTGACGACCCAAGAGCAGGATTATGAGACTCTCTGGATGCCGTACCTGTGAGCCGCAGCTCGGCAGTGAGCTGGTATGTCTCGAGGGTTGCGACCCAAGAGCGGGGGGAGTGGGCGTGTGAGACTCCCTGGATACCGTAGCTGTAGGCTATGGCCTGGCAGTGAGCCGGTATGATTCGAAGGTTGCAACCTGAGAGCGGGGGGAGTGTGAGTGACTTTCTAGAAGCCGTAGCTTAAGGTGGTTAACCTGATAGCGAGCCGGCATGATTCCTTGGTTGCGACCACGGACGGGGAAACACTGAGTTGTGAGCAAATAATGTCTAGGATGTGAGTATATTGACTAGAGGGAGACCTCATGGTTCAGTCGGAGGTGTGCGGGCTGTTGCGACAGTTGCACGGGAAACCTTGGCTGGCGGTGTTCAGTCCGGTTGGAGGACGTGCGGGCTGTGTTGACGGTGGCACGGAGGTCCTTGATGGATGGACGGTGTTGTGGGATTCGAGGACGAATCCTTATTGGTGGGGGAGAATTGTAACATCTGCGAACCGGATTATGCGATTTTGGTAGGAGTGTCGATCGACACCCTTGTGGCATCGATCGACACCACTAATCGTGGGTTCGTCGGGTTTGTTTTAATTCGCGGTTTTGGTTTGGGTTGGTTTGGTTTAGTGACCTAAACCGAGTATTTAAGTGGGGAAGCGACAAATTAAGGGTTTTAAAGTGTTTTGTCGTCGTTTATCAAAGAAAAGAGGGAGAAAAGGAGAGAAAACGTTTCTGTGAGTTTTTGGGCTTGTTCTTGGTGTTTTGGAGAGATCTATGGCTGTAGAAGAGATAGCTGTTGCTGGGAACGAAGGAGAAGCTCCTGGAGGTGTGATTCCATTGATTTCTCAATCCAATCTTTTTGTATTTGAGGTGAGTGCTTGACCATGGTTGATCTAAGCATGAGATCTCTTTTGTTTGGGTGTTTTCTTTGTTGTTTGTGTTGTTTTTGTTGCTTGGATTCGTTGTTTTCGTGATTCCCAGAGGTTTCCGAGGTAAATGGGTGAGTTTGAGACGGATTCGAGATGATTTGGAAGGAGAGATCGACGTTCGTGTTTGCACAGATCGTGTCTGCATAAGAGGCATCGATCGACACTAGGAAGCATCGGTCGACACCGTATAGCATCGGTCGACACCATTGTTTGTAGCATCGATCGACACCGTTGAGGCATCGGGTTACGCTAGTCTCATCCGAGACTATTTTTCCTGGTTTTATGTATTGTTGTGTGTTGTTTGTTTTGCTTAAACATGAGGGTCTCATATGCTTGTGTGTATAACCTAGTAGATGGGAGGACGGCCTCACTAAGTATTTATGATAATACTTACGCATCTCAATTGTTGTTTGTGGTGTGCAGGTATGTGACGTGGAATCATGGCGAAGAGGAGGAGGATGATCTAGGGTCTCGTTTATGTTTTATTGGATATGTTGTTGGAACCTTGGTTAGTGTCGTGTTAGGTTGCTGGATAGAATGGTTAGGAATGTTATGGTATTGATTTTTGTATTATTTATATGTTTTTGCTGTGCATGTTATTGGATGTGGTTACTAGTGGTTGGTTTGTGTGTGTGGGTTGGTTTGTTTAATTAAGTAGTATGGGATGCTTAATTATATATTGTATTTAATTATTAAAAAAAAAAGGGTTGGGTTGTTTCATTTTGCTATCAGAGCCCATACGGTTCTAGGATGGTTTAAGTGAAATGTTTAGGGCGGTTTAGGGATTTAATTGGTTGAAATGTTATCCTGTTGCTGGATGCATAATGTTGTGTGATGAAATTGCGTATGTGTAGTTAGTCAATTTGTTTGTGGTATGAAGTCCTAATATCATCCTCTTCGAGCCTTCAATGAGATTCCACGGTAAGATGTGTACTTTATGTGCGGTTTGGAATTGGGTGCTTAGCTTTCTGTTCTGGGTAGTGCAGATGGCTAGAGAGGGTGCTGTTGGTCGCGGGCGTGGTCGTGGTCGTGGTCGTGGTCGGGGGCGAGGTCAGGTTCCCGAGGCCAGTGTGAGTGTGAACCAGAGCATGGCCAGTGAAAAGGTAGCAGAGTCACAGGGTCATCCTAGTGTGTCTGGAGACCAGGCTGGTTTGGGTGGCGGCAGGGCGGATGGGCCCGGTGTCGGTCACGGTGTTGCCCCGGATGTGAGGATTGCAGCAGAGGGTGCTCCAGCAGAGGGTGCTCAGGTTTTGGCGCGGCTTCCAGCAGCAGTGCCCCAGTGTCATCATCTCGCGAGGGGAGAATTAAGGAATCCCAGATACAAAGGTGATGGAACAAATATAAGATTATGTTCACACTTAAAATGAGTTTAATCACTCATTTGAAAGAGCAAATCTTGAGGATTTGAAACGTAATCATGTTGAGAGCAAAGAAAATACTTTGAAATCATAAGTATTATTACCCAAGGCAAGATAAGTATTTTAGAGATTACATGCATTATCTAGAAGATAAAATGCTTATATTAAACCAGAAGGTTTAGTGAAAATCTCACTGTTTGGCATGACCGGTTAAGCCATTCCGGTTCAGTAGTGATGCGAAGGAATAATCAGAAGTTTCTGAAAAGATTCATTAGAGAACCTAAAGAGTTTTCCTAGTGATTTCTTATGTATGCTGCTTTACAAAGCAAGCCGATTATCTTGCTTTCACCGACCCCATGAATTTGGATAATGTCAATTTTCTGGTATGTATTCAAAAGAGATATAATGGACTGATCATCCACCATATATTCTTGTTATCAACTTGCAACCTTGAGTTTGCGAGAGTATTTGGTTAATTGACAATGGTGGTGAAACCAAGCTATGTAACTGACATAAATAACTCTAAATGTCAATAAGTTCGCATCGGGCCAACGAATAATCATGAGTACTCCCCACTATAATTGGTTAGGGTCAGAAACCAGATATATTCCATCTAAATGTGTTATACATGTTAAGTTGCTCCACCAAAGTGATTAAGATGGAATTTTAAAGAATGTTGGAAATATGTTGGATATAAATCTCTCTTGATGATTGAATATCTTAAGATGCAGAGACTGTTGTTTCAGTGAGTCAGTCTTTCCAACATGAGGGGGATAAAATAAACAGCTGGTAAATCATTATATTGGTAGAAATTATCTTGATCCTCGTACTAAGAAATGTGCGAAATAATTTGAAAAGATAATTTATTGGCAAAGTTTGCAAAGATGCTAAAAGCATGCCAAAGCCATTTCTGACCTTGAGAGTGACAAAGTCACATATACCAGCTAAGCTCCAATTAATATTATTGTCCTATAAGGATCAGATCAACTGCTAGTATAAGTCTAAAGATCGCATGAAGTGTGATAGACTTATTGGTTCCATATAAGCATCTTCGGAAAAGAAAAGGAGCATAAATTAATATGGCACCGAGGAAGCAAAGAGTTATGAAAAATTTCTAGAAGAGATGTAGACATGAGTAAGAAAGAGATTCAGGTACCTGAGAATCATAATGAAAGAAAATCTCAACAAGTTGAGTCATGTCTAGAATGAAAAGGAACCAAAAAGCAAATTGACGTCATAAATATGTTTGCATGCAGTGTTGCAGTTGATGATGTTATGGATGAAAATCGAGGATCATAAACTGCAATTAATAGAAAAGTTTTATTGAAAAGTGTACACAAAAAATGATTGGTTAGTCATTGAAAGAAGTAACAATGAAATAGTTCAAGTCTCTTAAAGAGATAATATTTGGACTTGTAGTCCTTACACTTGAAAGTGTAAAATGAGTGGGACATAAGGGGATCTTTATGAAAAATAAAGTACATGTACTAGTACAATGATTCTCATAAATACTTGATATTTATTATGAGAAATGCATTCTCATATGGTGGAAGCAACTATGTAGATCCCTTATGATTTTGAAAATAAGGCAAGACTTGATTTAGTCTATTTAGAAGGTTTTCAAATTATAAGAGATATCCCTTAAGTAATTATATTGCTAGAAGCAATACTTTATAATTCTTGAGAATTTTGTAAAAGCAAGAAAAAGTCTTGATGCCTTTTGACACCTTTGGAGAGTAAAGGGTGAGAGTTTATCTCTATGAGAGAATCATGTGTATAGATCATTGTTGTTGATCTTAGAGATCTCATAGTGGGTTTGAAAATAGATCGAGAACATGCTAAGAGAATATCTTAGGAATGTGTAAATCCGAGATTGAACACTAATTTTAATTGTGTTCATGAAGTATTTTCAAGAATGTTTGAGGATGTAGGCATTTGCTGAACCTCGTTAAAAGAAAAATTATATGTGTCTCTTGTCTCTTCTACACTTACAAGTGGTTCTTGCTAAAAGAAAGCTACAAGAACAAGTGTAAATTATGTTGATGAAAGTATCTTACATACAAAATGGTCTTGAATTACCATACTAAGAAGAAGAGTTAAAAGATAAACTTTTACAAGGAGCGTATGAATAACTCTTATGTATATATAAGATCATTATTTAGAAGATTGTATGTAAAATAAGATTTTGGCTTAAAGTTCAAATAAATCTTCTATATGAAAAGGGTTCAAATGACTTGAAGTTCAATGACCCAGGATGATCATATGAGTTTGTACCTAAAAGCGCTGTTTATAAAAGTTCAGAAAATATAATATATATGATCATAATGAATAACCTGAAGATGATGCTTTCAGGGGGAGAAATATGCTCATGTGCGTGGTTGTACTCTTTTTCCCTTATCATGGTTTTTATCCCATTGGATTTTTCCATGAAAGGTTTTTAACGAGACAACAAAAGAACACGCGAAAGATAAACACTTGAAGAAGAATATTATGATTACAATGGTGAAAGACTATCATCTTCAAAGTCTTTGAAATACATTGATGAGATTGTGAGAAACAAAGATAATGATAAAGATGAGTCACTTGCGAGACCCATGACCAATAGAAGAATGGCGATACATGTTTACTACAGATTCGTTCAAGATTTGGCAAACCATTTACCAAGGCGTTTCCAACAACTACTTTTAAGAAGCTACTTCATCATATTGGATTGGCCATTTCGAAGATTTCAAGTGATGTACTCAAGAGGGGGAGTAAAAGCGCGCTGCACTCTTTTTCCCTTAACCATGATTTTTCCCACTGGGTTTTCTTGGTAAGGTTTTTAACGAGGCAGCATCTCATATGCGCATTTGGGACTACATTTTTATAATGGTCATCCAAGAGGGAGTGTTATGAATATATTGTATTATGTGGATGCCCATTATCGGCCCATTAGTGTAACCCTAAACCCTAATATTTATCCCTATATATGTTGTATCATATAGAACATAAGAATAAGACAAGAGAGCAATTCCCTAAACCCTCTTGTTATAACATAATCCAATTTATAACGGAAACAACTACAGTATTATTCAAAGACTACAAAAAAGGTCAAACATAAACTAGATTAACCCGGATTGGACATCATCTGAAATCCAAAAAAATAAAATTAGAGGATATAATCGCTTGATCTAGTCTGTCAATACACCAAATCAGAGCCTAATAAAAAAATGGCAGAGTACTTGGTAACTGGAGGAACAAGCTCTATAGCCTCTCACGTCATCAAGGCACTTCTCGAATCGGGTCATTCCGTATGAACAACTGTTAGAGACTCAGGTACTAATTTTTTTGACAAAGATTCTCAGGTTTTTGCTCCAACAGTTTTTTCTTTTTTTTCTTATGGATTATTGATTTTATTTTTTTTGTATCTTGCGGTCAAGAAGATGAAGAAAAGGTTGGTTTCTTGTGGGAGTTAAAAGGAGCAAAAGAAAGGTTGAAGATCTTTGAAGCCGATCTAATGGTAGAAGGAAGCTTTGACGAAGCTGTCAACGGTTGTGACAACCCGTCCTTGGACTCCACTAGCCTCACTGCTAGTTGCCCCCATAAGGGGGCCCTGCAGGGCATCGATCCTAATCCATCACCGTGGATATCCAAATCCACCATTAGGTTATTGGTGCATCAGGCATTCCTTGAACCCTGGTCCCTCACCCTTTAACAACCTTCCCACAGACAAGTTGCCACCAATTGACCTGAAAGGTTGTTAAAGGGTGAGGGACCAGGGTTCGAGGAACGCCTGATGTACCAATAACCTACTGGTGGATTTGGATATCCACAGTGATGGGTTAGGATCGATGTCCTGCAGGGCCAGCCTATGGGGGCAACTAACAGTGACGCTAGTGGGGTCCACGGACGGGTTGTCACATAAAAATTGATCATAACCCATCACTGTGGATATCCAAATCCACCAGTAGGTTATTGGTGCACCAGGCGTTCCTCGAACCCTAGTCCCCACCCTTTAACAACCTTCCCACAGGTCAATTGGTGGCAAGCTTTGCCTAGTGAGAGGTTAGGATCGATGTCCTGCAGGGCCAGCTTTGGGCCTATGGGGGCAAGCTAGCGGTGGGCTAATGGGGTCAACGGGACAGGTTGTCACAACGGTGTTGATGGAGTCTTTCACATCGCATCCCGAGTTTCTGTTGCCACCGTTGGTCTAGACAACAACAATATGGTAAGACCACATTTCACGTTTTCTTTTTGAGACCATTTTTCATTGAAACTTGCTTGATTTTTATTTTTATTACTTAGGAGAAATTTAATCCTGATCGAAGTGGAATAATGAATGTGCAAAGTCAAGAAATACTGTGAAGAGGATTGTTCTCACATCTTCTTCAACCGCAATACGGTGCCGTTTTGACGCTACACAAGTCTCTCCACTCAACGAATCGCATTGGAGTGATCTTGAATACTGCAAACACTTCAAAGTGAGAAACTTTCCTCATTGTCAAGATTGAGAAATTCATTTTCTGATTGTGAATGTCTAAAAATGTTATGTAGATTTGGTATGGTTACGCAAAGACTTTAGGGGAGAAAGAAGCTTGGAAGATAGCAGCTGAGAAGAAGCTAAACATAGTTGTCGTGATCCCTACGTTTTGTATCGGTCCAATTCTTAGTCAAAACCCCACAAGCTCCCCTCGAATTTTTCTGTCCATTGTCAAAGGTTAGAGAATTAATCTAATCGCTCTCATAATTACATTTTAGTTTCACAAATTGTCCTTAGTTTTGTGTCAGTTTGAGCTGATCTTGTGTCGACTTGACTAGGGGATCGTGGAAGATATCCAAATTTTAGGGGAGGGTTTGTGCACATAGACGATGTAGTTGGTGCAAAAATAATAGCAATGGAAGAGCCTAAAGCATCTGGAAGAATCTTATGTTCCAGTTCAGTGGCTCATTGCTCAGAGATCATTGAGATGCTAAGAATCAAATACACATTTATACCCATTTGAGACCAAGTATGTGTTATATCCTCTACTCTAGCTTTGACACTTTTTAAGATATGCCTCTGATGTATCAAAATAAAACTTGTAACAAGTGTGGTAGTGAAGAAGGGAGAGATATGCCTCATAGTTTGGACACAACAAAGATTCAAGAACTTGGCTTCACGTCTTTCAAGTCATTAACTGAGATGTTTGATGACTGTATCAAGTGCTTCCAAGACAAGGGTCTACTCTGAAAACACAAAATTTATATATCAAGCTTATGTGAGAATCTTATGGATTGATTTTATTCATAACATAAATGAGTTATCTCTTATCTAAATGATTCCAAACTATGTATGTTCCCATCAATCTTGGACTTTGAAATAAAAGCATCTCCCTCATATGTCTTGTGGAGTTTCTTTCTTTGGACTGGTAGTGTCACGTCCTTGACAAACATGCACCTATCCGTACAAAATAACGTGTCAGTCTCTCTACACTAGTACTCTCTACTTTAAGGTAGTGGAAAATGTCACTATGGAGAGTCGTCTCCGTTTCATTTTTGGTCGCTCACAAGTCACAATTACTCACTATTAGCACATTAGTAGTCTTCAAAAGCATAAATGCGATCAAGCTGTTATGTACGATGCAAGTATAGTAACTAAATTAAACTCATCATTACTTAAATTGTAGAATGACTAAGGGGATATAATTTATTTCCTAATTAGACAACATTACAAGAGTAAAAAAGTGGTAGGACACGAAGAGCCAAAATTAAAGAGATACGAAAACTAACAAAGAACAACGCATAAAGGAAATGGAGAAACCCATAAAGATTGAAGAAAGTCCAACATCCAAATCTTGAGCAAATGACTCCTTTAGGAATGCTCTAAAAGCACATGAAAAATCCAAAGGAGATCAGACCGCAAGGATCATACTTTCTAGCATTTTCATCATGATTATGGGAAACAGAAAACAAAGCTAACAAGTTGTAAACTAGCTAGAATAAGATTGTCTTAATATAAAATCAACTATTAACCGATGTCGAGAGGTGGCGCAAGTTGATCGGCGCATAGGCAAACTTCAAATCACTAAACTCGACGAGTTCCATATTAGTGATATCGCAGTCAGGTAGCTCACTTGGAACACTGTTTTCAAACCCGCTGCTGTTGATATCACTAGGGATGAGAACCCGTGCGTTGCGCGGGGTTGTATGCTAATCAGTTTTAATTTTATTTTTATGTAGACTCAGAGGTATATCATTAATTAAAAATCTATATATCTACTATTCTATAAAACTATTATAATTAACATTTTATTTTTTGAATTTAGTGTTTTTGCACTCTTAGCACATGTGCTTAGTTGGCACTGATTGTGAAACACCGGCTTGAAATTATAAATTGGGGGTTAAAAAATATATTTGAAATTAAATGTTCCCATGAAAGTGGTATTTACTTTAATTTTCTATTTTTTTACTGTACAATTATATATGATAGTATTTTGTCTGATTTACCATTTGGTTTAAATGTGTGTTAGGCAATTATCAAAATCTTTTTTTCCCCATTTGATGAGCCTATTTGTTTTATAGTATTTGATATATTTGCTTATTATGTTTTTTTTTGTTTTTTTGTGGGTTTTGTTCTTTAATTATTTACTTCTTCTTTCTTTTTTTTCTCTGTGACGACATTAACTTTGCTCTGTTTCTCTATTTCTTTCTTTTTTCTTCATCTATTCATCCTCTGTTTCCAGCTTCAGCTTTCTCTTTTGTTGTACCAACTTGGATTGCAATTTATGATGTAGTGTGGATGTAGACTAAGTGAGTTTCCTATTTCCTGGCTGGGAGATTTTTTTTTTTTTTTTTGATTAAGTTTGTTTTTTTTTTAATTTTAATTGTTATATTGTTTGATGGTAATAGTTTCTCCCCCAATTTGATTTATAGGATGAAGAAGGGAAGTAAAGATTTGGGTTGTTTGTATAATATTTTTGTTTTTAATGCCAAAATATACATACACCTTTCGCTATTTGTGTGGTTGGGTTACAAATTTTACTATACAATTACAATTTTTTTTCCTTTATATCTTCTAAACACACAGTCAATTTAATCCTAACGAAGTAACAAACTAACAATGTCGGTTAAAGACCATTATCTTTAATTAGTGAAATTGTCTAAAAAGTCAATCACGTGAGAGAGAGAATTAAACTTTACCCTCTTCTTTATTTGGAAGCAACACCACATTCTTCTCGCCCGATACTCACCGGCTCCGATTTGCTTCTTGTAAACACCGGCCGCTGTAGAAACGTTAGTTCTAACACCATTGATCTTCTCCATTGGTACCTCTGATTCAGTTTTCTCCGATCTCTGTGATTCAGCTTCTCGTTGTTTGTTTTTTTCCCAGATTCTAAAAGCCAGCAACGAAGATCTATACGGTCAATATCTGATTCTCGTTATTTGGTTGTCGCAGCAGTGGGCAATTTGTAAGTATTTGATGAATTTGATTGTTGGTTTAAAAAGTGATTAAACTTGATGGGATTATCATGAGTGTTTGTTTTGTTGTGTGAGGAACAGTTATTGAAAAAAGCTTGTTGGATAAGATTTAACGGTTTAATGAGAAAATTTGTTAAAATTGAAATTTATTTATTACAAAATAGTTAGCTTTCTTGCTCCCTTCTTTGATCTCTCTACCTTTCTTCTCTCTTAGATCTTGTTGTTAACCCTATTTGATTTAGAAAAACATAAAACATGATTAGTTGAATATTTGATTATCTATTTTAAATATACGATAAGAATGATTTGAATAACAAATGGTTTGATCTTTTACCGGCATATGTGGATTTTGATAATCATGTTGCGAAAATATGTGTCTCTTGGTTTCATTTGCCACCTTGTTCATCTGCGTAAGAGTACAGAAATAGTAGTTAGTTTCTTTCTTTATAGTGTCAAATATAATAGTGAACAGAAGATTCATTGCTGTTTTTATTTGGTGTTTGGTAAGAGTCAGAAAATGTCGTTAGTGGAGTTTCGGTGTTAATTACTTACATGAAACTGCTGATAGACCTCTGAAAACTTCTCTGTAGACTATGTTTGTGACATAGTTCCCTTCGGGTGTTTTTGATGTGTCAAGGATTGTGAGACCTTTTGGGGATGTGACACGTGACAAAGCAACATATAGTTAGCCATGGCTGAACACTGGATTTGGGAGATATAATGCCACTTTGTTCAAGGTTTGCCCTTGGCTTTTATTTACTGTCATAGCATAGGACAATCTTACCGGGAACTGACGTCTTCTTAGAGTGAATATATGATTATCGAGCTATAACGTAAGAATATTTATGTACTAGTAGTCACTCCATGCTACGCACAGATTTAATTTACGTTGTTTTTGGATATTTTTTCTAATTATTTTTTGATCATCAACATCTTTTTTTTTTACCGCTTTTGCAAGATGGACGACATAGACATTGTTCAATCTAGGTATACATCCAATAGAAAACATTGAAAACCTCCTTTGATAAGACTGAAAAGAATCTAATTCCGAAGCAAACGTTGACCAGTCTTTTGACTCATCTATCATAATATCCCAGAGAGAGAGAACACTTTCCATGGTCCAACATAGAGAGAAATCATTTTCATTGAAAACCTAAAACGACAACTAAATTAAAACAGAGGGAGTATTTCATTGTTATAGGGGTCACATAAACTTTGTAAGAGTTATAGATATGCAATCATTACATATTAATATATTTTTTTATATATGTAATATTTCTAAATACTATTATTAATCATTCATTGTATTACTATAAATATTATGAAAGTTACGAAAATGTGAGTTAATTAGTACAACATATGGAATTGATGAGAGATAATAGAAAAGTTAATAAAAATGTGTGGGTTTATAAAAATACATTATTGTGAATTGATAACTAAAATTTTATATTGCTTTAAATATATACTCAAAAATTATATATTATAAATATAGATCTATGAACGGGCATCTTAGTTAATCAAACTATGAATTTAAATATATATCTACTTCTCTCTTTAAACAAAAATATATACAGTTATCTCTTTATCAAAAAAAAAAAAAAAAAATCAATTGTAACATCCACAATTCTATAATTGAGAGTTGGGCCAATTTTGCTAATAAATTGCAGCCCATTAAGGAAAGGGTTTTTGGGATTGTGTGTTATTAACACTTGGCCGTCTTCGTTCAACAAGGAGGGAGAGAGAATTTGTGTTAAACCCTAACATCGTCACAAGAAAGAGAGAGCGGAAGAAAGGTAGCCATGAAGAGAGAGAGAGAATGGGATGTGTAGAGAGGGGAGAGAAGTAGACGTCATGGAGGTTGTGGGAGCACTGATGGGGTCTGTTTATTCATGTCATGGCTGTGGAAAGCCTTGGTAGTGGTGGAGGAGGAAAGTCGGAGTAGATCAAAGGTGGAGAAAAGAAAATAAGAAAGAGGAAAAGGGAGGGAAAACAGTTTGGATGAGGCATCTTTGGATGTTCGTCGGCGCCGGAGGTGAAATTGGTTTAGGAATCTTAAAACATCGGCGAGATCACCATCAAACCATGAGCTCGTAGCAACAGATGGAAATCCGATCGGAGTTATAATCAAGAAGTTACATGGTTTGCTTCCTGCGCAAGAAATATCTGAAACAGTCCGAACCTGCAACCCTACAAATCAGATACGAGGTTATCTCCTTGGAACAGCGTTTGGTGGCCCAAAACTTACCTGATCGAGCTGAGATTTGGTGGGGAGCTTCACGGTATTACAACCTAAATATTCAACGGTTAGTTAAGGTTTTACCCGTGTGTTTCTAAGCCTCGTTTGTATAGAATAAATGGTGACATCATGATGTTTGGTTTGGCAACGAGGTTGGATGAAGCTGGTGTTATTGAATATTGGGTCTGACATGGGAAAGGAGAATTGAGTTTCAACCTTTAAATGGCAAAGGTGAGGGTGGTATTTACGGATATGTAGTAGCCTCTTTCCTTATATATTCTTCGATAGTTGTTGAGTATAGGCTTGAGAATTTTCCTTGGGTGTTTTGTGATTACATGATGAAGTTAGGTTGTCAGTAACTTGAATGTGAGATGTTAATGTTTAAAGATACATGTTAAGGCAAGTTTACAATTTACATAAGCAAATGAATGAGAATGAGAATGTTAGTGTGGGAGTAGTTGTGCCATGAGGGCCTTGCTCTGAGTGTGGGAGTAGTTGTGCCGGAAGGGCCTTGCTCTGAGTGTGCGAGTAGTTGTGCCGCAAGGGCCTTGCTCTGAGTGTGATATTTAAGGTGCATAGGATTGCATGATAACGAGATAAAGAAATAAATGAGTTATGTGTTGCATATTGTCGATGTGATGATTGTTTGATGGTTAGACATTCTGATTCTATGCTAAGTAATGGTCGTGTTTATGTTTGGAACGTGTTTACTATATGACTAGTGGGCAGATTTGGTCTCCTCACTGAGTAAACTTGTTTTACTCACCCCCTTCTCTTTTCCTTCTTCAGGGCAGGAGAGAAATGTTATTAGCTACGCAAGTTTGTACTTTCTTTTGGTGTATTTTGGGAGTGGGGTGTGACATTTGGTATCAGAGCCTAGGTTGAGGCCACTCCGGTTCCGACCCGGAGGGTCAAATTTTTAAATTCATTTTCAAAAAAAAAAAAAAAAAAAACCATTTTTATTGTTTGATTGTTGTGTGCTTATGTTAAGTGAGTTTATTGGTCTTATTTGAATTATTTAATTGTGTTGATGGTTGTTTAAAGTTCTTTCTGCTGCAAGCGTGAAAGTAGATATAGTTTTTGCGCTAGTGTTCAAAGGTTGTTAAGGCAGAAGTTTAGTTAATTAGTCATCAGAGCATCTTGATTCACAAAGTCGAGGACAAATTTATTTCAAGTGGGGAAGAATTGTAACATCTCCAACTCTGTAATTGGGAGTTGGGCAAATTTTGCTAATAAGTTGCAGCCCATTAAAAGAAAGGGTTTTTGGGATTGTGTGTTATTAACACTTGGCCGTCTTCGTTCAACAAGGAGGGAGAGAGAATTTGTGTTAAACCCTAACATCGCCACAAGAAGGAGAGAGCGGAAGAAAGGTAGCCATGAAGAGAGAGAGAGAGAATGGGATGTGTAGAGAGGGGAGAGAAGTAGACGTCATGGAGGTTGTGGGAACACTGATGGGGTCTGTTTATTCATGTCATGGCTGTGGAAAGCCTTAGTAGTGGTGGAGGAGCAAAGTCGGAGTAGATCAAAGGTGGAGAAAAGAAAATAAAAAAGAGGAAAAGGGAGGGAAAACAGTTTGGAGGAGGCATCTTTGGAGGTTCTTCGGCGCCGGAGGTGACATTGGTTTAGGAATCTTAAAACAGCGGCGAGATCACCATCAAGCCATGAGCTTGGGAGTGGGGTGTGACATCGATTCTCATTTAGTTATTTATATATTATATATTAAAATATACTTTAGTTTAACTTAAATGGATTGAAAATGAAATAAAATAATGTAATATCAAGATCATTGAATTATTTATATTAAAGTGTTGAAATAAAACAGCCAATTATTACTCGACATTATCCTATACAAACCAAATATATATATACATATATTATAATCTTATATCCTTAAACAATTTAATCATCAAATTATTTGTTAAGCGAAAAATTTATTATGTAAATTCAATTGAATAAATTTGTTACACTAAAAAACTAAAAGAAACAAAATGACACTTGTGAAAGAAGAGAACATCAAATGACAATCTTTTGCAGCTTTCTAAAAGAAAACTTTACTTTACTTTATTATTAGATTATATAATATAGTAAGATTTCTTTCAATTCCTACTCCCAACATCATTATATATTAAAATTCTTTTAAAATAAAATACACATGTCATTATTTATTTTATTTTATAAATATTTTAAAATGATTGCATAAATCATCAAAAGATGAACAATAGAAAAAATAGTTTACATTTTTGGAAAAAATATTCAAGACATAGTAAGACAATATTTCTTCTAAAGTTAGGAGCTTCCTAAAAACGGATGATCCGAACAACGATACTATTGTTAACGGTGTTTTGTTGTTCATTGGAGATTGGATCGAGGATAAAATATAAAGTAAATGTTTTAGTTTTCACAATAGTCTGAAAGAGGATGTGTTTGTATGGGTAATATGTTGTTTTTAGAAAACTAAACTTTCTAGAATGTTTGAGCCTTTAAGAAGGAAAAGGGATTGAAATCAAATATTAATGATCATAAATTCGCAAGTGTTTCAAAATAATAAGTTAAAAATGAGAAGTATTATAAACAAAAATGAAAATTGAGGAAATAGTGAGTATAAGGCAATGCATAAAATGATGGTATTATTTCAAATCAAAACATAACTGATTATGTTCATAATTTATTCTGAAATTCCTAATAGACAAACTGCTAAATTTTATGTAATTCAAAAATACCGTAACATTTGAAATAATAAATCTGAATCGAACAAAACATTTATAAAATTAGATCAAAACCATCTCATAATCTTACGTAATTTTTCAGAAAGTAAGCACAAAATTTTAATTTTACATAAAGAATTTAAAAAAAAAATGAAACTAATTTACTTAAATAATACATACCCACCATCTTACTTAAATTTGATTCATTGTGTCGTGAAAATTATATAAGATTCAAACAGAGAAATTAAACCCAAGAATTCAAACTTATAAATTTAATTAAATGTTGGTATATAGTTCCAAGATGAAACCAACCACATACTTATATATGGTTTTAGATATTTGGAGGTTGCATATGTTTCTGATTAAAGAAGGAAGGAAATGTAAATGGTTTTTTTTTGTTTTTATGGGTAGGTCTAAACTATAGTTAATTAGGTCCAAACAAAAAAAATACAGGTATCAGAAATAAAGTAAGCCAAATGTCATCTCTTTAGCAAAAGTTGAGAAAAACCTTCTCATATTATTTAAGATATTGATTGTTACCGTGTAGATATCTTTGTAGTGTGGTGAAAGTGACACTGTTGATCATTAATTTTCATCTTATTTATATGCCACAATTTCTCATTTTTGTACACTATCCTAACCGATGGACATGCTTAAATATAATTTCTTGGTATGGTTACGCAAAGACTTTAGGAGAGAAAGAAACTTGGAAGATTGCAGCTGAGAAGAAGCTAAACCTAGTTGTCGTGATCCCTACGTTTTGTATCCGTCCAATTCTTAGTCCATCACAACCCACAAGCTCCCCTCTAATTTTCAATCCATTGCCAAAGGTTAGGGAAATAATCTAGCTAATCACTCTCATAATTACATTTCAGTTTCCCAAATGGTCATTAGTTTTGTGTCAGTTTGAGCTTGGCTTTACGTCTTTCAAGTTAATTTAATTACTTGAGATGTTTGAATGTTTGATGACTGTCTCAAGTGTTTCCAAGACAAGGGACTACTCTGAAAACAAAAGAATGATCAAGCTTATGTAAGATTCTAGAATAATAAAATTGCATTGAACAAATATATCAAAAAAAAAAAAAAAAAAAAAAAATTAGACAAGAGAGTTATAATGCCAAAACAATTTCGAAAATATTATTAACAATATTGTGTAACTTTCGTATTTAACTGTTTCATAAAGCAAACCCAGCATTTGCCGCTACTTGGAAATAAGCCAAACATTTGCCGGTAGAATCAGAACAAATTATTAACCAAAACAAACCACATCATTTGAAAATACTACCCGGATCCAATCTCTTATCTCTAGTGCATCTAGTGCATCTAAGTTGAGCAGCAAACTTTTTCCGGCAGAAGTAGAACAAACCATTCACCAAAACAAACCAAATCATTTGAAACATACTGTGACAACCGGTCCCGCGGACCCCACTAGCCCACCGCTAGCTACCCCAACGGACCGTCTGTGGACCTTGCTAGCCCACTGCTAGCCGGCCCAACAGACCCCAAGCTGGCCCTGCAGGGCATCGATCCTAACCCATCACTGTGGAAATCCACATCCACCAGTAGGTTATTGGTGCGCGCGTTCCTGGAACCCTGGTCCTCACCCTTTAACAACCTTCCCACAGGACAAGCTGTCACCAATTGATCTGCAGGAAGGTTGTTAAAGGGTGAGGAACAGGGTTCGAGGAACGCCTGGCGCACCAATAACCTACTAGCTCCGTTTGATCTCCCAGAAGCGGAAGCTGGTGGATGTGGATTTCCACAGTGATGGGTTAGGATCGATGCCCTGCAAGGCCAGTTTGAGGTCTGTTGGGCCGGCTAGCAGTGGGCTAGCAGGATCCACAGACGGTCCGTTGGGGTTGCTAGCGGTGGGTTAGCGGGGTCCACGAGACGGGTTGTTACACATACTTAAATTTACTTATAAAATAGAGAGCACGCATAAGTATCAAAGTTAATCCAGCATACATAAAATTATAGTGCACTTAGAGTAGTGTACTTAATATTTTTTAATATAAAAAAGACTAGAGAATAAGCATAAGTTAACCCAAGATTTGCCAGCAAGAAGCAGAACAATCCATTCACCAAGGCAAATCAGCAATTGGACGGTAGTCTTCTCTTGGACGTCCTGGGCTTGTTGCACTTTGGCTATACAAAGTTTTAGTTTTTCATTAAGAAAAATACAGAATTCTAAAAATTAGAAATCTCAACGTTAAAGGATATTAAAACTTGCCTGGTTGTTCTGTCCGGACGAGAAACCCGTTCTGCTCTTGGCAAGTAGTCCAAAAGCTGTAGGAAAACAAAAGGTTGATTCGACTAAACAAATAGTAAAGACAAATTAAAATGACAAAAGAAAAGTATTGATACAACAAGTCAATCCGGTTTTGGCTAGGATGCTTGGTTACCTTCCGTTGGTGTGCTCTACCAGAGAGATGCGTGATCAAATTTTCAGTGCCTTGGAAAGCATGACCATGGCAGCATACTGAGCAAAACCAGTAGGCAGATTCACCCGCTTCACTGCCCTTATCCTCCTCAAGTGCCTCTTCACACGCTGCTGTATCTCCCAGAAATACAGTGTCAAAATAAGTAATCGATGATGATTTAAGTCTCCCAAATCCACGGAAAAGACAACGGGACGGAGGGGCTACGACAATGAAATCAGTTGGAGGTTGTTTACATAATTTGCTGAGCTCAAAAAGAAGACGCTCAAGGCTACAGGCTCCTGTTTCAGATAAGAAAAGACTTGAGTCTCTCTCTCTATTCATCAAGGATCCATAACTGTAGAAAGGGGAACAAGGATGAGATATTAATTTACCGTAAGTGACGTTATGAAGAATAATTCCACTGGAAGAGAGAGCTCGCAGGGTATCTTCAGGGACGTCTGACAGTAGGCCAATGGCAACGATGCTGAAAGGACCAGGGTGGCTTGAATTCTCCAAAAACCGTTTAATACACGGACCAACCAGACGAGGATTAAAGTCAGAGGGAACAGGACAGCCATTGATGTCCCAAAGCACTTTGGTTAATACAGGCTCCTGGTCCCAGGAGTGTACCCCCGGCTGATTGCAAAAAAAAAAAAAAAAACAACAACATGAACATGGGGTCAACATGAACAACATGAACATGGGAGTCATGGGCTGCTTTCTCACCATTCTAGTAGCATAGGCCGGATGAGAATCAAGGGGAAGGGGAGCTGAGGGTACACACTGAGGACGACCGGGTAACCAGCCCAATCTCTGTTTGAAAAATAAATAAATGCAATATGGGGGAGGGGTCAAAAGTCAAAACTAGAAAAAAAAAGACAAAAAAGACAAAATTGTAATGATTACCAGCCCCTGATGTTCTTCACTAGAGAGATGGGCGGTGAACTCGTCAAAGTCTTGGCTAGGAGGGTCACGCTGGCATACTAAGCAATCCCAGTAGTGAGGGTCACCTCTTTTTCCGTAAGGTAGTAGGAATACCGAATCTGCGTGCGTAGCCACTTGATCAGCAAGCAACAAACGAGAGAGAGAGAGAGAGAGAGAGAGCAAACACACACACAACACACACACACCTCGTGATAATAAAATATCACCAAATTTCGGCTCAAGCCAGTTGTATCCAGCAACTCTTTGTATGAAGATACTTATTTTAAGGTCCCCATCAGATAACACAACAATAGTAGCTGGACGTGGGTTCTTGTCAGTAAAGTCAAGAATAGGCTGACCAATTCCAAAGCCCTCTGTTTCAAAAACAAAAACACTAAAGAGGTGAGACTCTCTCTCTCTCTGTTCAATCAAAGATAGAATATATAAGGATTGACAAGATACTAACCACAGCCGGGGACGTTAGTAAGAGCGATTCCCGTGGAAAATAATCCTCTCAGAATGTCAATAGGAACGTTGTCTAGTACGCCAAAGGCAAAGATGCTGAGAGGACCACGGTAGCCATACTTCTCCAAATACAGTTTGATACACGGACGGACCCGATAAGGATCAAAGCCAAAGGGAAGCGGACACTTGCTAATTTCCCAAAACACCGCGGTTGGAGCTACAGCCTCTTCCGGCGAAGCCTCCTTCATAGAACCTACTGAAAATCAAAATTTTCATGATCATCGCAGTAATCATCAGATAAGCAGCCAGAAAGATAGATTGACACGGCTAAATCACAGAGACAGAGACACAGAGGACGTAATCGTATCTAAGAAACCGTAAGAGATATATAAGAAGCCATGAATTTTACCTGAGGGAAAAGCAGGGTAGCAGAAGGGACTCGTCATCGGACTAGGGTTTCGATATCCCACTGATTGAAGCAAATTCGTGTGTATATATAATTACATGGCGGGAGACAGGAGGCGGTTTATACTTGACTTCGGTTTAATGGGCCTACTAGTCTATAAGAATTAATTCTTAAAAGTTTGTTTTCTCACTGATCATGTGTTGATTGGTCTTCTTAAAATTAAGTTGTATTTGCGGGAGAATGTAATTGATTGATGGTGGTCGGTATCAATTCCAAAAACCGTTTGAGAACTGATCAAAAGTGGTCATCATATTTCAAGTCAACTTGAAAACAAATCCTAGCATAAACAAAACACACCCTAACAAACATAAAACTTAAAAACTTTTTAGTCAAATAGTTTTTCTTAATAAAAATTTGCAGTTATTGATAAGGTATAAAGACAAAGGGGGTGTATTGAAACAATGATTTTGTAGGATTTTGTGGGATTTAAGAAATTTAGAATTTTGGTAGATTTTAGGAAAGTTGATATGATTTATGGTAAAATTCTTTCAAATCCCACCTAAAACTATGAAATTTAGATTTATGTATTTTTAACCAAACAAATCCTCCATAATCCATAAAACTTATTAAAATCCAAATCCACAAACTCTTTTGAATAACAGTGGATTTTAAAGTATATTTTTAAATCATCAGTTGAATAACAACAAATTTCAGGAGACTTTTTAAAATCCATGATTGAATAACATAAGATTTGTAACTTTTACACAAATCACTTAAAATGTCAAGTTGAATACATCCCCCAAAATCTTCGTATGACCTCTCTCTTTGGTTGAATGGATTTCTCGAATCGAAGTGGAATAATGAATGTCAAGTCAAGAAACACTCTGAAGATGATTGTTCTCACATCTTCTTCAACCGCAATACAGTACCGTTTCGACGCTACTCAAGTATCTCCACTCAATGAATCGCATTGGACTGATCTTAACATCTTGAATACTGCAAACTCTTTGAAGTGAGAAACTTTCCTCATTGTCAAGATTGACAAATTCATTATATGATTGAGGATGTCTGAAAAATGTTATGTAGATTTGGTATGGTTCCGCAAAGACTTAAGGGGAAAAAAAAGCTTGGAAGATCGCAGCTGAGCAGAATCTAAACCTAGTACGTTTTGTATCGGTCCAATTCTTAGTTTGGAACACACAAGCTCCCCTGATCCCCTCTAATTCTTCTGTCCATTGTCAAAGGTTAGAGAATCTAATCACTCTCATAATTATATTTCAATTTCAAAATATAGACCTTAGTTTTGTGTTAGTTTGAGCTGATCTTGTGTTGACTGGGGTCTCGTCGAAGATGCCCAATTTTCAGGGAGGGTTTGTGCACATAGACGATGTAGTAAATTATTAAATAAATTGATTATACTATAAAATGATATATTCGCTAAAAATAAAAAATATCATATTTATATTACATTATTTGAAAAAATGAATTGATAATATGATTTAAAAAAATGTGAACTTAATATTGGAAAATATTTAACATCAAAGAAGTATTATAATTCTTCATATTTTCATATCCTGATATTATTTTAGAATGAAATTGATTGATGTTATTTTGAAATAAAATGAATTGATAATATGACGTAAAACACTGTGAACTAAATATTGGAAATATTTAACAACAAAGAAATATTATAATTTTTCATATTTCTATATCTTGATATTTTTAAATGAAATTAATTGATCTAAATTTTATTTATTTATATTGTATTATTTAGTTCCAAAGAAATGTCTATCTCATGATAATATTATAGTATATATAAAATATTGATAAATGATACCTCACTAAAAATATATATAGTTACTAAATGAGTATTGAAAAATGATAGGATATATTTTAGTATAAAAGGATAATTAAATTTATTGAATATAGAAATAATGTATTTAAATTAGAGAAGAATAACATATGTCAAAAGAATAAAGTGCCACTTGTCAGCTTATTAGAGTATAAGTATGAAGAAATCTTATATGATTTTATTTATACTGTATTATTTACTTCTTAACAAATGATAATATTATGGTATATATAAAATATTGATAAATGATACCACATTAGAAATATAGAATTACTAAATGGATATTGAAAAATGATAGGATATCTTTTAGTATGAAAGTTTAATAAAAGTTAGTAAATATAAAAAAATAATGTATTTAAATTTGAGGAAAATAACATATGTTAAAATAATAGAGTGTCACTTGTCAACTTATTAGAATATGAGTTTTGACAACTTATTAGAATATGCGTTTGAAGAAACATTACTTTATTATATAAGATGTATGATTAGTTTATTTGACAACAATTTGATTATATTATATGTTATTAAAACATGTGTAAAAATTAAATAAAGTAAAGGAAGATCAATTAGATTACTATCCCATCTACCTGTTAACTTTTTTTTGCGTTTGTTTTAGACCAAGTCTTAAGCAAAGAAAATAGAAAACATAACTAAATACTCTAGGGTGACAGTTAGAAAATTCACGAATCTTTTTTATAAATAATCAACTTAGATATTGGATTTAAACATAATAGAATACAATCACGCGCAACGGGTCTCATTCCTAGTAAAGACAATGAAATGAACAGAGCAAAAATTTTATACAAATTCACTTATTGAGAATGTATCATCAAACTAGACTGTCTAAATTATTCTCCACAAATCCTTGACTATCTTAATGATCGACGATTCTTATATTATCGTATACAATTTAGAAACAAACAATGATCTTTAAAATTATCCTCAATCAACAACTAACACCTACATATAAAAGCTCCCGTTAAAGAACAACAAGTAGACGTTAGACATAATAACAACAAATAACAAATCTAAGATAATTTATCAGAACACAAAAATATAGAATATTAATAAATCTAAAATATGTTAAAATTATTTCGCACATTGTGCGAATGCGTACTCTTGTTAAACGATATTGTGTAACTTTTGTATTTAACTACTCTCTCTGTCTCACATAGATTGATATTTTGACACTTAGTTTTTATTTGTAAATTAATTTATAATTAATTTTTAGTAGAAAGAGAAAATATAAACCAAGAACAATTCAAAATTTTAAATATTTTCAATGATTACTTCTTGAAGTTTACAAAACATCAATCTTTGTGGGACAAAAAACAAACCACATCATTTGAAAAAATACTACCCGGATCCTATCTCTTATCTCTATTGCATCTAAGTTGAGCAGCTAAGTAGAACAAACCATTCACCAAAACAAACCAAATCATTTGAAACATACTTAAAGTTACTTATAAATTATAGAGCACGCATAACTATCAAAGTTAATCCAACATACATAAAATTATAGTGCATTTAAAGTAGTGAACTTAAAAACAAAAAATTATAGAAAAAAGACTTGAAAATAAGCATAAGTTAACCCAAGGTTTGCCAGCAAGAAGCAGAACAATCCATTCACCAAGGCGGTATCACTAAATTAGAAATAGAAGCAGGGATACGGTACTCTTCTCCTGCACGTACTCGGCTTCTTGCACTTTGACAAAACAAAGTTGTAGTTTTTCATTGAGAAAAACACAGAATTCTAAAAATTAGAAATCTCAACGTTAAAGGATGTTAAAACTTGCCTGGTTGTTCCACTACCAGCGTTGGAAGCATTCGTCGGACGAGGCAACCAGTCCAACATCTGTTTGAAAAAAAAAAATGTCAAAATCAGGAAAACAAAAGAAAGGGAAAAAAAAGGTTGATTCGACTAAACAAATAGTGAAAGACAATAACAAAAAAGTATTGATACAACAAGTCAATCCGGTTTTGGCTAGGATGCTTGGTTACCTTCCGTTGGTGTGCTCTACCAGAGAGATGCGTGGTTAAATTTTCATAGCCTTGGAAAGCATGACCATGGCAGCATACTGAGCAAAACCAGCAGGCAGATTCACCCGTTTCATTGCCCTTATCCTCCTCCTCAAGTGCTGCTGAATCTGCCAGAAGTACACTTTCAACAGTATCACGAACATCAACATTGCATATTCCATTGTGGAGAAAAAGATCAGAGGCCATAGGGGTTATGACAATGATATTAAGTGGAGGTCGTCTACTAAGCGCGAGCTCAAAAACAGTATTCTGAAGGGCAGCGGAACCTGTTTCAGAAACTAAAGACTTGAGACTCTCTCTATTCATCAAGGATCGATAAATGTAGAAAAGCACAAGGATGAGAGAAGATATTAACCGTAGGCGACATTATGAAGAACAACGATTCCAGTGGAAGAGACAGCTCGTAGGGTATCTTCAGGAACGTCTGAAAGTAGGCCAATGGCAACGATGGAGAAAGGGCCAGGGTAGCGAGAACTCTCCAAAAACCGTTTAATACACGGACCTGACAAGACGAGGATTAAAGCCATGGGGAACAGGACACTTATTGATGTCCCAAAGCACTTTGGTTAATACAGCCTCCTCCTGGTCCGAGGACTGATCCAATGGTTTCTTGGAAAGAAAAAAAAAAGCGTGAGGTCAAATGAATTCAGAAAGCTAAAACGTTATCAGATATTAGAACACGACTTTCTCACCATGAAAGTAACATTGGCCGGATGATAATCAAGGGGAGCTGAGGGTACACACCGAGGAGGATTGGGCAACCAGGACAATATCTGCTTGAACAATAAATGCAAACATTGGGGTCAAAACTAGAAAAAAGATAGTTAAGACAAAGACAAAAATATAATGATTAGGCTATAGGATCCTTGATGATTACCTTCTCCTGATGTTCTTCAGTCTAGAGATGGGCGGTGAAATTGTCAAAGCCTTGGCTACGAGGGTCACGGCGGCATACTAAGCACTCCCAGTAGGGAGAGTCAGATGTTTCCTCCTCCGGTACCACCGAATCTGCGTGGAAAAAAGAAGGTAGCCACTTGAGCAACAAACATATTTACTGGACTGTGAGAGAGAGATAGAGAAAACACACACACACACCTGATGATGCCAGAAGATCACAGAAATTCGGCTGAAGTAAGTTGTATCCCTTATATCTTCGTATGTAGTTAGATATTTCAAGGTCGGGATCAGACAAAGCAATAATAGTAGCTGGACGTGGATTCTTGATAGTAAAGTCAAGAATAAATGACAAGATATTCATGAAATCTGTTTCAGAAACACTAAAGAGGTGAGACTCGCTCTCTATTCAATCAAAGATAGAATATAAGGATTGACAAGATAGAGATATTAACTACAGTCGGGGAATAGACTCCTCTCAGGATGTCATTAGGAACTTTGTCTACTACGCCAAAGGCAAGGATGCTGAAAGGACCGTTGTAGCCATACTCCTCCAAACACTGTTTTATACACGCGGACGGACCCGACAAGGATCAAAGCCATCGGGAAGCGGACACTTGTCCATGTCCCAAAACACCGCTCTTACAGCTACAGCCTCCTCCGGCGAAGCCTTCTTCATAGAACCTAACAAAAATCAAAATTTTCATGATCGGGAAAGCAAATCGCAGTAATCACCAGATAAGCAGCCGGAAAGAGATAGATTGACACGGCCAAATCACACAAACAGAGACAGAGACACAGAGGACGTAATCGTATCTAAGAAACCGTAAGAGATATATAAGAAGCAATGAATTTTACCTGAGGGAAAAGCAGGGTAGCGGAAGCGACTCGTCATCGGACTAGGGTTTCGATATCCCACTGATTGAAGCAAATTCGTGTGTATATATAATTACATGGCGGGAGACAGGAGGCGGTTTATACTTGACTTCGGTTTAATGGGCCTACTAGTCTATAAGAATTAATTTTAAAAAGTTTGTTTTCTCACTGATCATGTGTTGATTGGTCTTCTTAAAAGTTAAAAGTTGTATTTGCGGGAGAATGTGATTGATTGATGGTGGTCGGTATTGATTGATTGAGCTGATCTTGTGTAGAGTTGACTCGTGGAAGCTACCCAAATTTCAGGGAAGGGTTTGTGCACATAGTCTAGACGATGTAGTTTCTGCACAAATCTTGGCAATGGAAGAGCTTAAAACATGAGGAAAAATCTTATGTTCGAGTTCAGTGGCTCACTCCTCAGATATCATTGAGATGCTAAGAATCAAATACCCATTTGAGACCATGTATGTAGTATATAATTGTTGGGTAAACTTCTAGAAGATTCAGCTTAAGATTTCCTTAACCAAGTTGGGTTAAGAGAAAAGGAAAAGTTCTATTTAGGATTAGGAAAAGAGTAGTTTTCCATTATCAAAATAGGAATAGGAACTAAGTCGAGTTCCCTATAAATATGTTTGACGGGTTGTATCAAATATCATCCAAACACAAAGAGAGTTTGTGAGTTGTTTAGTTTTGAGAGATTTTTTAAACATTCAATAAAGAGAGTTATTCTTTATATAAACTAAGTGTGTTTAAGAAACTTTATTTGGTATCAGAGCGTTAGGTTATTGCAGAACCTGGAACCTGTGACCTGTGAAGAACAGAGACGAAGATCTTGCAAACGTACAGCCGTCGTCCCCGAGCTATGGCAGACGAAAGCTCAGCACGTCCGAAGGAGTTTACTCCACCATCGATTCAATGTCCCATGCTAACTCCCTCTAACTACACGGTGTGGTCAATGAGGATGAAAATCTTGTTGAATATCTACCATGTATGGGATACAATCGAACCAGGATCGGTGGATCCTGATCTAAACAATATCGCGACAGGATTATTGTTTAAAGCTATCCCGGAGGCTCTTATCTTGCAAGTCGGTGAACAATACTCTCCTAAAGGGATATGGGATGCCATCCAATCTCGTCATCATGGTGCAGATCGAGTCAAGGAAGCAAGGCTTCAGACTCTTATGTCTGAATTTGAGAGAATCAAGATGAAGGATTCAGACACAATAGATAGTTTTTCAAGCAAGCTATCGGAGATTGCATCAAAAGCGGCTTCTCTTGGACAGACAATTGATGAAGCAAAACTTGTGAAGAAGTTTCTCAATAGTCTACCAAGGAACAAGTTCATTCAGATCATAGCATCTCTTGAACAAGTTTTGGATTTAAAGAAAACAAGCTTCGCGGAGATCATAGGGAGACTCAAGGCCTATGAAGAACGGATTCTTAATGAGGAGGATCACGAAGATACTCAGGGTAAGCTGTTATTTGCAAATATGCAAAACACATGGGGTTCAAGAGGCAGAGGACGAGGCAGAGGTGGCAGAGGAAACAGAGGACGAGGGAGAGGCAGAGGCAGAGGTTACTCACAAGAACAACAAACAAATCAAGGAGACCAGAACGATTCAAAGGACAAGAAGGATCGGTCGAAGGTGGTTTGTTATCGGTGTGATAAGCTAGGACACTATGCTTCTACATGTCTTGATCGCCAACAACAACAAGGAGAAGCAAATAAAATCGAGACAGAGAATGCGGATGCAGCTCTTTATTTGCATGAGGTTGTCTTTTTAAATAAGAAAAGGTGATTCCGAAAAACTATGAGGCTAGCAACAAAGTAGATGACTTGTGGTATCTTGACAATGGGGCAAGTAACCACATGACTGGCCATAGAGAATACTTTTCGGAGCTCAATGAGAACATCAAGGGAAAAGTGAAGTTCGGTGATGGTTCTTGTGTCGAAATTGCAGGAAAAGGAGCGATTCTTTTTCAAAGTAAGACAAGTGAACAGATTCTGGTTTCAGACATCTACTACATTCCCTCTCTTAAAAGCAACATTATGAGTCTAGGACAGGCTACAGAAGTTGGTTGTGATGTCAAGATGAGACAAAACTACCTTACAGTCCATGATCCTATAGGAAGATTGTTGGTGAAAGTTACAAGATCACCAAATAGGCTCTACAAGATTAAGCTGCAAATAGGAAGACCAATATGTCTACATTCGAGTATTGCAGATGAAGCTTGGAAGTGGCATGCTCGGTTGGGACATATTAGTTTTAAAACAATGAAGACGATGTCCCAGCAACAGTTAGTACAAGGATTGCCGGAGATAAGAGAAGAGAAAAGATTGTGTGAGTCTTGCTTAGTTGGAAAACAAACTCATCAATCTTTCCCCAAGGCCTCATTTTTTCGAGCTTCAAAGCCATTGGAGCTTCTACATGCTGATTTATGTGGTCCCATCACACCTTCAACCTTGGCTAATAACAAATATGTGTTTGTTATCATCGATGATTTTTCAAGATATTTGGACTATCTTGTTGAAACACCAATTACATGGTGTTCACAGAAACTGAGAACAGTCGCTCTGTCTAGCTGCGAAGCCGAGTTCATGGCCGCAACAGAAGCAGCGAAGCAAGCTATATGGTTACAAGACTTGGTGAGTGAGCTTATGGGACAGAATTATGAGAAGACAGCCATATACATCGACGACAAGTCAGCCATAGAGCTCTCTAAGAATCCCGTCTTCCACGGAAGAAGTAAACACATCGGCAAGCGATATCATTTCATCCGAGAGTGTGTTGAAAATGAGCAAATTGAAGTGGAGTTTGTACCAGGAGAAGATCAGTATGCAGACATACTAACAAAAGCCCTAGCAAGGATTCAGTTCAAGATGATGAGGAGTTTGATCGGCGTTCAAGACCTCTCAAAGAAGGACTCGAAGTTTAAGGGGGTGATTGTTGGGTAAACTTCTAGAAGATTCAGCTTAAGATTTCCTTAACCAAGTTGGGTTAAGAGAATAGGAAAAGTTCTATTTAGGATTAGGAAAAGAGTAGTTTTCCATTATCAAAATAGGAATAGGAACTAAGTCGAGTTCCCTATAAATATGTTTGATGGGTTGTATCAAACATCATCGAAACACAAAGAGAGTTTGTGAATTGTTTAGTTTTGAGAGATTTTCTAAACATTCAATAAAGAGAGTTATTCTTTATATAAACTAAGTGTGTTTAAGAAACTTTAATAATATCCTCTGGCTCTACATTTGACACTTTTTAAGATATGCCTCTGATGTATCAAAATAAAACTTGTAACAGATGTTGTAGTGACCCTCACTAAGGGCATAAATCCCAAATTTAAAACTCGAGGAAATGGTTTGGAAAAGATTCGAGAAGGAAGTGGAGGTGAAACCAAGGAGAATGACTCAAAGAAGTCCGAAGAAAAATTCATGAGTCGGAGAATGGCCGAGCCAAAACTGGAGTGGCCAGAGGAGCGATCGAGACCTTAGGACCGATCGAAAGCTATCAGTTTTTTTTGCGGAAATAGCATCCGCGAAAGAAACGGTCAAATATCAAAAAAGATGTTCGTGTCGTCCGAGACGTACCGACCGTGGCGTCCAAGACGTACCGCAAAGGCCAAGAGAAGTTGGCCGAAGGTTTATCGGGTGATGTTCGAGAAGAGTTCGAGACGTCCGAAGATGTCCGAGAGAATATCGGGAAGGCCGAGAGAAGCCCGGAAACGACCGATAAAAGTTGTCCGGAAGTTACCGAGAGGGCCGATAGCCATCGAGGAACCGAGAGGATTATCCGAGAGTTGCCGAGGGGATGGTCCGACAGTTGCCGAGAGAATCGACAATGTCCGAGAGACCAAGAAAATTATCCGGTCGAGAGAATCGACAATGTCCGAGGCATCGAGAACATTGTCCGGATATTGGTCGAAAGAGTCGACAGCATCCGAAGCATCGAGAGAATTGTTTGGAATTGGTCGAAGAGTTATCGACGATGGTCGAGAGCTGTCGAGAGCTGTGACCGAGAGTTGTGTCCAAGCAAGACCGAGAAATCTGAGAATTGTCGAGACCGTCGGACGAAAGGACGGGTTTTGTCGAGAATGGTCGAGAGGTGCCGAGTGGCGTCGAGGGATGACCGACGACCGGCCGACCCGACAAGATTCCGGAATTTGCGGAGTTTGTTTTCTCAAGAATCAACCAATGAGAACTCATGCAAGTTAGGAGAGGAATCAAAGGAGGATATTCTATGGAATCTCTACAACAAAGTGTGAAGTGGAAGACATAATCATTTCCATGCAGCCAATTGCATTTCATGCAAGGTGTGAATGCAAAATCATGCAAGATTCCTTTGGACAAGTGTTGCTCACACTTAACAAGTGTCCAAACAAGAGATTTTGTGGCCATAAGTCTTGCCAAACGCTCATCACTCATTGGGCCAAGTCGCCACCCTTTTCCTCTATATAAGGTCCTCTACTTCCTCTCATTTTCGCCCAAAAATCTTAAGTAAAGAAGAGAGAAAGAAAGAAAGGAGAGGAAGAGAGAAAGAGGAGAGATCGCCGAGAGAGATCACCGAGAGCGACGAGAGAGATCGTCGAGGGGGTGATCGAAGCGAAGCTCTGCTCGTGTCGAGAAAGGGCGACGAGAAGAGACGGATTTTGCGGTGAAGCTGATCGAGAAGCTGTCAAGCGCGAAGGAAGTTGTCTGATCCGCGATGCCGTGAAGTCCACTCATCACCGATCACGCAAAGGTGAGTTCTGCGGTAATTGTGTGTTGCATGTAGACTAGATTCATGGTAGAATCAGTTTAATGGTTGCATGCATAAACTTGGTAGGATTCATGCTAAATCCATGTTAAAGATTACATTGGGTTTGAGCTAGGAATCACCATGCAAGACCGCGAACGAATTTGGATGCATTTAAGTAATTTGGGCTTACTTAAAAATTTGGATAAGGCCATTGCATGCGAGATGAGAATTGAAGTTAGCAATTTTATTTGCTTAAAACCGGTTGCATGCATAATTAAAACTTGGCGAAGTTTATTTGCAATTTTATTGCATAATTTTGAATGAGGCTAGCTTGCATGCAAAATTGGAGTTAAGGATTTAATTGGGTTAAATCGCTTATAAATTGGCTTGCGTGCATAAATAAACTTGTTGCATTAATTTGCTTAAGTATTTTGAATTGGTTGCATGCATGTAGAACAATCTAAGTTGAATTTTCATTCGTAATGTTTGATGATTGTTGCATGTTCTCTTGCTTGGATTTCTTGCTTGTATTGCTTGATTTTTCATGCTTGAGTGTGTAGGTGTATTTTAGCTTAGTCTCTTAAATTTGTTTCTTGAGTCTTAGCTAGAATAGTGTGCCGATAATTGTGGTTCCATTAGCGGTTGTCACGCGTGAGTTCCCAACGACCACTCACGCGGGGACACTGTCACGGCTAGCTAGCTACTAGCATGACTGCTACATGACGATGTAGCTATGTTGTGGGCTCATTGCTGGTGACCTTTGTGGTCTCGGCATGGGAAGGATTGGAACAGAACAGATTATCGAGGGGCCCTAGGTGTAAAGAGTTTAGAGTATTCAAGTATTCCTTGTCTATGTCTATTCGTCTTTACATGTGTGTGTTGTCTAAGAGTCTAGGATAGTTCAAGTATCCCTTGTTTATTCTAATCGTCTTAGAGAGTTGCGTATGGTTCAAGAGTCTAAATTGTTCTTTCACTACAACAAATATGCACATTGTTAACCAGAGAAAAACGCTATCATAGGCCTTTGATAGCGTTTTCATGAGCACTATTTTAGGGCACTGTTATTATATGTACCCCATATACAATAGCACGAATTACGTATGCTATGTTATATTTTTATAACATAGCTATAAGAAATTGCTATATTATCAAGATCATAATTTTGAAAAAAATTATACGACATTTGTTTTTTCGTGCTATGTTATAGTTTTATAACATAGCTCTAATAAACTGATGTATTATCAAAATTATAATTTTGCAAAAATTTATACAATATTTAATTTTTCGTGCTATGTTATACATATCTAATATAGCTGTTGCGAAATGCTGTTTTATCTTGTTTAATGTGCTATGGTATATTCTTTTATCATAACGTTTACCTGTACTTTTATAGCATTTTCTGATATGTGATTATAGCACACATAACCTGTTTTATAAAATCTCATACATTGACCATTGATTAAACGTCTCAGATCCAAAATACATAACAAAAGTCTCAAGAACATCAGTTTACCATCAAAGTCTCAAGAACATCCAAAATAAACAACACTTTCAAGTACTTAACATTACACAATAAAACCATCAGTTTAAGATATAATGACCTTGTTCTCTGGCCAAGCAATGCAGGAGCTAAGTGCATCTTCAATAATCTCTATTTCATCGGATGGCCTCCAAACTTTTACATTTTTCACCTTCACAACCTCTATCCACACTTTAACTGCATTAGAACCCAAGCGAGTAAAGTGAACCATATGTTCTGGATCATTTGTTCCCCATCGTCCTTCAGCCACAACCCTATTCTTTCCAGTTAAATCCATCAACTTGCACTTCTTATTCTCCTTGGAAATAACTTTATTAATGTGCTGCCATGTTTACAATATAAACCATCAGTCATCATATAATTAACAAAAACAACTTCATAACATATGAAAACACTTACTGGAGACTTCCTGAGAGGAGACAGTGATGGTAAAATATTCTTTATTGGAGATATTGGACCCGTTGCATCATCAACAGGAGATTCAGAACCAGATATAAACTTAGAAGACATAGATGCAGATTTGGCCTGCAATGCAGCCTTTGAAGCTGTTGCTGAAGTTTTGGACTCTCTAGCAGACTTAGAAGCTGTGGCTGCAGACTTGGCCTTTGATGCAGACAAAGAAGCATGTGATGTAGCATTATGACCAGTTGGAGATGAGGGATTTTCAAAATCAATCTTACTCAGGGGCCAAGATACGTAAGCCATCAAACAGTCCTCAAGATATGACATTTCAGCTGTAGGTCTCCATAGTGATGTATCAGGCTGCTTTACTGAATCCACAAATACTTTAACTGCTTTTGGTCCAAGAGGAATTCCGTTAACCAACGCACTTGGTTCTTGTGTCTTCCAACGCCCCTCAGCAACAATGACTTCACCCTTAGACAAATCCAATAGTTTACATTTGTTTCCTTGGATACCCTGTTAAAAACAATAAGTAAACAAATCCAATATAAATAATTAGCATGATAGACAAGGGTAATACATTGCTAACACATTGCTAGAAATTATAAATACCATAGGGGCGATGTCTTCCATTTGGATGTTGTTGTCTACCAGTCTACACTTATCAGATGGCCATGCGATTATATGTCCAACAGTTTCTTTCATATGAAAGATCTTTTGTGCAGGTCTCCATAGAAATGCATCTGGTTATATGCAGCTTCAACTAACACTTTGAGATCATAAGGGCCAAGACGACAGTCATTCACTATGTCATCCGGATCAGAAGAAAGAATCCGACCCTCACCAACATTTTCATCAGTCTCAGACCAATCAACAAACACACACTTAGGATGTGCTCTTTTGTTTACACTCTGCGACAATTTCATGAGCAACTAAGAATCATAAACGACACTAAGAAGAATCACTTAGCTGATATGAAAAGAAGTAAGAATATGTTACTCTTGCAGCTGAGTTTTCATCCATTTCAGCTTCTAGTCTCTGTAACATAAACAAAAATAACATCAATTTATATTACTCTAACTGGCTGATGAATAGTAGAGAACTTTTAAGTATCTAAGCTGATTCTTGATTCTGCCAAGTTCACTTTCCAAGGCATTGACCTGTTTTACTAATTTTACTTGCCGCTCTTCCATTTCAGCCATACACTTGCTCTGCATTTGTAAACAAGCTAATTTGGTCTTACTCATGCCTCTACCCATTGCCCTCAGCCTACCAGAATTGTCAGGTCCTAAAAGCTTGGCGAGGTGATCTTCATCTGGATTTGTTAAAAATGCTGGAGCATCACTTCCACCAATTTCAGCTGCTTTTTGCTGAAAAACATAAAGACAGTTTTAGGTTTTACTAGTCGATAACACACTATTTACTGGTGTACAACTCTATTCAACAACTCTATTCAGACTTACAATCAAATTAGCTGCATTCGTATCTACTGGTGTACCATCCTTTTTGGTGCGACGATCCAAACATCTAGTCTTGTCACGCTGGAAGGATCTTCACTTTCAGCTTTCTGTTCCAGAAAACAAAATTTCAGTAACAGTACAAGCACTATGTATAATAATAAACAACATAGTTGTAGTATATATGCTTGCCATTTCTTCTGTTAGTCTGCTGATCCCTTTACGGCTAGTGGTGTGAGGTATCTGATTCTTTCTTTTTGCTTTTTATTTCTCACTCACAGCCTAATAATGAAACATGTTAATTACTAATCACCAATCAACTACTAAACAATTATAATCACAAGTAATTACCTTAAATGCAGCACTAGTTTTGAGTTTGACAAATTTTTGCCAATCAACAGGACCAATATTTGGTGGTCTCAAATTCATCCTCTCTTGGTTATTTGCAGCCAAATTTATAGCCTTCACCGTGACAGACTTGTGTGATCTCCACAAATGTCCTATCTGGTGAATCACAGATATCCTTTGCCAATCTTCATCAAGCTCAAACCTTGCCTGCATTCACTTACACTCACACCATAACTATAAAAGTAAACCTGTTCAATTGAGAGACTTTTTAAAAACAAAAAAAACTTCTTTTTACCTGAACAGATCTCCAGAGAAGTGTTTTGAGATCTGGACTCACTTTCTTCCAGTTAGATATGTTGATAGGGATGTGTTCTCGCATCAATGTCCCTACATATGATGCCAACTTGACTGACCCTGGACCAACCGCTACTCCAAGTACATTGTAATCAACTTTCACTCTAACAGATGGATCCTTGGCTAGGTTTTTCATCTTTGTTGGTCCTCGTTTTCTTTTACGCGTAGCAGTCTGCTCATGTTCTTCAGACAACACAAACTCTCCTACTGGTTCTTCTGGTTGCTGTTGAGTTTGTGGTTCTTCTGAATGATGCTCCTCTTCCTCCACATGTTGTTCTGTTGCTACAGGTTGGGCCTCCACATGCTGTTTAGCTGCTACAGGTTGGGCCTCCACAGTACAAATAAACTCAGGTTCGTCATCATCCTTAGACTTTCTCTTTCTTTTTTCTCCACCCTTCTTCCCTCCAACCTTCTTTTTAGTTCCACCCATTTTAATTCACCTGCGTAAACAGAAAATTAATCACTTAGAACAGAAACTTAATCACGTAGAACTTATATAATAGAATACATCATAAAATCTATAGCATTCAACAAACATCAACCATAAACAAAAGCATATATATATAAATGAATCAAGAATCTACTCTTGCACATATATGCCTTCACAATCAGATCTAGCATATTCAGCTTCATCCATTTCAGTATCCATGTCAACATCTACTGGCAATGGACCAATTATATCTGCATTTCCAGACTGAACATCTTCTTTACTATATCTTCTTGAAGCACCTCTCATAACAACAGACCAACTTGATCCATCTTCACTTGAATAAAATACTTGCTTTGCTTGAGATGCTAGAATATATGGATCCTTCTGAAAGCTTACTTGGCTCTGATTTAAGTTAACAAGTGTGAACCCATCTTCCACTTTAACTCCATTACCTTTTACTGCCCAGTTATATCTAAATATCGGCACATAGAACACATGGTAGTCCAACAATATGATGTCAGTAATTCTCCCATAATAAGACACCAGATCAACTACTTGTGAAGTATCCTTAGCACTAGATCTACACATAGCCGTTGCCTCATAATAAACACCACTGTTCTGACTCTGCCTTTCAAGTGAGTATGTGTGAAAACTTTGTCCATTAACTATATAACCAGTGTAGGACCTTGCAGTACACCGTGGACCATATGCTAGCCATTTAACTATGTCTTCATGTCCATCAGAAGTAATAGATATCTGCAAAATTAAACAGACTCATCAAAATTATGAATCAGACTAGTGTAGATTTATAAACAGACTCATCAAATTCATAACTTTACTCACCTGTCCTTTTAACCAAGCAGCAAAATTCTTAGCATGCATAGACCATAAATATGTTGCATCACGTCTGCACCTTGGATTTGAGTCTTGTAGATATTGCAAATGCATACTACCAAATCATAAATACGAAAAGAAACTATCAGCAGCATAATTTTGACCTTATAATTTATAAGGAATGAAATACACAAGTAACTTACTCCACATAATGATCAAAGGCAGCTGTATTTTGAATGACAGCAAGATGGGCTATATTCTTCTCCATTTCAGTAAGAGTGAATGACGTTCCTGCTGATATTGGACGACCTTCTAATATAGAGCTGTTCACATACTCTACATTCCTGTCAGGTTTTTCTTCTACATTGGTTGTCTTTTTCAGAAACTCATTACAAAACAGCATGCATTCTTCTGCAAGATATGACTCTGCTATACAACCCTCTGGTCTTGCAGGATTTCTTACAAAATCTTTTAGAACTTTCATATACCTCTCAAATGGGTACATCCACCTAAAATGCACAGGTCCTCCTAGTCTAGCTTCTCTTCCTAGATGAACAGTCAAGTGTACCATGATATCAAAGAAGGTTGGAGGGAAAAACCTTTCAAACATACAAAGCGTTTCCACAATTTCAGCTTCCAATAATGTAATAACCTCAATGTCAATAACTCTCTGACACAAATGATTGAAGAATACGCATAGCCGTAGTATTGCTGTTCTAGGACCTTTTGGTAACAATCCTCTAAGTGCAACCGGGAGAAGCTGTTGCATCAAGACATGATAATCATGTGATTTCAGACCTCCTACCTTACACTCTTCTACTGAAACTCCTCTTGAAATATTAGAACAGTATCCATCTGGACCTTTAAAATGAAATAGTCGTTTGCAAAAAATCTTCTTCTCATTCTTGGACAAAGACCAAGGTGCTGCTGGAAGATATGTTCTCTTTCCTTTTGTGGTAGGATGCAGCTCTTTTCTTAGACCAAGATGTTGAAGATCCTTACGAGCATTAAGACCATCCTTAGATTTTCCACAATGCAACAATGTGGATACAATGCTGTGAGTCACATTCTTTTCTATGTGCATTACATCCAAATTATACCGTACTGGTAGATCCTCCCAATAAGGCAGAGTAAAGAAAATGGATCTTTTCTTCCACCTTGATAACTCATCTTCATCTACTTCTACTTCCTCATCTTCATCGGATTCACTTTCATCATCATCACTGTCAAACACTGGTTCTTTATAGACAGTTCTCTTTCTCTTCATCCCAGCCTTTTTCACATTTCCGAAATCATTTTGGAAGTTTTTCAGATTCTGATGAACTTCATGACCAGTTAAAATTCTTGACTTTCTCCTATGCTCAACTTTTCCATCAAACCAAGTCTTCTTTTCCCTATATATGTGTGTTGGAGCCAAACCTTTTCTATGACACATGTAGACATGTTTCCTGCTAAACTTCAACCACATACTATCAGTATTTTTCCCACACATAGGATATCCCATTTTACCTTTTACTTTACAACCAGCAAGGTTTCCATACGCAGGAAAATCACTAATGGTCCAGAGAAGCATTGCCTTTAGAGTAAATGTACTTTTACTAAAAGCATCATACGTTAGCTCTCCATTCTTCCACAGATGATTCAAATCCTCAATAAGAGGTTCTAGGTAGACATCAATATTATTACCTGGTTGTTGTGGACCAGGAATCAATAATGTCAACATTATATTCTCCTTCTTCATACAAAGGTGAGGAGGCAAATTGTAGTTTACCAATAGCACAGGCCAGCTACTATAATTACTATTCTTCATGTTGAATGGATTTAATCCATTTGTGGACAGCCCAAGCCGTATGTTCCTTTCTTCAGCTGCAAATGAAGGATACTTCTCATTCATTTGAGCCCATGTAACAGAATCTACTGGATGTCGAAGTTTTCCATCAGTGCTCTTGTTAGTGTAATGCCACCGTAAGTCCTTGGCCATGTCCTCTGATCTGAACATTCTCTTCAGCCTAGGTATAATTGGAAAATATCTTAATACTTTCTGTGGGACACCTTTCTTTACCTCATTAGTCCGCTTATTAGTCTTCCACCGTGAAGCATTACATTTGGGACATTTTTCAAGCTTCTTTAACTTCTTTCTGAAGAGGCAGCAATAATTAACACATGCGTCGATCTTTTCATATCCCATATGAAAGCTCTTTAAAAATTTCTTGACATCATACAATGATGTGTGAAGGACATTACCATCTGGCAACATGCTTGGCAATGTCTGAAGCAGTTCATTGAAGGCTGGAGCTGAGACTGTGTCACATGTATTATTCCTTTGCCCTTTTGCAACATAGGTTTGGTCGGTTTCCACTTTACCTTTGCCTACCCAAGGTTTTACGGGTTCTATTGCGGACAACATTGGTTATTTTCTGGAGTTAATCACTAATACTGAGACACCATTGAATCTCCGGCTGGCTATACCTTGGCTTTTGTGGGAGATTTGGAAGGCACGTAATGCGGCGGTTTTCACTTCTCGAGCTCAGGATGCTAATGTCCTAATTGCAGGAGCCTTGGCAGATGCAGAGGAATGGTTAAAACAGAATCGGTTGCAGAATCAGGAACATGTTTCTGCTCTGCGTGGTGATAGAGCTTTAGTGCTTTCAAAGCGTTGGACTAGACCGGCGGTTGGTATGCTGAAGTGTAACATCAATGCTTCGTGGGTTAATAATCAGCCTTTCGTGGGTGGCGCTTGGCTACTTCGTAATCATGCTGGTGATGTTATGTTCCATTCCCGTAATGCTTTCTTACCTTCAGTGAATCGCATTGCTGCAGAACTACACTGTCTCTTATGGTGCCTAGAGAGTTTACGAGATTTGTAGATCTCTACGTGTGAAGTTTGGACTGATTGTGGAGCAGTAACACGTGCTCTCGAGAGTCCGCTTGACTGGCCTAAGTATCGTTCAATTTTACACAAGATTGGTCAGGTTGTTAGTCAAATGCAGGCCGTATCTTTTCATCTCGCTTCTCCGAAATCGAATGGCGTGGCGCGGTCGATTGCAAAAAGTGTGACACGAGATGGTCGGTTCCAGTCATACCTCTCCATGGGTGGTCCCGCTTGGTTGCACGAGCAGATCGTTCGGGAAACTCGAGCTTCATGCTGAGCTCTAGTGCTTGTTCGATTATTTTTGTTTTGCTCGTTTTCCTCTGTTTTGATCGCTCTGTTTTGTTGCTCTGTTTTGAACCTCTGCTTCTGGTATTTTTGTTCTCTAATATATTACAAACGATTAAAAAAAAATAATGATTACAGATTATTAAGTATACATTAAAATTTGCATGGAAAGTTAGAAGACATCTTATATTTTGAAACAAGAAAAGAGGCCAAAACATCTTATATATTGAAACGGAGGGAGTATATGAAAAGGGTTCAAATGACTTGAAGTTCAATGACCCAGGATGATCATATGAGTTTGTACCTGAAAGCGCTGTTTATAACAGTTCAGAAAAGATGATATATATGATCATAATGAATAACCTGAAGATGATACTTTCAGGGGGAGAAATATGCTCACGTGCGTGGTTGTACTCTTTTTCCCTTATCATGGTTTTTATCCTATTAGATTTTTCCATGAAAGGTTTTTAACGAGACAACAAAAGAACACGCGAAAGATAAACACTTGAAGAAGAATATTATGATTCCAATGGTGAAAGACTATCATCTTCAAAGTCTTTGAAAGACATTGATGAGATTGTGAGAAACAAAGATAATGATAAAGATGAGTCACTTGCGAGACCCATGACCAATAGAAGAATGGCGATACACGTTTACTACAGATTCGTTCAAGATTTGGCGAACCATTTACCAAGGCATTTCCAACAACTACTTTTAAAAAGCTACTTCATCATATTGGATCGGTCATTTCGAAGATTTCAAGTGATGTACTCAAGAGGGGGAGTAAAAGCGAGCTGCACTCTTTTTCCCTTAACCATGATTTTTCCCACTGGGTTTTCCTGGTAAAGTTTTTAATGAGGCAGCATCTCATATGCGCATTTGGGACTACATTTTTATAATAGTCATCCAAGAGAGAGTGTTATGAATATATTGTATTATGTGGATGACCATTATCGGCCCATTAATGTAACCCTAAACCCTAATATTTATCCCTATATATGTTGTATCATATAGAACAGAAGAATAAGACAAGAGAGTAATTTCTAAACCCTCTTGTTATAACATAATCCAATTTATAACGTAAACAACTACAGTATTATTCAAAGACTACAAAAAAGGTCAAACATAAACTAGATTAAACCAGATTGGACATCATCTGAAATCCAAAAAAATAAAATTAGAGGATATAATCGCATGATCTAGTCTGTCAATACACCAAATCATAGCCTAATAAAAAAATGGCAGAGTACTTGGTAACTGGAGGAACACGCTTTATAGCCTCTCACGTTATCAAGGCACTTTTCGAATCGGGTCATTCCGTAAGAATAACTGTTAGAGACTCAGGTACTAATTTTTTTGACAAAGATTCTCAGGTTTTTGCTCCAACAGTTTTTCCTTTTCTTCTTATGGAATCTTGATTTTTTTTTTTTTTTGTATCTTGCGGTCAAGAAGATGAAGAAAAGGTTGGTTTCTTGTGGGAGTTAAAAGGAGCAAAAGAAAGGTTGAAGATCTTTGAAGCCGATCTAACGGTAGAAGGAAGCTTTGACGAAGCTGTCAACGGTGTTGATGGAGTCTTTCACATCGCATCCCGAGTTTCTGTTGCCACCGTTGGTCTAGACAACAATAATATGGTCAGACCACATTTCAAGTTTTCTTTTTGAGACCATTTTTCATTGAAACTTGCTTGATTTTTATTTTTATTACTTAGGAGAAATTTGATCCTGATCGAAGTGGAATAATGAATGTGCAAAGTCAAGAAAGACTGTGAAGAGGATTGTTCTCACATCTTCTTCAACCGCAATACGGTACCGTTTTGACGCTATACAAGTCTCTCCTTGGAGTGATCTTGAATACTGCAAACACTTCAAAGTGAGAAACTTTCCTCATTGTCAAGATTGAGAAATTCATTTTCTGATTGTGAATGTCTGAAAATGTTATGTAGATTTGATATGGTTACGCAAAGACTTTAGGGGAAAAAGAAGCTTGGAAGATAGCAGCTGAGAAGAAGCTAAACATAGTTGTCGTGATCCCTACGTTTTGTATCGGTCCAATTCTTAGTCAAAACTCCCCTCGAATTTTTCTGTCCATTCTCAAAGGTTAGAGAATTAATATAGTCGCTCTCATAATTACATTTCAGTTTCACAAATTGTCCTTAGTTTTGTGTCAGTTTGAGCTGATCTTGTGTCGACTTGACTAGGGGCTCGTGGAAGATATCCAAATTTCAGGGGAGGGTTTGTGCACATAGACGATGTAGTTGCTGCACAAATATTAGCAATGGAAGAGCCTAAAGCATCAGGAAGAATCTTATGTTCCAGTTCAGTGGCTCATTGGTCAGAGATCATTGAGATGCTAAGAATCAAATACCCATTATACCCATTTGAGACCAAGTATGTGTTATATCCTCTACTCTAGCTTTGACACTTTGTAAGATATGCCTCTGATGTATCAAAATAAAACTTGTAACAGGTGTGGTAGTGAAGAAGGGAGAGATATGCCTCATAGTTTGGACACAACAAAGATTCAAGAACTTGGCTTCACGTCTTTCAAGTCATTACCTGAGATGTTTGATGACTGTATCAAGTGCTTCCAAGACAAGGGTCTATTCTGAAAACACAAAAGTTATATATCAAGCTTATGTGAGAATCTTATGGATTGATTTTATTCATAACATAAATGAGTTATCTCTTATCTAAATGATTCCAAACTATGTATGTTCCCATCAATATTGGACTTTGAAATAAAAGCATCTCCCTCATATGTCTTGTGGAGTTTCTTTCTTTGGACTGGTAGTGTCACGTCCTTGACAAACATGCACCTGTCCGTACAAAATAACGTGTCAGTCTCTCTACACTAGTACTCTCTACTTTAAGGTAGTGGAAAATGTCACTATGGAGAGTCGTCTCCGTTTCATTTTTGGTCGCTCACAAGTCACAATTACTCACTATTAGCACATTAGTAGTCTTCAAAAGCATAAATGCGATCAAGCTGTTATGTACGATGCAAGTATAGTAACTAAGTTCAACCCATCATTACTTAAATTGTAGAATGACTGAGGGGATATAATTTATTTCCTAATTAGACAACATTACAAGAGTAAAAAAGTGGTAGGACACGAAGAGACAAATTAAAGAGATACGAAAACTAACAAAGAACAACGCATAAAGGAAACGGAGAAACCCATAAAGATTGAAGAAAGTCCAACATCCAAATCTTAAGCAAATGACTCCTCTAGGAATGCTCTAAAAGGACATGAAAAATCCAAAGGAGATCAGACCGCAAGGATCATACTTTCTAGCATCTTCATCATGATTATGGGAAACAGAAAACAAAACTAACAAGTTGTAAACTAGCTAGAATAAGATTGTCTTAATAGAAAATCAACTATTAATCGATGTCGAGAGGTGGCGCAAGTTGATCGGCGCATAGGCAAACTTCAAATCACTAAACTCGACGAGTTCCATATCAGTGATATCGCAGTCAGGTAGCTCACTTGGAACACTGTTTTCAAACCCGCTGCTGTTGATATCATTATCGAGCTATAACGTAAGAATATTTATGTACTAGTAGTCACTCCGTGCTACGCACGGATTTAATTTACGTTGTTTTTGATATTTTTTCTAATTGTTTTTTGATGATTAACATCCTTTTTTTACCTCTTTTGCAAGATGGACGACATAGACATTGTTCAATCTAGGTATACATCCAATAGAAAACATTGAAAACCTCTTTTGATAAGACTGAAAAGAATCCAATTCCGAAGCAAACGCTGACCAGTCTTTTGACTCATCTATGACACTTAAAATCTCTTGACAATCTGTCTCAAAATGAACCATATCATATCCCAGAGAGAGAAAACACTTTCCATGGTCCAACATAGAGAGAAATCACTTTCATTGAAAACATAAAACGACAACTAAATTAAAACAGAGGGAGTATTTCATTGCTATAGGAGTCACATAAACTTTGTAAGAGTTATAGATATGCAATCATTACATATTAATATATTTTCTTATATATGTAATATTTCTAAATACTATTATTAATCATTCATTGTATTACTATAAATATTATGAAATTTACGAAAATATGAGTTAATTAGTACTACATATGAAATTGATGAGAGATAATAGAAAAGTTAATAAAAATGTGTCAGGTTTATAAAAATACATTATTGTTAATTAATAACTAAAATTTTCTATTGCTTTAAATATATACTCAAAAGTTATATATTATAAATATAGATCTATGAACAGGCATCTTCAAACAATGAATTTAAATATATATCCACTTCTCTCTTTAAACAAAAATATATACAGTTATCTCTTTATCAAAAAAAAAATTCAATTGTAACATCCCCAATTATGTAATTGGGAGTTGGGCCAATTTTGCTAATAAGTTGCAGCCCATTAAGGAAAGGGTTTTTGGGATTGTGTGTTATTAACACTTGGTCGTCTTCGTTCAACAAGGAGGGAGAGAGAATTTGTGTTAAACCCTAACATCGCCACAAGAAAGAGAGAGCGGAAGAAAGGTAGCCATGAAGAGAGAGAGAATGGGATGTGTAGAGAGGGGAGAGAAGTAGACGTCATGGAGGTTGTGGGAACACTGATGGAGTCTGTTTATTCATGTCATGGCTGTGGAAAGCCTTGGCAGTGGTGGAGGAGCAAAGTCGGAGTAGATCAAAGGTGGAGAAAAGAAATTAAGAAAGAGGACAAGGGAGGGAAAACAGTTTGGAGGAGGCATCTTTGGAGGTTCGTCGGCGCCGGAGGTGACATTGGTTTAGGAATATTAAAACATCGACGAGATCACCATCAAGCCATGAGCTCGTAGCAACACACGGAAGTCCGATCGGAGTTACAATCAAGAAGTTATGTGGTTTGCTTCCTGCGCAAGAAATATCTGAAACTGTCCGAACCTGCAACCCTACAAATCAGATTCGGGGTTATCTCCTTGGAACAGCGTTTGGTGGCCCAAAACTTACCTGATCGAGCTGAGATTTTGTGGGGAGCTTCACGGAATTACAACCTAAATATTCAACGGTGGGCTCGTGATTTTAACGGTTAGTTAAGGTTTTACCCCTGTGTTTCTAAGGCTCGTTTGTATAGAATAAAAGGTGACATCATGATGTTTGGTTTGGCAACGAGGTTGGATGAAGCTGGTGCTCTTGAATATTGGGTCGGACATGGGAAAGGAGAATTGAGTTTCAACCTTTAAATGGCAAAGGTGAGGGTGGTATTTACGGATATGCAGTAGCCTCTTTTCTTATATATTCTTCGATAGTTGCTGAGTATAGGCTGGAGAATTGTCCTTGGCTATTTTGTGATTACATGATGAAGTTAGGTTGTTAGTAACTTGAATGTGAGATGTTAATGTTTAAAGATACATGTTAAGGCAAGTTTACAATTTACATAAGCAAATGAATGAGAATGAGAATGAGAATGTTAGTGTGGAAGTAGTTGTGCCATGAGGGCCTTGCTCTGAGTGTGGGAGTAGTTGTGCCGCAAGGGCCTTGCTCTCAGTGTGCGAGTATTTGTGCCGCAAGGGCCTTGCTCTGAGTGTGATATTTAAGGTGCCTGATTGCATGATAACGAGATAAAGAAATAAATGAGTTATGTGTTGCATATTGTCGATGTGATGATTGTTTGATGGTTAGACATTCTGATTCTATGCTAAGTAATGGTCGTGTTTATGTTTGGAACGTGTTTACTATATGACTAGTGGGCAGAGTTGATCTCCTCACTGAGTAAACCTCTTTTACTCACCCCCTTCTCTTTTCCCTTCTTCAGGGCAGGAGAAAAATGTGATTAGCTACGCAAGTTTGTACTTTCTTTTGGTGTATTTTGGGAGTGGGGTGTGACATTTGGTATCAGAGCCTAGGTTAAGGCCACTCCGGTTCCGACCCAGAGGGTCAGATTTTTAAATTCATTTTCAAAAAAAAAATAACCATTTTGATTGTTTGATTGTTGTGCTCTTATGTTAAGTGAGTTTATTGATCTTATTTGAATTATATAATTTTGTTGATGGTTGTTTAAAGTTCTTTCTGCTGCAAGCGTGAAAGTAGATATAGTTTTTGCGCTAGTGTGCAAAGGTTGTAGTTAATTAGTCATCAGAGCATCTTGATTCGCAAATTCGAGGACAAATTTATTTCAAGTGGGGAAGACTTGTAACATCCCCAATTCTGTAATTGGGAGTTGGGCAAATTTTGCTAATAAGTTGCAGCCCATTAAAGAAAGGGTTTTTGGGATTGTGTGTTATTAAAACTTGGCCGTCTTCGTTCAACAAGGAGGGAGAGAGAATTTGTGTTAAACCCTAACATCGCCACAAGAAGGAGAGAGCGGAAGAAAGGTAGCCATGAAGAGAGAGAGAGAATGGGATGTGTAGAGAGAGGAGAGAAGTAGACGTCATGGAGGTTGTGGGAACACTGATGGGGTCTATTTATTCATGTCATGGCTGTGGAAAGCCTTGGTAGTGGTGGAGGAGCAAAGTCGGAGTAGATCAAAGGTGGAGAAAAGAAAATAAGAAAGAGGAAAAGGGAGGGAAAACAGTTTGGAGGAGGCATCTTTGGAGGTTCGTTGTAGTGACCCTCACCAAGGGGTAAAATTTCAAAATAAAAGTTCGAAGAAATATGTGACAACCCGTCCCGCGGACCCCACTAGCCCACCGCTAGCTGCCCCAACGCCTGGCGCACCAATTGGTGACAGCTTGTCCTGTGGGAAGGTTGTTAAAGGGTGGGGACCAGGGTTCGAGGAACGCCTGGCGCACCAATAACCTACTGTGGATTTGGATGAATATTTCCATTTGCCCAGTGAGGGGTTAGGATCGATGCCCTGCAGGGCCAGCTAGGGGTCCGTTTGGGCGGCTAGCAGTGAGGCTAGCGGGCTAGCAGTGAGGCTAGTGGGGTCTACGGGACGGGTTGTTACAAAATAGCCCGGAAAAGACTTAGAAAGGAGATGGAAGAAAAATAAAGAAGATTTGCCGAAGGACTGTCCGAAGAAAAATTGATGGTTCGAGAGATGGCCGAGAAATGGCCGATAGTACCGAGAAGTACTGCAAGTTGTCGAGGAGTACCACAATTTGCCGAGACATACCGCGCAAGTCATCCGAAGCATACCGCAAAGGACCGAGACTATCCGATAGCAGACCGAGAGATGTCCGAAAGTTGCCGAGAGTTGCTGAGAGTTGTCCGAGGAACCGTCTGATACTGTCCGAGAGTATCCGATGACTGCTGAGAACTGCCGAGAGCTACCCGATCGAGTGCCGAGAGATGATCGATCGAGCTGTCGAGAATTTCCGGAAAAATTAAGGAAATTGTGATTTATGAAAATCGACCAATCATATTTCATGCAGCTAGTGGGAATTATTTAAATCAAGTGGAGATAGTGGAGTTAGTGGAGGATTAAACAATTCAAAGTGGAGCTTAGTGAAAGATTAAAGAATTCAAGGAAGAGTTAGTGGAATCAAGGTGGCTAAGTCTATTTCCTCACAAGTGTAAGGACATGCACTAATAGCACTAAGGAAAAGAGAATGCTCTACATGCATTGGCCATCTCCACTGCCCAAAACACTCACACTTCACTATAAATAGGAGCCTTAGGGTCCTTAGGAGTCATTTTCGTTTGCCTTCTTCCCTTAGAGAAAGTTAGAGAGAAAGAGTTAAAGAGAGAAAGTTAGGGAAAGAGAGTTAGAGAGAGAGCGAGAGAGAGTTCTTCCTTAGAGTTCTCTCTTCCGCAAGTGTGTAACCGAGTGCCGCTGTAGGAGCTGTTTGCGTCTAGTCCCTGCTAGAAGTCTAATTAGATCTCGTTCTTCTCAGCCAAGCCAGGTGAGTTTCGAAGCATGTGATATGGCACATGATAGGTGGGGTTTTAGGTTGTTTTCGCTTAGGATTTATGGGTGAAATCTAAGCATTTTCGTTGGGGTGTTGGGTAGATTCGTTTCTTTTCTTTCTAGATCGAAGTTCTAGGAAGTTAAGTCTCGTTTATTGCTTGTTTGCATATTGGTGTGAGGTTGTGTCTAGTGCTTAGTTTCTAGATATTTCTCTAGTTTCTAAGGTTTGCATGTCGCTTGTTTGTGATTGCATGTTTGCTTGTGTGCATTGCATGTTAGTGTAGTGGTTGCATGTTTGCTTATGTGCATTGCATGTTAGTGGTAGTTGCTTGCATGTGGCTTGTGTGCCTTGCATGTTGTTATTGTTGCATGTTGCTTGTGTGCATTGCATGTTGTTATTTGTAGCTTGCATGTAGCTTGTGTGCTTTGCAGGTTTGTTTGGTTGTGTGTTGAGGTTGTGCAGGTGAAGACTTCTCCAAAGACCGTAATCAGTGCGGATTACGAAGACTCGGAGAGACGGGATTGCAGCCTTTGGCCGAGTACTACACGACGGTGTAGTCGAGATCGCCTGTTGAGAGGAACTCGCATGTGATGTTCTATGCTCGGGTGCCTTTGTGGCTGTGAGTATAGGTGTTCACGGGTGTGGGGGAAGTGATGAAGCATTGAGGCGTTAAAGCGAAGGAGTAAGGGCCCTTGAAGACGAAGAAGAGTTGTTAGCTTCCGCATGCGTATACTTTGATAGTATACTTGGAGATTACTTGACTAACTTGCATATTTTATTGCTTGTTTTTCTTGCATTTGGTTTGCAAGTTGCATTTGAGTGCTGCATGTAGTTAGTTAGCTTGCATGTTGTGTGTTGCTTGCTGGGGTTGGGGTAGGGTTTGGTTTCTTGTTAGGTTCCGAACTCACTGAGTGTTTAGCACTCAAGACTCCATATTTTGTTTTGCAGGTAACCTTAGTGGGAAAAGCCTTAGAGGGGAGCACAGGACGTTAGGCCAGCCGGTGTAGAGTTGTGTTGCCTTTGCATGATATTGTCTTTTTGTTGTAAAATTAAATTATCATGTTTTGGCTCTAGGCCTGGTACCAAAAACGTTGTTAATGTTTTATGAACGTATTTTCGTTAAGTAATTAAAGTTGAAAGTTATTTTTATTTAATTTGTGTGGTTTCGTTTGGTTCCAGCCTTGTCCGGGCCAACACAACGCACCAAGCCGCAAGGGTTGCAAAGCCTAAGTAGTCTCGGTTGCGGGTGGAATTGTGCTAGGGAGCACCGGTCGGGAAGTCTGCAACTTCTGTCCCTCGACTGGACCACCTCGGTGCAGTTCCCATAGTGGTGTTCCGTGTCTGTCCGTTGGCCTACGTGGTCATAGGACGGTTCGGGGGCGTTACATTCATCGGCGCCGGAGGTGAAAATTGTTTAGGAATCTTAAAACAGCGCCGAGATCACCATCAAGCCATGAGCTTGTAGCAACAGACGGAAGTCCGATCGGAGTTATATTCAAGAGGTTATGTGGTTTTCTTCCTGTGCAAGAAATATCTGAAACAGTCTGAACCTGCAACCCTACAAATCAGATTTGAGGTTATCTCCTTGGAACAGCGTTTGGTGGCCCAAAACTTACCTGATCGAGCTGAGATTTTGTGGGGAGATTCACGGTATTACAACCTAAATATTCAACGGTGGGATCGTGATTTTAACGGTTAGTTAAGGTTTTACCCATGTGTTTCTAAGGCTCGTTTGTATAGAATAAATGGTGACATCGTGATGTTTGGTTTGGCAACGAGGTTGGATGAAGCTGGTGTTCTTGAATATTGGGTCTGACATGGGAAAAGAGAATTGAGTATCAACGTTTAAATGGCAAAGGTGGGGGTGGTATTTACAATGCAGTAGCCTCTTTCCTTATATATTCTTCGATAGTTGCTGAATATAGGCTTGAGAATTGTCCTTGGGTGTATTGTGATTACATGATGAAGTTAGGTTGTTAGTAACTTGAATGTGAGATGTTTTTGTTTAAAGATACATGGTAAGGCAAGTTTACAATTTACATAAGCATATGAATGAGAATGAGAATGTTAGTGTGGGAGTAGTTGTGCCATGAGGGCCTTGCTCTGAGTGTGGGAGTAGTTGTGCTGCAAGGGCCTTGCTCTGAGTGTGAGAGTAGTTGTGCCGCAAGGGCCTTGCTCTGAGTGTGATATTTAAGGTGCATGATTGCATGATAACGAGATAAAGAAATAAATGAGTTATGTGTAGCATATTGTTGATGTGATGATTGTTTGATGGTTAGACATTCTGATTCTATGCTAATTAATGGTCGTGTTTATGTTTGGAACGTGTTTACTATATGACTAGTGGGCAGAGTAGATCTCCTCACTGAGTAAACTTGTTTTACTCACCCCCTTCTCTTTTCCCTTCTTCAGGGCAAGAGAGAAATGTGATTAGCTATGCAAGTTTGTACTTTCTTTTGGTGTATTTTGGGAGTGGGGTGTAACATCGATTCTCATTTAGTTATTTATATATTATATATTAAAATATACTTTAGTTTAACTTAAATGGATGGAAAATGAAATAAAATAATGTAATATCAAGATCATTGAATTATTTATATTAAAGTGTTGAAATAAAACAGCCAATTATTACTCGACATTATCCTATACAAACCAAATATATATATATATATATATATATTATAATCTTATATCCTTAAACTATTTAAACATCAAATTCAATTGAATAAATTTGTTACACTAAAAAATAAAAGAAACAAAATGACACTTGTGAAAGAAGAGAACATCAAATGACAATCTTTTGCAGCTTTCTAAAAGAAAACTTTACTTTACTTTATTATTATATTATATAATATAGTAAGGTTTCTTTCAATTCCTACTCCCAACATCATTATATATTAAAATTCTTTTAAAATAAAATACACATGTCATTATTTATTTTATTTTATGAATATTTTAAAATGATTGCATAAATCATCAAAAGATGAACAATAGAAAAAAAAATTTACATTTTTGGAAAAAATATTCAAGACATAGTAAGACAATATTTCTTCTAAAGTTATGAGCTTCCTAAAAACTGATGATCCGAACAACGATACTATTGTTAACGGTGTTTTGTTGTTCATTGGAGATTAGATCGAGGATAAAATATAAAGTAAATGTTTTAGTTTTTACAATAGTCTGAAAGAGGATGTGTTTGTATGGGTAATATGTTGTTTTTAGAAAACTAAACTTTATATAATGTTTGAGCTTTTAAGAAGGAGAAGGGATTGAAATCAAATATTAATGATCATAGATTCGCAAGTGTTTCAAAATAATAAGTTAAAAATAAGAAGTAATATAAGAAAAAATGAAAATTGAGGAAATAGTGGGTATAAGGCAATGCATAAAATGGTATTATTTCAAATCAAAACATAACTGATTATGTTCATAATTTATTCTGAAATTCCTAATATGAAAACTGCTAAATTTTATGTAATTCAAAAATACCATAACATTTGAAATAATAAATCTGAATCGAACAAAACATTTATAAAATTAGATCAAAATCATCTCATAATCTTACGTAATTTTCCAGAAAGTAAGCTCAAAATTTTAATTTTACATAAACAATTTAAAAAAAAATTAAACTAATTTACTTAAATAATACATACCCACCATCTTACTTAAATTTGATTCATTGTGTCGTGAAAATTATATAAGATTCAAACACAGAAATTAAACCCAAGAATTCAAACTTATAAATTTAATTAAATGTTGGTATATAGTTCCAAGATGAAACCAACCACATACTTATATATGGTTTTAGATTTTTGGGGGTTGCATATGTTTCTAATTAAAGAAGGAAGGAAATGTAAATGGTTTTTTTTTTTATGGGTAGGTCTAAACTATAGTTAATTAGATCCAAACAAAAAAATACAGGTATCATAAATAAAGTAAGCCAAATGTCATTTCCTTAGCAAAAGTTGAGAAAAACCTTCTTATATTATATAAGATATTGATTGTTACCGTGTAGATATCTTTGTAGTGTGGTGAAAGTGACACTGTTAATCATTAAATTTCATCTTATTTATATGCCACAATTTCCCATTTTTGAACACTATCCTAACCGATGGACATGCTTAAATATAATTTCTTGGTATGGTTACGCAAAGACTTTAGGAGAGAAAGAAACTTGGAAGATTGCAGCTGAGAAGAAGCTAAACCTAGTTGTCGTGATCCCTACGTTTTGTATCGGTCCAATTCTTAGTCCATCACAACCCACAAGCTCCCCTCTAATTTTCAATCCATTGCCAAAGGTTAGGGAAATAATCACTCTCATAATTACATTTCAGTTTCCCAAATGGTCATTAGTTTTGTGTCAGTTTGAGCTTGGCTTTACGTCTTTCAAGTTAATTTAATTACTTGAGATGTTTGAATGTTTGATGACTGTCTCAAGTGTTTCCAAGACAAGAGACTACTCTGAAAACAAAAGAATGATCAAGCTTATGTAAGATTCTAGAATAATAAAATTGTATTGAACAAATATATCAAAAAAAAAAATTAGACAAGAGAGTTAATGCCAAAACAATTTCGAAAATATTATTAACAATATTGTGTAACTTTCGTGTTTAACTGTTTCATAAAGCTAACCCAGCATTTAAGTATGTTTCAAATTATTCACCAAAACAAACCACATCATTTGAAAAATACTACCCGGATCCGATCTCTTATCTCTAGTGCATCTAGTGCATCTAGTGCATCTAAGTTGAGCAGCAAACTTTTTCCGGCAGAAGTAGAACAAACCATTCACGTACCAAAACAAACCAAATCATTTGAAACATACTTAAATTTACTTATAAAATAGAGAGCACGCATAAGTATCAAAGTTAATCCAGCATACATAAAATTATAGTGCACTTAGAGTAGTGTACTTAATATTTTTTTAATATAAGAAAGACTAGGGAATAAGCATAAGTTAACCCAAGATTTGCCAGCAAGAAGCAGAAACAATCCATTCACCAAGGCAAATAAGCAATTGGACGGTAGTCTTCTCTTGGACGTCCTGGGCTTGTTGCACTTTGGCTATACAAAGTTTTAGTTTTTCATTAAGAAAAAACCAGAATTCTAAAAATGAGAAATCCCAACGTTAAAGAATATTAAAACTTGCCTGGTTGTTCCGTCCGGACGAGAAACCCGTGCTGCTCTTGGCAACTAGTCCAACATCTGTTTGAAAAACAAATGTCAAATCAGGAAAACAAAAGAAAGGGAAACAAATGGTTGATTCGACTAAACAAATAGTAAAGACAAATTAAATGACAAAAAAAAAAGAAATAAATAAATGTATTGATACAACAAGTCAATCCGGTTACCTTCCGTTGGTGTGCTCTACCATAGAGATGCGTGATGAAATTTTCAAAGCCTTGGAAAGCATGACCATGGCAGCATACTGAGCAAAACCAGTAGGCAGATTCACCCGCTTCACTGCCCTTATCCTCCTCAAGTGCCTCCTCACACGCTGCTGTATCTACCAGAAATTCACAAGGAAGAGTCTCACGAATCTTAAGCGATGCTGTACATCCCAGATCTAAGCTTTCATACAATTCATGGTAAAGACCATCGGACGGAGGGGCTATGACAATGAAATTAGCTGGAGGTTTTTCACAAAATTCGGTGAGCTCAAAATAAAGATCCTCAAGGCCACCAGAACCTGTTTCAGAAAAGAAAAGACTTGAGACTCTCTCTCTCTATTCATCAAGGATCCATAACTGTAGAAAGGGGAACAGGGATGAGATATTAACTGTAAGCGACGTTATGAAGAATAATTCCAGTGGAAGAGAGAGCTCGCAGGGTATCTTCAGGGACGTCTGACAGTAGGCCAATGGCAACGATGCTAAAAGGACGAGGGTAGCTTGAATCCTCCAAAAACCGTTTAATACACAGACCAACCAGACGAGGATTAAAGTCAGAGGGAACAGGACAGCCATTGATGTCCCAAAGCACTTTGGTTAATACAGGCTCCTGGTCCCAGGAGTGTACCCCCGGCTGATTGCAAAAAAAAAAAAAAAAAACAACATGAACATGGGGTCAACATGAACAACATGAACATGGGAGTCATAGGCTGCTTTCTCACCATTCTAGTAGCATAGGCCGGATGAGAATCAAGGGAAGGGAGCTGAAGGTATACACTGAGGACGATCGGGTAACCAGAACAATCTCTGTTTGAAAAATAAATAAATGTAACATGAGGGAGGGGTCAAAACTAGAAAAAAAAAGACATAAAAGACAAAATTGTAATGATTAGGATGATTACCAGCCCCTGATGTTCTTCACTAGAGAGATGGGCGGTGAACTCGTCAAAGTCTTGGCTAGGAGGGTCACGCTGGCATACTAAGCAATTCCAGTAGGGAGGAGGTGAGCTGCGAGTTCGTCGGAATACCCAATCTGCGTGCGTAGGAGAGAGAGAGCCTCGTGATGATAGAATATCAACGAATTTCGGCTCAAGCAAATTGTATCCAGCAACTCTTCGTATGAAGATACTTATTTCAAGGTCCCCATCAGATAAGGCAACAATAGTAGCTGGACGTGGGTTCTTGTCAGTAAAGTCAAAAATACGCTGACCAATTCCAAAGTTTCAAAAACAATAAAGAGGTGAGACTCTGTTCAATCAAAGATAGAATATATAAGGATTGACAAGATACTAACCGCAGTCGGGGACATTAGTAAGAGCGATGCCAGTGGAATATAATCCTCTCAGAATGTCAATAGGAACGTTGTCTAGTACGCCAAAGGCAAAGATGCTGAGAGGACCACGGTAGCCATACTTCTCCAAATACAGTTTGATACACAGAACGACCAAACGAGGATCAAAGCCAAGGGGAAGCGGACACTTGCTCATTTCCCAAAACACCGCTCTTACAGCTACAGCCTCTTCCGGCGAAGCCTCCTTCATAGAACCTAACGAAAATCAAAATTTTCAAGATCGGGAAAGCAAATCGGAGTAATCATCAGATAAGCAGTCAGAAAGATAGATTGACACGGCTAAATCACAGAGATAGAGACAGAGAGGACGTAATTGTATCTAAGAAACCGTAAGAGATATATAAGAAGCCATGAATTTTACCTGAGGGAAAAGCAGGGTAGCGGAAGGGACTCGTCATCGGACTAGGATTTCGATATCCCCTGATTGAAGCAAATTCGTGTGTATATATAATTACATGGCGGGAGACAGGAGGCGGTTTAACTTGACTTCGGTTTAATGGGCCTACTAGTCTATAAGAATTAATTCTTAAAAGTTTGTTTTCTCACTGATCATGTGTTGATTGGTCTTCTTAAAAGTTGTATTTGCGGGAGAATGTGATTGATTGATGGTGGTCGGTATCAATTCCAAAAACCGTTTGAGAACTGATCAAAAGTGGTCATCATATTTCGAGTCAACTTGAAAACAAATCCTAGCATAAACAAAACACACCCTAACATAAAACTTAACTACTTAGTCAAATAGTTTTTCTTGATAAAAAATTGCAGTTATTGATAAGGTATAAAGACAAAATCTGCAAACTCTGAAGATGAAATTAATAATATGACGTAAAACACTGTGAACTAAATATTGGAGATATTTAACAACAAAGAAATATTATAATTTTTCATATTTATATATCTTGATATTTTTAAAAATGAAATTAATTTATCTAAATTTATTTATTTATATTGCATTATTTTATTCCAAACAAATATCTATCTCATGATAATATTATGGTATATATGAAATATTGATAAATGATACCTCCCTAAAATATATATAGTTACTAAATGAGTATTGAAAAATGATAGGATATCTTTTTAGTATAAAGGATAATTAAATTTATTAAATAAAAAAATAATGTATTTAAATTTGAGAAGAATAACATATGTCAAAAGAATAAAGTATCAATTGTCAGTTTATTAGAGTATGAGTACGAAGAAATCTTATATATAGATTTATTTATATTGTTTATTTACTTCCTAACAAATGATAATATTATGGTATATATAAAATATTGATAAATGATACCACATTAGAAAATATATAATTACTAAATGGATATTGAACAATGATAGGATATTTTTTAGTATGAAAGTATAATTAAATTTATTAAATATAAAAAGTAATGTATTTAAATTTAAGAAAAATTACATGTAAAAATAATAGAGTGTCACTTGTCAACTTATTAGAATATAAGTTTTGTCAACTTATTAGAATATGAGTTTGAAGAAACATTACTTTATTATAAGAGGTATGATTAGTTTATTTGACAACAATTTGATTATATTATATGTTATTAAAACATGTGTAAAATTAATGCATTTAGAAATAAAGTAAAAGAAGATCAATTAGATTACTATCTGTAACATCCGTGGTCCGAATCCCGGTTTGGAAGTTGCAACGGTCGATGCAGTTGGTGCATCGGACGATGTAGGTTCAGTTTTCTGCGTTTTGACTTAAGTTAAATGCTGCGTTTTGGACTAAGGGCGAAGGAAACCCTTAAGTCGTGTTTTTGTCTCATTCGACGGATTTGGCCGTTTTTGAGAGAAAATGAAAGAGAGAAAAGGTTCTTGAGTGTTCTTGGTGATTTCTGGAGATTTGGGGCTGTTCCTGTAGAGATCTGTAGCTGGGATCGTTGTGGGAGCTTTCTGGAAGTGTTTTCTTGCTTGTTTGAGGTTCAGATTCGTCTTGGCAAAGGTAAGTGCAGGCCCATGGCTTATCTAAGCTAGAGAACTCTTTAATCTGCTTGTTGTGTGATGTTAGACTTGTTAGATCGATGTTATGGACGTTAGGAAGCTTTCTTGTGGCTTGGGATCGAGTTTTGTGGTTGTAGGAACGAAGATCCGGCGAGAAGCTTCAGGGAAAACACGATGCTCGGCATTGCATCGGTCGATGCATATCTTGCGTCGGTCGATGCAAGTGCGAGGACGGCGTGTAAAACTCTAAGGTTTTCGTGTTATGTCGAGCATGCGTCGGTCGATGCGGATTGGGTGTCGGTCGATACAAGTGTAACTTGCTTCGGTCGATGCAGCTTCTGTGTCGGTCGATGCATCCCCATGTGGCATCGTTTGATGCAGAGTCCTGGTTTGTTATTGTTGATTGTTGATTGTTGTTTGATGGTTAGAGATGACTCTATTGCTTGTGTGTATAGCCCAGTAGATGGGAGGTATGCCTTACTGAGTGTTTATAAAATACTCATGCATTGCAATATGTGTTTGTGGTGCAGGTAAAGGCAAAGTGTGATCGTGGAATCAAGGCAATGAAGAGGAAGATGTTATAGGGACTCGGTTTGATGTTGTCTGGCATTGCTAGGTTGCTAGAGTTGGGTCATTAGAACATTGCTAGGTTGTTGGTTCTATGTTTCCTGTCATTTGATTATTGGATATTGTTGATGTTATAATTATTGGTTATATTATTTATTTATTGGATATTGAGATTGGTTATTCCGCTGTTTGTTGTGATTGTGGTTAGGTGGCTAGTGGGTATGGGACCACTAGTTTTAGTTAATTAAATATATTATATTTATTATTTATTATTTAAAAAAAAGGTCGGTCCTTTCATTTTGGTAGCAGAGCCCTTACGGTTCTAGGTTTGGGTTCATTAGGTTTCTGTTGTGATGTTTGGGATTGCATGTCTTGATTGATTATGTGAGTTAGTCAGTTGTGTGTGGCATGGAGTCCTAGAACATCCTTTTCGAGCCGACTGTGTGATTCCACGGTGAGTTTATATTTCTGTTTAATAATAGTAATTGTTTGCTTAGTCTTTTGTTCATGGTAGTGCAGATGGCTAGAGATGGTACTGTTGCTGGTCGTGGTCGTGGATGCGGACGTGTCGTGGTAGGGGCAGAGTCCCAGAGGTTAGTGAGGCCGAGGACAAGAGTGCCACAGTTGAGGGTGTTGGCGAGTCGCAGGGTGTTCTGGGGGATTCAGTGAGTGTGGCCGGAGGGGGCGGTGTTGATGCTCCAGTGGCTGGTGATGCTAGGGCTCCAGGTGTGGGAGTTCCAGCGAGAGGAGTCCCTGGTACTGACTTTGCGGCTATGCTAGCACAGTTGTTGGAGCGGTTACCACCTGTGGTACCGGCTCAGGCTCAGGTAGAGCCACCAGTGGTGGCGGAGGAGCGGCAGCCAGTGGCTGCGGATGCAGGAGCTCATGGACGTTATTTGTCCATGCTCAAGGAGATGAAGGGTCTTTTCACTGAGAGGTTTTTGGGTGGTACAGACCCTACTGTTGCGGATGCGTGAAGGACGAGTGTGGAACGTAACTTCCATACTCTGAGATGTCCTGAGGAGTTTTTGGTGGACATAGGGGTCCATCATTTGAGTGGTGATGCTGAGTTGTGGTTGAGATCAGTGGCTGTTAGGAGAGTGCAGCGGGAGATGACTTGGGCTGACTTCGTCTTGGAGTTCAACCGCAAGTATTTTCCTAGAGAGGCATTCGACCGGTTGGAGGTGCAGTTCTTTCAGTTATCTCAGGGGACGCGGTCAGTGCGGGAGCTGGATTTGGAGTTCAGTCGACTTCTATGTTATGGGGGTCGGGCTATGGAGTCTGAGGAGGCTCGGATCAGGAGGTTTTTGAGGGCTCTACGTGATGATTTGAGAGTTCACTGTAGAGGGCGGAGTTATGCTACGCGTGCAGAGCTGGTTGAGACTGCAGCAGAGATTGAGGAGGATATCCAGGCACAGTCAGTGGCGGCTAGTCCAGCAGTTCAGCCTAGTAGGGCTCAGCAGCAGGGTGGTTCTAGCAGGGGCGGTAGGCCTGCACAGGGAACCAAGAGGAGGTGGAAGGCTACGCAGAGGCCGAGTGGTGCAAGTTGCTTCAGTTGTGGGAGCAAGGATCACAAGGTTGCTAGTTGTCCCGAGAGGAGTGCCCCGACGGCAGCGGCTCGTGTATGCTATCATTGCATGGAGCCAAGGCATATCAGGCCCATGTGTCCCAAGTTGCAGCCGGTGGCAGTGGCAGCGTTGCAGCAGGTGTAGCCTGGAGGTCAGCAGGTGGCACGGATTGAGCAGGCACCACGGATTTACACGACTACAGAGACTGGTGGAACCAGTGCTCGGGCGATCACATTATAATTTCTGGTACTTAAGCTTTGAGAATTTTAGTAGGTTCAGATTTTATGTTTTTCCAGTGATAAAGTGTTAGGTTCTCAACACATGAGGTTTGTGTAGGGACCTTGTTGGTGGGCGGGTTTAAGTCCCATGTTATGTTTGATTCTGGAGCTTCTCACAGCTTCATTACTCCGGAGTGTGCAGAGAGCGCGGGGATCAGAGGGGATCCCGGGGAGTGTACAGGAGTTGTCAGAGTTGCGGGAGGCAAGTTTCTGAGAGTTGTTGGACGAGTTAGAGGAGTTGATATTCAGATCGCAGGAGAGTTGTGGCCAGCAGATTTGCTTATCAGTCCAGTGGAGTTGTATGATGTTATTCTCGGGATGGATTGGTTGCATCGGCATATGGTGCATTTGGATTGCCATCGGGGTAGAGTTGATTTTGAGCGTCCAGGAGGGAAGTTGGTTTTTCAGGGTATTAGACCGACTTTGGGGATCTCGTGATCTCAGCAATTCAGGCTGGGAAGATGATCGAGAAGAGCCGTGAGGCTTATTTGGTTACTATATCTATGCCAGAGTCAGTGTGGAAGTCTATGGTTAGCGGTATTCTGGTAGTGGAGGAGTTTGAGGATGTGTTTCAGTCATTGCAGGGATTACCACCATCTCGGTCGGATCCTTTTACTATTGAACTGGAACTAGGGATGATGCCGTTATCCAAGGCTCCTTACAGAATGGCTCCAACAGAGATGGCAGAGCTGAAGAAGCAGCTAGAGGATTTGTTGAGTAAGGGATTCATCCGTCCTAGTGTATCACCGTGGGGAGCACCGGTGTTGTTTGTGAAGAAGAAGGATGGGAGTTTCCGGTTGTGCATTGATTATCGGGGTTTGAACCGGGTCACTGTGAAGAACAAGTACCCTCTTCCCAGGATTGATGAGTTGTTGGATCAGTTGAGGGGTGCTACTTGGTTCTCTAAGGTGGATCTGATAGAGGAGGCAGATGTGAGGAAGACTGCTTTCAGGACGAGGTATGGGCATTATGATTTTGTGGTGATGCCTTTTGGGTTGACTAACGCGCCAGCAGCGTTTATGAGATTGATAAACAGCGTGTTTCAGGAGTTTCTGGACGTGTCTGTCATCATTTTCATCGACGATATCCTAGTTTATTCTAAGAGTCCAGAGGAGCATGTTTGGTGCTAGTTTTGTTCAGGAGACCTCAGAGAAGATTCGGATTCTCAAGCTGAACATGAAGGAGGCTCAGGATAGGCAGAGGAGATATGCTGATAGGAGGAGGAGAGATCTTGAGTTTCATGTAGGAGACAGAGTGTACCTCAAGATGACCATATTGCGGGGTCCGAACAGGTCATTGACTGAGACTAAGTTGAGTCCGAGGTATATGGGTCCGTTCAGAGTGATTGAGCGAGTTGGACCAGTGGCATATAGACTGGAGTTACCTGAGGTTATGCGTGCGTTCCATAAGGTTAGAGATGACTCTATTGCTTGTGTGTATAGCCTAGTAGATGGGAGGATTGCCTTACTGAGTGTTTATAAAATACTCATGCATTGCAATATGTGTTTGTGGTGCAGGTAAAGGCAAAGTGTGATCGTGGAATCAAGGCAATGAAGAGGAGGATGTTCTAGGGACTCGGTTTGATGTTGTCTGGCATTGCTAGGTTGCTAGAGTTGGGTCATTAGAACATTGCTAGGTTGCTGGTTCTATGTTTCCTGTCATTTGATTATTGGATATTGTTGATGTTATAATTATTGGTTATATTATTTATTTATTGGATATTGAGATTGTTTATTCCACTGTTGGTTGTGATTGTGGTTAGATGGCTAGTGGGTATGAGACTACTAGTTGTAGTTAATTATTATATTATATTTATTATTTATTATTTATTATTTAAAAAAAAAAAAAATGTCGGTCCTTTCACTATCCCATCTACCTGTTAATTTTTTTTGCATGAATCTCTTTTATAAAATAATCAACTTAGATATTGGATTTAAACATAACAAAATACAATCATGCGCAACGCACGGGTCTTATTTTTTTTTTTGTCGTCAACTTTTTTCATTAAAGTTTAAAACCCAAAAACGGGTTACAATGTGAAGGAGTCCAATTACACGCAAAGCCCAAACCCAATAAAACATTACAACCGAAACCACATGGGTTAGTAAATGACACATATGCAACACGTGTAAAACGATAAGATGTGTGAAAGAACACGCGTTTTATCACCGCCTTTCACACCAGAGCTGAACGCCGATCAGATCTAAAAATTTTCCGGCGAGAAAATCGCCTTATCAACCTCGAGGATCCATCAAATTCAGCTTGTAACTCCATTCACCAAAGGCCTTTTGCAGTTTTTATCCGAGTATGAAGAACAGAGAATTTGAAGCTTCAGATCCGTTAATTTCCAGAAGACTTGAGAAGGTGAGATTGTCAGACTAGTTGCAAAACACGCTCTCCTAATCCGTTCTTCACCTGCCCTTGAATTCCACTCATCACGATTTACAAGCTCAAGGAGAAACCGTCATCCTTTGCCAAACACGGCTCAAAGAGGTATGAGGATTTACTCTCCTCTTGATTGAAATCGAGCAATCCGATGATCCAAAAACTCTGAATTACCACTCGGCTTTGACCTCTTCATCTTGAAGGAGATCTAACTGAATCTGCAAAAGGGGAAAAACAAAAAACTTAGCCATAAGGGCTAAGAAGAACTCGCATCTAAGCGAGAATTAAAACCGGACTTAGCCGGAAACAAAAAAACCGACAACAAGAGTTGCCGGATTAGGATTAATTTAGAGAAGCTTTCTCTCTCTGAAAGATTTGAGAGAGAGAAGAGAGAGAAAGCCCATGGTACCATTTCTTCAAGGAACATACGCACGGGTCTTATTTTACTAGACAATGAAATGAATAGAACAAAAAATTTATACAAATTCACTTATTGAGAATGTATCATCAAACTAGACTGTCTAAATTATACTCCACAAATCTTTGACTATCTTAATGATCGACGATTCTTACAATATCGTATACAATTTAGAAACAAACAATGATCTTTAAAATTATCCTCAATCAACAACTAACACCTACATATAAAAGCTCCCGTTAAAGAACAACAAGTTGACGTTAGACATAAGAACAACAAATAACAAACCTAAGATAATTTTTCAAAACGCAAACATATAAAATATTAATAAATCTAAAATATATTAAAATTATTATAAAAATTATTTCGCACATCGCGCGTTCGTACTCTAGTTAATCAATATTGTGTAACTTTTGTGTTTAACTGTATGAAAAATAAGCCCAAGTAAGCCAACATTTGCCGGTAGAATCAGAACAAATGATTCACCAAAACAAACCACATCATTTGAAAAAATATTACCCGGATCCTATCTCTTATCTCTAGTGCATCTAAGTTGAGCAGCTAACATTTGCCGTAGAAGTAGAACAAACCATTCACCAAAACAAACCAAATCATTTGAAACATACTTAACGTTACTTATAAATTATAGAGCACGCATAACTATCAAAGTTAATCCAACATACATAAAATTATAGTGCATTTAAAGTAGTGAACTTAAAAACAAAAAATTATATAAAAAAGACTTGAAAATAAGCATAAGTTAACCCAAGGTTTGCCAGCAAGAAGCAGAACAATCCATTCACCAAGGCGGTATCACTAAATTAGAAATAGAAGCAGGGATACGGTACTCTTCTCCTGCACGTCCTCGGCTTCTTGCACTTTGACTAAACAAAGTTGTAGTTTTTCATTAAGAAAAACACAGAATTCTAAAAATTAGAAATCTCAACGTTAAAGGATGTTAAAACTTGCCTGGTTGTTCCACTACCAGCGTTGGAAGCATTCGTCGGACGAGGCAACCAGTCCAACATCTGTTTGAAAAAAAAAGTGTCGAAATCAGGAAAACAAAAGAAATGGAAACAAAAGGTTGATTCGACTAAACAAATAGTAAAGACAAATTAAATGACAAAAAAAAAAGTATTGATACAACAAGTCAATCCGGTTTTGGCTAGGATGCTTGGTTACCTTCCGTTGGTGTGCTCTACCAGAGAGATGCGTGGTTAAATTTTCATAGCCTTGGAAAGCATGACCATGGCAGCATACTGAGCAAAACCAGCAGGCAGATTCACCCGTTTCATTGCCCTTATCCTCCTCCTCAAGTGCTGCTGAATCTGCCAGAAGTACACTTCCAAGAGTATCACGAACATCAACGTTGCATATTCCATTGTGGAGAAAAAGATCAGAGGCCATAGGGGTTATGACAATGATATTAAGTGGAGGTCGTCTACTAAGCGCGAGCTCAAAAACAGTATTCTGAAGGGCAGCGGAACCTGTTTCAGAAACTAAAGACTTGAGACTCTCTCTATTCATCAAGGATCGATAAATGTAGAAAAGCACAAGGATGAGAGAAGATATTAACCGTAGGCAACGTTATGAAGAACAACGATTCCAGTGGAAGAGACAGCTCGTAGGGTATCTTCAGGAACGTCTGAAAGTAGGCCAATGGCAACGATGGAGAAAGGGCCAGGGTAGCGAGAACTCTCCAAAAACCGTTCAATACACGGACCGACAAGACGAGGATTAAAGCCATGGGGAACAGGACACTTATTGATGTCCCAAAGCACTTTGGTTAATACAGCCTCCTCCTGGTCCGAGGACTGATCCAACGGCTCCTTGAAAGAAAAAAAACAAAAAAAAAAAAACATGAGGTCAAATGAATTTAGAAAGCTAAAACGTTATCAGATATTAGAACACGATTTTCTCACCATGAAAGTAACATTGGCCGGATGAGAATCAAGGGGAGCTGAGGGTACACACCGAGGAGGATTGGGCAACCAGGACAATATCTGCTTGAACAATAAATGCAAACATTGGGGTCAAAACTAGAAAAAAAGATAGTTAAGACAAAGACAAAAATGTAATGATTAGGCTATAGGATCCTTGATGATTACCATCTCCTGATGTTCTTCAGTCGAGAGATGGGCGGTGAAATGGTCACGGCGGCATACTAAGCACTCCCAGTAGGGAGAGTCAGATGTTTCCTCCTCCGGTACCACCGAATCTGCGTGGATAAAAGAAGGTAGCCACTTGAGCAACAAATATATTTACTGGACTGTGAGAGAGAGATAGAGCAAACACACACACACACCTGATGATGCCAGAAGATCACAGAACTTCGGCCCTTATATATCAGACAAAGCAATAATAGTAGCTGGACGTGGATTCTTGATAGTAAAGTCAAGAATAAATGACAAAGATATTCATGAAATCTGTTTCAGAAACACTAAAGAGGTGAGACTCGCTCTCTATTCAATCAAAGATAGAATATAAGGATTGACAAGATACTAACCGCGGGGATGTTAGTAAGAGCGATTCCAGTGGAATAGACTCCTCTCAGTATGTCATTAGGAACTTTGTCTAGTACGCCAAAGGCAAGGATGCTGAAAGGACCGTTGTAGCCATACTCCTCCAAACACTGTTTTATACACGGACGGACCCGACAAGGATCAAAGCCATCGGGAAGCGGACACTTGTCCATGTCCCAAAACACCGCTCTTACAGCTACAGCCTCCTCCGGCGAAGCCTCCTTCATAGAACCTAACGAAAATCAAAATTTTCATGATCGGGAAAGCAAATCACAGTAATCATCATATAAGCAGCCGGAAAGAGATAGATTGACACGGCTAAATCACACAAACAGAGACAGAGACACAGAGGACGTAATCGTATCTAAGAAACCGGAAGCCATGAATTTTACCTGAGGGAAAAGCAGGGTAGCGGAAGCGACTCGTCATCGGACTAGGGTTTCGATATCCCTGGTTGAAGCAAATTCGTTTGTATATATAATTACACGGCGGGAGACAGGAGGCGGTTTATATGTATATATATTTTTTGTATTATTACTATTTTAAATATTTATTCATTGTATATTTATTACTTATAATTAACAATATTAAAAATAAATAAAATATTAATTAAGTAAATTAATTAAATTTTAAAATATTAAAAACTTAAATATAAATTTGTTTTAGTAAATAATAAAAAAAACATAATTATATATAAATGAATTAAGTAACATAAATGATAATTTTTATATGAATATTTCTAGAAATAATGTTATTATGCAAATTTTAGCCAAAAATTTATCATATTCCAATAAATAATAATAAAATAACTATATAAAAATGAATTAAGTAACATAAATGAAAATTTTAAAATAGCAATATTAATACTATGAATTTTGTTTTAGTAATAATGTTATTATGAAAATTTTAACCAAAAAACGATCATATTCCAAAATTTAAAATTGATTAATGAGTTTGATGGAGATTGTGATTGATTGATGGTGGTCGGTAACAATTCCAAAAAACGTTCGAGAACTGATCAAAAGTGGTCATCATGTTTCGAGTAGTTGTCTGAAAAATGTTATGTAAAATTGGTATGGTTACGCAAATTAAATACTTTAGAGGAGAAAGAAGCTTGGAAGATCGCATCTGAGAAGAAGCTAAACCAAGTTGTCGTGATCCCTACGCTTTGTATCGGTCCAATTCTTAGTCCAAAACCCACAAGCTCCCCTCGAATTTTTCCGTCCATTGTCAAGGTTAGGGAATTCATCTAATCACTCTCATAATTACATTTCAAGTTCACAAATAGACTTTGGTTTTGTGTCCGTTTGAGCTGATCTTGCGTGTAGAGTTGACTAGGGGCTCGTGGAAACTACCCAAATTTCAGGGGAGGGTTTGTGCACATAGTCTAGACGATGTAGTTTCTGCACAAATCTTGGCAATGGAAGAGCTTAAAACATGAGGAAGAATCTTATGTTCGAGTTCAGTGGCTCACTCGTCAGATATCATTGAGATGCTAAGAATCAAATACCCATTTGAGACCATGTATGTAGTATATAATATCCTCTGGCTCTACATTTGACACTTTTTAAGATATGCCTCTGATGTATCAAAATAAAACTTGTAACAGATGTGGTGCTGAAGAAGGGAAGAGATATGCCACATGGCCCACATAGCTTGGACACAACAAAGATACAAGAACATGGCTTTACCTCTTCCAAGTCATTACGTGAGATGTTTGATGACTGTATTAAAGTGTTTCCAAGACAAGGAACTACTGTGAAAACAAAAGAAATGATCAAGCTTTTATGAGAATCTTATGGACGTAACGATTCCACAATATGTCTGTTCCCATCAATCTTGGGACACTGAAAAAGAAATAATATCATCTCACTCATGTCTTGTGGAGTTTCTTTCTTTGGACTGATAGTGTCACGTGCTTGACAAACATGCACCTGTCCGTACAAGTAAAGGTACAAGAAAACGTGTCAGTCTCTGTACACTAGTACTCTCTACTTTAAGGTGGTGGAGAATGTCACTTTGGAGAGTCGCCTCCATTTTATTTTTGGTCGCTCACAAGTCACAATCACTCACTATTAGCAGCCTTCAAAAGCGTAAATGCGATCCAGCTGTTATGTACGAAGCAATCATAGTCATTAAATTCAACTCATAACTTAGATTCCCACTCTGTAGAATCTCTCAGGGGCTAGAATTTATTTCCTGAAAATAGACAACATTACAAGAGAAAAGGTAGGAGAAGAAGAGACCAAAGATATACGAAGACTAACAAAGAACAACGCATACAAGGAAATGGAGAAAAACATAAAGACTGAAGAAAGTGAAACCAACATCCAAATCGTGAGCAAATCACTCCCTTAGGACTGCTCTAAAAGCAAATGGAAAATCCAAAGGAGATCAGACCGCAAGGATCATACTTTCTAGCTTCTTCATCATGGTTATGGGAAACAGAAAACAAAGCTAACAAGTTGTAAACTAGGCCGAGCTTTCGCAGTATGTTGTCTTGATAGAAATTGACTCTTATTCTTCGAAAGCAATGTTGAGAGGCGGCGCGAGTTGATCAGCATAGGCAAACTTCAAATCACCAAACTCGAGTTCCATATCAGTGAAATCACAGTCAGGTAGCTCACTTGGAACGCTGTTTTCAAACCCGCTGATGTTGATATCCTTATCGAGCAAAGAGTAATCATCCAGCAGATGGTCATAGTCGGCATTAAGGAAGCGCTCAAAGTCTAGTCCCGCATCATTTGCACCAGAAACCATAATATCCTCTTCTGCTGATAAGAAGCTCAGATCAGGGATTTGCAGATCCGAAAAGTCGAAATTGGCAAACACTTCCTTGGCAGAATCACCAGACGCAGCAACATCTTTGTTCAGAGACGTCTTTTCTTCAGACAAATCATCAACACTGACACACGAAACAGAAGCAGAAGGAGGAGAACGCAAGCACTGGCTAGTCACTGATACAACCGATGAAGAAACAGAAGAACGACAAGAGACAAATGCATCATACTCAACCTTCTTGTCAACATAAGCCTTCTCAGCTTCTTCAGGAGTTCCAAAAGTACCCAACCATTGCTTAGTTCTAGTGATTGGGTTCATAATCTCAGCAGCAAATCTGCCTGATGGCCTCGGCCTAACTCCCACAGGATACTTAGCTTGCCTATGAGGTATCTTTCTAGACGTTTTGACACCATCCTGAGACATCTCAGAGTCTTGAGATAGGAAAGTAATCTCATGGACAATACGCTTTACCTTTCGAGGTTTAGGTATACCAAGCCATTCATCGCCAGAGGAATCATCAGTAGCATCAGGATCACTGACAATAACACTGACTTTTCTCAACAATCTCTTAGGTTTCACAGAAGACTTCATATCTGATCCACAATTCAACAAAAACACCAAGAAAACAGCAAAAACCAACACTCAAAATCTCTGATCAAAACTGCTGAAGCTTCTGTTTTCAGCGAACTATGAAAAAGGGTATTTTTTGCTTTTCGTGAAAACCCCCAAATACTTCAACGCCAGAACAAGTCCTGCGCAAAATCCACAACCAAGACTTAGCCTTTAAGACTCTTCCTGTAAGAGATACCCAAACAGAAGAAGATAAAGAAGAAAGAAAAGGGCATACCTTTTGAGTCTTAAGCCCATGGAAATGGAAGGAACCTCAAGAATAAGCCTCTGTTTCGAGCAGAAGCGAAGAGCGTTGAGAACAGCGGTCAGAGTCAGACCAAAGAACAAGACAGACGAGGAAGGAGACGATTGAACAGTAAAGGAGACTAGAAACAGAGACGAAATCACAGCCGATTCAGACAAAGCAGACATAAAGCCGCGTCGCGTTTACAAAACGCCTTTTGGTATTCCGATTTCTACTAGCTCAGAGACCCAAAAAAAATCACGCCTTTTTAATTGTTCCTGTTCTTCAAAAGAAACACAACCCAAAAGGAGATAAGTGCCAAATACTAAAACCCAGAGAAAGAAACAAACACACCTACAACCTAAAACCCCTTAAGAGGAGAGAAATCAAAAGCGGTGATTTTTATTTTTATTTTCCAACGGATATATATATATATATATAAAACGAAAGATCCGTGATTTATTAATTCCCAGAAGAAAGAAAGTGTAAAAAAAAAAGTTCTTGTCCTCTTGATTTAAAAACTCCGGAATAAAATAAAAAAGCAAATCTTTAAAACGAGAAAAGCATAAATTTACAGTCACAGTGACCAAATCTTAGAGACGAGAGATGGATTTTATTTCGCGGAGAAATGCAGAGAGAGAGAGAGAGTTTGTGGATTAAAAAAAAAAAAATCTTTAACCTACCTTGTGGGAGCTTTTTCTGAAATTCTATCTGTTTCTCTCACTCTTCTTGGATTAAAGCTCTTTATATTCTGTTAACTAATAGTAGTAAGTCACTAGTCACTACCTTAATTTTCTCTTAATTATGTTTAAGTGCTGGTCAAAATAAAAGAACTATTCCTCTGTTGTTTTATTTTTATTTGGGAGTAGAATCATTCAAACAAATTATCTATTTAATATGGGACTCTCATACTAATTGAGAAGTACAAATGTTTACTTTTTTTAGTAAGGGTAAAAATATATTTTTTAATAATAAACTAATAAAATCTTTTAAATAATTATTAATTTCTAAAAAAACTATTTTTGCCCTCTAATGAATTATAGAAAAAAATACTATTTAATTTTAAAAAATTTGAAACCAATCAAAAAATTTTAAAAAGTAAGATTGTATATCTAAGTATCCATATTATTATTTTAATAACTATATTTGGAAGATTTTGTTAAGATTTTAAATTATGATTCTCCTAATATCTTTTTTTTTAATTTCATTTGTTTTTAATTATCATATAATACATATGATAAATAAATATGTATATTTTTTCTGCATATGATGTGATTTGAATTTTAAAAAATGAAGATATATTTCTCAATCTATGAAGAGAAAAATGTGAGTTTTGTTTGTAAAACTAAATTTATGTGATTGCTAAATTTTTCTTTGTTCACAATCAGAATATATTAATTAATACTTTTAAATATTTCACAAAATAATGATGCAAATACAACAAACAATATAAAATGCAAATATACATCAAACAAATTAAAATACTATAATATTCTAAAATAATTAGTATTTTAAAAGATGTATGTAAATTTACCAAATAATTACAATATTGAAAGTAAATACTCTCTCAAACAAGATAACTTTTTAAACAAATATAACAATAATTTTATCATTATATTATAATTTTTAGAGAAAATATTGATTCGTGCTTTATAGCACGGAATATCTCCTAGTGTAATATATTTTGGGAGTATGTAATACATATTATCTATTTCTTTTGATAAATTTACCTTACCAAATTTCTAAATTGTTAAAAACATAATTTTGTTGTTTTGCTCAACATATAAGATTTATTAGATTATTTATAAATTTGTATATTAAAGTATATGCAATGTTAGATATTATTGCGATAAATATTTATGCATATATTTAGCCACTCAAGTCGTCTTTTTGGGATGAAGAAGGGTCCGAAGAGATTCTACATCCAATCGGACTGTTCAGTTAATCCAGGCAACTCGGGAGGTCCCTTGGTTGCTCTAAGTGGACAAATGATCAGGGTCGTTTCCATGTTGGTTACTACAGCAAAGAAAATGTTAATTGTTTAGCAATTAAGGATTTTGGGTATGTTTTCACTAGTTAAGGCTACGTATTGTCCGTTGTCTAAAAAACCTCTCTTCTATATTTTGTTTTTCTTGTTGTCCATTGTTTGGACCGTTAATACAAACATGAAGTATGAGCAACAAATCAAATGGAAGTTCTACTGTGAAAAAAAAACAATAGCCTTAAAATTATCAAAAATATTTGGTTTTTAAAATTCATTCATATGCATATAAAATACTCAATAATATATATATATATTCTAATGTTTTTAAGTCGATATATTTTATGGCGTTGTTTAAATCGGTTTAGATCTTTATGAAAGTTGTTCTTATAAATTAGAGTCAAGATCTGTAGTATTTTTTATAACATGTAAATTCTAGCATCCATCATAACACCTACAATCTCATTTAATTTGTCATGAAGCCAAAGAAAATTTGGTACTTAATGAGTAGGTCAATATATACCTTAAGTTTATCTTAGACTGTGTTACTTATGGTTAAAAAGATGTATTTTTTTGTTTTTAGTAAATATAATCCTTCAATACAAGCTTATTTCTCAAAATATAATATCTACTAAATTATTTATATATTAAAGTATATGAATATTATTAGCTATTATTGCAATCTTTTTCTGCATATATTTAGCCACTGAAAAACAAAATTTGTAGTTGTTGTAATAACATTAAAATATTTTACATATCAACAATTTTATTTTGAATATTTTAGGCATACAATCCACTAATTTCGTTGTTTAACCATGCTAAAGCTTAGAAGCAGATTCTAAACTCTCAAACAAACCAGGTTGTGTGCGTCTTTAAGCAATTTTTGATTAAACGAACCAAGCCTGCACCATTTTCCAAAGTCTCCTTGTTAAAATATTTTTGTAAAATTATTATCATAGTCGACTTTGAATCTTCTTACTTATGCATGCCTTCATGGGCTAAATAATATACAAATTTATGTGAGCGCTATATTCCGTTTTTTACTAGTTTGGTAATTGAAACCCTTCATAATAACAATTATATGATTTGTTTGATCCTTCAATAATGCTCTTTTCTCAATTTGGTAAGATCGAATTTTCCTTATGATCTTATGCATAGTTCTGAAAATATCTCATGATATCATCCATACCTTTGTAACCAAAAATCTACAACAACACACAAGATATAGTAAATAATTTGAAGTATTTTTCATGTGTATAAAATGCATTTTTGGTAATACACTTATTATATTATCTATTTTCCTAATTAGCAAAATGAACCATTAAACTAATTAAAAATACGTAAATTAGTTTTCTTGTTTGAAATATGGATATATATAATATAACTCTGTCAAAAAGTCCATCTAGTAATTTATCATGTAGTGTATTCACCTTTAAGTTGGTCTTAGCTACAGTAAAACCTCTATAAATTAATACTCTATAAATTAATAAACACTATAAATTAATAAATTTTGCTGGTCCCAAGTCGGGCCAGTGTAAAAATTAATAAAATTCGATAAGATAATAAGATAATAATTTTTTTGGAATCCCCATGTAAAATATGGTCCCAATAATATCATAAATTAATAATTATGTAAATTTACACATATATATATATATATATATATAATAATAATAATAATGTATGTTCCTCCTAAAGCCCATTTCTATAGAACAATTGTAATGTTGTATTTTCAAACTATAATGATATCTCTAAAATATTTTATACCATATCATAAAAGTAGTTAAATTTTAAAGTTTTCAATTTTTAGATATGCATTATTTACAGTTTGAGAATTTGACAGATTTTTTAAATAGGAGAATTGATATTATTATTCATAAATTTGAATTTTATGTATGTCATGTGATAAATCAATTTGTTTATAATATTTTTAATTTGTTGTCAATAATGTTTTTTAAATATTACAAGTTCAATTCCTAAACCGCAAAATTTACAACTTCCAAAATTTTAATCTTATTTTGCTAAAATTATCTCAATTCATAATTTTTAAATTTTTAAAAATTAAAAATATATCTATAAATTAATAATTATTATTTTATAGTGTAAATTAATAATTATTAATTTATAGATAAATTAATATCACTATAAATTAATAAAATGTCTTGGTCCCAACATTATTAATTTATAGAGGTTTTACTGTATAAATCTTCTATGATTTTTGCGATAATCGTTCATGCGTTTCCAAATGTTTTCAGGATCCTCCTGATGATAATTGGATTTTTTGGGATATTGAAGGTGTTCAAGTTCCCAAAAGTCTTAAATGTCAAGACGTTCGTCCAATGCTTAGGCGTTTTCTTCATGTAAGAGGCATGCTCGGCGATCTGTACTTTTTGGGAGCGGTAAGGTTCTTAGAATTTGACCGCATCACCACTCGGGTTCATAATGCCTTGTGGGATGAATATATCCTGATTTACAATATGAACATTCGTGAGTGTGTTTGAATTCCTTCTTTTTTTCTTGTGTGTTTATGTTGTAAAACTCAAAAACCAAAAACAAAAATCTATTAGGCCTTTGATTGTCTTCAGTTTTTAGAACTATATTTTGGATTTAGTTTCTCAAAAACTAATAATTTACCCAATCAAGATTTTCGTAAAAATAGGTAATCAGGTTATTTGAAGTTTTTTTTTGCTTCAATACAGACGAATTTGCTTCAATACAGACGATTAATCTAATTGAGAAGTTTGGAAATCAATTAATCTAATTGTGTATTTTTGTTATCGAATTTAGTTATCCCAAATAGTAATGAAAACTTGTATGAAGTTCAGTAGAGCAGAGAAAATTATGAGTTATGATCTCTAACATATTTAATAGAAAAATAAGAAATAAGAAAATTATGTATTTTTAATGCAAAAATTATGTATTTTTCAGGCAAAAATTATGTATTTTTCTAGCAATAATAAATAGTTTGTGTTTTTTCTGAAATTTTTTTCAAAAATAGTAACACCGTCATAATGTCGTTAACTATCGTAACGGAGACAAGGAAAAATTAGAAGAAAAAAATAATAGTTCATGTATTTTTTTTATCAACTAAAAAATATTTTGCCTATTTTTCTGGCAACGAAAAAAATTCATGTTTTTTTGGCAAATATTGTTGACGTTTTTTTGAGAATTTTCCCATTTTTTATGTGTATAAAATGCATTTTTGGTAATATACTTATATTATCTATTTTCCTAATGAGCAAAATGAACCATTAAACTAATTGAAAAAAAATTGCAAGACGTAAATTAGTTTTCCTGTTTGAAATATCGATATATAATATAAATCTGTCAAAATGTCCATCTAGTAATTTATCATGTAGAGTATTCACTTTTTAGTTGGTCTTTTTAAGGTTTGATATATTTCGATTTTCGGATTAACAGAGATTTTTTATTTTTAAAAGCAAAAGCAAAATGCAAAGCCTAGTTGAAAGAGTCTTAACATATATCCGGAAGAAACTATTAATTTTAAAAATAAATTATGGATATTGATTTTTCCTTCCACAGGTGTTTTTGCCTTCTGAATCTTAAATTTGATTTTTTTTTTTTTTTGAAAAAAATATGTGGTAGAACGTACACAAAATATACGATTTATTACTTTTTAAGTTTATCATTTTAGTTTTTTTGTTTTGTTTTGTGTGGTCTGTTGAACATGGCACAGTACGAATTGTTTATATTTGGAGACGTATATGATAAGGGACATGCATATTCACATTCATATTCATGCCGCATGACCAAACCATACTTAAATATTATGCATCTATCATGGCCCACTAAAAATCAAATGGATCCATTTCGAGGTTGTGAGTGAGATTAACTCTTCTCCTTAGAGGAAGATCAAATACTATCGGCTAAATTGTCTTCATAGGACCTGGATCATTCATAGATTCATAGGATTGAAACAAAAAAATATGAATAAAGATTCTCATTTGTGGAATTATTTATAGATTTTTTTCTTTTGGAAAAAGAGGCATACTTAACAAAACGCCTCCGAATCTTTTATAACTTGGCTCCATATACATATAGAACAAGAAACATCTTTTTATAAGCTAAACCATGCTTGTTTTTAGTTTCGTCTGTAATCATAATAAACAAAACCAAAATCTATTGAATTATGTTTATTTTTTATCTAATTACATACGTTGTCTTATAGCTTAGGAATATTTTTTCTAACATGCATGTTACATCACTTATTTCCAACTTACTTATCAAAGGACCCATTTATTTATTCTTCAAACTTAAAAAAACTGATAAAATTTTCTTGAAGTGGGATCCATGTGATTTACGAGCCATCTCCATCTCCTTCACAGTTTATGAATCTTGTTTCTTGTCTGAATTGTGTTGTGTTGTGTTTGTGTGTCTGTGATCTGAGAGAAGATAATGGCTGACCAGACGAGAGAAGCTCTTCTCTCTCGAAAAGGTTGCTCAGATTTCGGATTCAATGACTCCAGCATCATCGATGACCGTCGTTCCAAGTTCCGTTGTTTCCGATTTTGCTCCGACGGGATCGTCGCTTCCTGGATGGCTTTATACAACATCGCCGCTAAATTGTACGAGATGGGTCGTTCCGACCGTCGGAAAGTTTACTTCGCTGTTAAGATGGGTATGGCTCTCGCACTCTGCTCTTTCGTCATCTACCTCAAAGAGCCACTCCGTGACGCTAGCAAATACGCTGTTTGGGCCATCCTTACTGTTGTCGTCGTCTTCGAGTACAGCATAGGTACGTGTACCTCTGTGGCTCCTCCTGAATTGTTTATAGATTCGGATTCGATTTGAATCAAATCTTCCGGATTTTATTAGTTAAAAATCAAAACTTTATTGAAAATCTTATCTGATCTTGTCTTATGATTACTGTTCCATTCACATCAAACTCTATTGCTTTGTTCGATTTAACTCCACTTGTGATCAGAGATCTCTGATCTGATTTGGCTCCAATTCTGTCATCAGGAGCAACATTGGTCAAAGGGTTCAATAGAGCTGTAGGAACACTCTCTGCTGGAGGACTTGCTCTTGGCATAGCTAGACTCTCTGTCGCAGCTGGAGAATTCGAAGAACTCATCATCATTATCAGTATCTTCCTTGCAGGTTGCACCAGTGTTCTCTCAGTCCATATTATATTTATGAAGGGAGCTTCTTTTTTATTTATTAATCCTTGTGAATCTGGTTTATTAGGTTTTTCTGCAAGTTTTTTGAAACTCTATCCGGCGATGAAGTCGTACGAATACTCATTCAGGGTGTTTTTGTTGACATACTGCATCGTTCTTGTCTCTGGGAACAACAGCAGAGACTTTTTCAGCACTGCTTATTACAGGTTTTTGCTGATCCTGCTTGGTGCTGGTATATGTTTGGGTGTCAACATATTTATACTTCCGATTTGGGCTGGTGAAGACCTCCATAAACTAGTGGTTAAGAATTTCAAGAGTGTAGCCAATTCCCTCGAAGGTAGAGAGAGATACATAAGATTTGGGCTGTTTCTCTTGTATTTTTTTTTGGGGGTTTAGGCTGATTTTGTTTTGTACTTTTTTATAAAAATTTCAGGATGTGTTAATGGGTACTTGCAATGTGTTGAATACGAGAGGGTGCCTTCAAAGATTCTCACTTACCAAGCTTCTGATGATCCATTATACAGTGGATACAGGTCTGTAGTCCAATCTACAAGCCAAGAAGATTCTCTGGTGTGTTTTCTGTAAGGCATTTTTTGTTTATAGCAGCACTAGTATATCTTTAAAAAGAATTTGGATGATAAGAAACAAGTACCTCCTCTTTTGTTTCGCAGCTTGATTTTGCAGTATGGGAGCCTCCACATGGACCTTACAAGACTTTTCACCATCCGTGGGCAAACTATGTCAAACTTAGTGGTGCGGTAAGGCACTGCGCTTTCATGGTCATGGCAATGCATGGCTGCATCCTTTCGGAAATTCAGGTAACTTACCCCATATTTGTGTCATTCAACTCTATCTATGGTGTGTGACACAGTGGTTCTTGATGTTTTTGGTTGTACCTTGCGCAAATGAGGTACTATAATTATTATTAGAGACCACTATACCCAACTGCTTCAGATGCTACTAGGTTACTCTTCTTGTTTAACTAGACTGTGTTACTCTGAGAAAGAAGTCTGTTATTTTTCATTCCATATTGCTGTAGAGTGTGATCTCCTATTTTAGAATCTGTTGTTACTAGTTAACCGATGATGTCGTGTCAGTAGGCTTTGTGTTCAGTGCTTACCATCAATTGGTGTGTGATTTGCAGGCAGCTCCAGAGAAAAGACAGGCTTTCCGACACGAACTTCAGAGAGTTGGAAACGAAGGGGCCAAAGTCTTAAGGTTGTTTGGTGAAAAAGTGGAGAAAATGGAGAAGCTAAGCCCAGGAAACGTTCTCAAGGAAGTTCAACGAGCAGCAGAGGAACTACAGATGAAAATAGACAGCAACTCCTTCCTACTTGTCAACTCAGAAAGCTGGGCTGCTATCAAAGAGAAAGCCGAAGCTGAACAAGCTCAACAAAACTACCATGAAGCCAAAGACGACGAGAGCAAAGTGATCCAATCCCTCAGCCAGATTTGGGACAACAACAACAACCATCACTATCAGAATCCACAGGCCGGTAATGATTCTCAGCTATGGGTTTCAACAGAGAGTATGATGCTTAGGAACCGAGAAAACTGGCCAAGCGTCTCATTCATAGGCGGCTCTATGATCAACGAGGTAGAATCAAAAGTATACGAAAGCGCAAGTTCTTTGTCACTAGCCACATTCGCCTCTCTTCTGATCGAGTTTGTTGCAAGGCTCCAGAACGTTGTTAACGCGTTTGAGGAGCTAAGCACTAAAGCAGATTTCAAAGAACAAGTAAGCGAGACACAGAACAAGATAGATAAAGCTGGACTGTGGACCAGACTCAGCAACTGCTTCAGCTCCAAGGATTAGCAGAAGCATTGGTGTGTGGTGAATAGTTTAATTTGTATAGACAATGAAATATAGTATTTTGCTTTTGTTTGTCGTGAAATAAGTTTCTATTTCCTTCTCACACATAAACTCAACTTAAAGTTTTGTTCTCAGATTTTGTTTGTTTTGTTGAAATACAGATTTCAGATTTGATTTGTTTGAACCGAGACCGAACCAAATCAACCAATTTTGAAAGTCAAAACAAAACCGGAGAAGAAGGCTTCCACATAAGAAAGCCCAATAAGCTCCTTAAGGCCCCAATCGAACTTTATTAACTTTTTTTCTTTTTAGTCGTAAAAATCAAAAGCAGAATATTATTTTTCTTTACTCGCTCGCAAATCGCAAATTCCTCATTCTCTCCTTCTCTCTAGCTCCTCGGAATCTGAATCAGTCCTTCTCCGACGCCTGAATCGGTAAGATGATTTCCACGTTCTTCTTTACGAATCTCTTACATCTTCATTTCCAATTCACATTATCTAACTTCGAACCGGTGAATCTGGGGAACGTTCCTCGCTTCTTCTATTTGGTGGTTTATTCACACCCGATTCGTTTCGGAATCTGCTGTAATTTCTTATCCTTTTAATGGAAGTAGATTAGGGATTAATGGAACCGAAGCTAACACTCGAGTGTCCGCCATAGTTATTTTCCCCAGGATCTGTGAAATGATTTATTTCTAAGTATTTTTAATCGAGATCCGAAATCTATTGTAGCAATTAGCTCTGATTCATTAGCTTATATAGGTATTAATTTTTTTTTTTTTTTTTTGTGCACTGCAGTGACTTTGATTCGATACATAATTTAGAGATGGCTATGGTAGATGAACCGTTGTATCCCATTGCTGTGCTCATAGATGAGCTTAAGAATGATGATATTCAGCTTCGGTTGAACTCCATCCGTCGCCTGTCTACGATAGCTCGTGCTCTTGGAGAGGAGCGCACAAGGAAGGAATTAATCCCTTTCCTGAGTGAGAACAGTGACGATGATGACGAGGTGCTCCTTGCTATGGCTGAGGAATTGGGAGTTTTCATTCCTTTCGTTGGAGGAATTGAGTATGCTCATGTTCTTCTCCCTCCTTTGGAATCTCTCTGTACTGTTGAAGAGACCTGTGTGAGAGAAAAAGCTGTGGATTCGCTTTGTAAGATTGGATCTCAAATGAGGGAAACTGACCTTGTTGATTCCTTTGTTCCTCTTGTGAAGGTTAGATAATGAGAGATGATATAAGATTACACCCTTGTATTAGTTCGTTTAATCAAGGCTTAATTTTGTTTCTTTAATCTTGTAGAGACTGGCAGCTGGTGAATGGTTTGCAGCAAGAGTTTCCGCATGTGGTATATTCCATGTTGCATACCAAGGTTGCACTGATGTTCTGAAGACAGAGTTACGGTCTACTTATAGCCTGTTGTGCCAAGATGATATGCCAATGGTGCGAAGAGCTGCTGCATCTAACCTGGGGAAATTTGCCACTACTGTGGAGTCATCCTATTTGATTGCTGAGATCATGACTATGTTCGATGATCTCACTAAAGATGGTACTTAATGCTTGAAATTGTTATGTCTTACAGTATGTGCTCATCACTTAGAAATAGTTTGCATGGACCTCGAGAGCATAGTAGATACATCATATTTTGAAATTAAGAAGCAAGGTTTGGTGAAGATACCTTTTATAGTGCATAGTACCTTTCTAGAAATGTTTGTTTCTTACCTGTGCTAATATTGTTTAAATCTTAACCTTCATTTCAGACCAAGATTCTGTTAGACTGTTGGCTGTCGAAGGCTGTGCAGCTCTGGGAAAGTTGCTCGAACCGCAGGATTGTGTTGCACGCATTTTACCTGTTATTGTCAATTTCTCTCAGGTGAAGTGAGCTTTGGTTAATTGTCGCCTCTAGATCACACACACACAAATATATTGTATGCGTAGTTTTTCGTCGGTAAAAGTTTGCAGTTCTGATATTTTTCGATGCTATATGGTTTGTTTTGAGCGCAGGATAAATCTTGGAGGGTGCGTTACATGGTTGCTAATCAGCTATATGAACTTTGTGAGGCAGTGGGTCCTGATTGTACCAAGTATGTGTCATGTGGATTTTTTTTTTTGTTTTTATCATCCTTGTTAGATCTAGGCTTTCTTACTCGTTAAAATACTTTGTGACCATCAAGCACATATACATCTAAGAGCCTTGGATTTTAGATTTATGTTGGTCCACATATCTTATAATTTTGACACCGTATGTCGTTCTTTCTATAGGACGGATTTGGTTCCAGCATACGTGAGATTGTTACGGGACAATGAGGCAGAAGTGCGAATAGCAGCAGCAGGAAAAGTGACCAAGTTCTGTCGTCTTTTGAATCCCGAGCTTGCTATTCAACACATCCTTCCCTGTGTGAAGGTACATCTTTCTGCTAATTAGAATTTCTCAAATTCCAGTTAAAATGGGCTGTTAGATGTCCCCTGACATGTAATATTCTGATTCCAACTCATGTCTGGCAGGAATTATCATCGGACTCTTCTCAACATGTTCGATCTGCGTTAGCTTCAGTAATAATGGGGATGGCTCCTATCCTTGGGAAGGTATGAACTGGATATAGCCAACATTTTTCGCATCTGATGTTTAATTTGCTGTTTCGGTTTTCATCATCGAAATAAGCCACATAATCTGTTATGGCTCGGTTATAGCAGGCGCCAACTGATGTTACAGACCTTATCAATTATTAACATACGAAATCATCAATGCAGGATTCAACCATTGAGCATCTGTTACCAATTTTTCTTTCTCTATTGAAAGATGAATTTCCTGATGTTCGCCTCAACATCATAAGCAAGCTTGATCAAGTCAACCAGGTTTGTTGCATCTCTCTCGTGTTCTTAAGATTTAGCTACTTTTATGACTTGTTTATTTAATTGTTGACAAATTATCTTTTTACGGCAGGTTATTGGAATTGATTTACTATCACAATCATTGTTGCCGGCGATTGTAGAGCTTGCTGAGGATCGACACTGGAGAGTCCGGCTTGCGATAATAGAGTATGTTCCTCTGTTGGCCAGCCAGTTAGGTATAGGGTTTTTTGATGACAAGCTTGGAGCCCTTTGCATGCAATGGCTGCAAGACAAGGTTTCCCTCTTGAATCCTTATATTTTGCATATTCACTGTTGCATAATTTTCGATTCGGGATATTGACACTGTTCGCCTTCTTCAGGTTTACTCCATCCGTGAAGCTGCAGCAAACAACCTAAAGCGTCTCGCAGAGGAGTTTGGTCCTGAATGGGCAATGCAACATTTAGTTCCCCAGGTCTGTATTAATTAACATCGGTATTCTTTGAGCATTTCATACTAAAAGCTTCTGTCTGTTTATCTTAGTGTTGATCTAACTCCACAGTAGCTCGCCTATAACTTCCAATCTCCATCTTTGGTTTATTTACTTCGAAATAGCTAAAGCTGCATGTATTGAGATCTCCAGATTGACCCTTTATCATCTAAACAGGTATTGGACATGGTCAACAATCCGCACTACTTACATAGGATGATGGTTCTACGTGCGATATCTCTTATGGCCCCTGTCATGGGATCCGAAATCACATGCTCTAAGTTTCTTCCTGTGGTGGTTGAAGCATCAAAAGACAGGTAAGATAGATTAAGATGAATTGGCCAAAAGTCCATCAATAACACATCTTACCTTTTTAACGTTCTTGTTGCACATATCTAAATTTCTGCAGAGTTCCAAACATTAAGTTCAACGTTGCTAAACTTCTGCAATCCCTCATCCCCATTGTCGACCAATCAGTAAGATTTAGACAAACTTAACTCAACTATATCGAAAGCTAATGGAAATTGTTGAACTCTAATGCTTTTGCCGTGTCAAAAATTTGTAGGTGGTGGACAAAACAATCCGTCAGTGCTTGGTGGACCTGAGCGAAGACCCTGATGTTGATGTTCGCTATTTTGCAAACCAAGCGCTTAATTCCATCGATGGTACAACAGCGGCGCAATCTTGAATTAATTTGTTTTTTATATGTATTATCGTTAAGTTAAGTTTCTATTATTTGTGTTCTCTGCAATTTATTTGGTTTGTTTGTGTAAAACGCCATTTTGGTTGCTGGTTATGAACTGCAATTATATTTGTTAGTAAAATACTAAAATAGTATTCCCTTTGTTACATTTTCTGTTGTTCCAAGCTAATTCTAACATTTTACTCCCTTTGTCATAACTCATATAATAGTACCCTGGTAATTTATCTTTTTAGTTCCTTACACATTACATAAGTTCATTAGGTATCTATTAGTTCCAGCTTCTTATAGCATGTATCAAATTTATGGGTCACGTTGATGATATTGTAACTTCTATATTAGCTTTCCCTTGGACGTTAACAATTGTTTTTTTACTTCGGAAGTGTAGATGGAATGAAATGCATGTGGTTCTGTTTGGTCTTCTGACTCGTTCTCTCTAAACTAACTTTGTTCTCTTCCGTTAATTTTGGTTTTTTTAACCAACCACAAAATCAATACATTAGATTTGATACATCAAGTCGTACACAACATCCTATTTATAATTCAACAAATGGAAAGCATGAATCATTTGACAAAACAGTTCTAGCCAGACGGGTTAGCCCACTTTGAGCACCCTCTAATAGCATAATATACTACAGTTATGTCTCCTATTTTCCAAGAGGCATTATGGACTAATCAAGCGGTCGTCAAAACTTCACGGGATCGAGAGCTACGATGTTGGAGACGACGGTGAAGCACCTCAGACATCTCAGTAAAGAAATCAGCATCCCATCTTTGAATCAACAAAGGGTCTTCAGCGAAACAAATGTATATCGATGTCACCGCGCTCTCCACTACCACCATTCCTAACCCCACCTGAAAACCAACATTGAACCAGTTAAAAAAATTGAACAAGTTGGACATGTAAGTTTTGGGTGACTTAAAGAGTGCACAAAAGGGGTCACACTCACAAGGACCATTCCCATCAACATAGCCGTAGATGCAACCATTATGACTCTGTCACTGTATTTGATCCAAGCCCATATACCAATGCAAGAGCCTGTGATGAGTCCTCCAAAGATGGTCCCCATTAGAAGAACAGCACCAGAACAGTCATATGCAACAAGTGCCTCTACACCTGTCGACTGAAACAATTCCCAAGCGTCTCTCGCTGATTTGTTGAATCCTTTTCCATACACTGCAATCTATAAAATTAACCAAAACTTGTATCATTATTTTTATTCTTCATTGCTCATAGAAGAGAGAAAATAAGCTTACTGTCTATTAATTTCCATAATCTATATACCTGGACATAGGCATACTTGTTAAAAAAACGAACTAGAGTTTCAACTAAATGAAACAAGAAATCAACACAGCAAAGTAGGCATTCGTTTCCACAAATCTTGGAACGGAATCCCCTTATCTGCAAACACAATTGTAGACCAATTATATTAAGAATTGGAAGAAAGATAATGTTTTACGGACAGCAGAAGAAACCGGAGACTACCTCCCAGCGAAGTGTTCTAATGGCCGCAGTGAAGAGTGATCCGTAGCATATGCTCCCAAAAGATGTTGTCACGGCGTACCTAAGCGAGTCTATTAAAGAGCTAGGAGGCAAAGATGATGACTCCTCTTGACCACAGTGAAAGAGAACATGAAACACCATCCCAGAAACTATAACGTGGACAGTGTTACATAACACAGCGCCTGTCCAGAATAAGCTAACCGAAAGAACCTGCATCATATACATATCTTCCAATGATCAAATGAAGTATAAACATGTTTTCTTCATAACCCGTAAGGAAAAACGCAAAACTTGCCAGCTCACCACAAGAAGCCACCAGCGTCCTTCATCACCCATGCTCGATGCCACAACTCCAGCTGCTCCAAAAGACCATAGAGACATCCACAAAAGCATGACCACTGTGAAAGCATGCGCCACCATTATCACCTTAGGAAGTCCCCAAACTAATTTCAGCGCTTTCCGCAGAACCAGCATCGTGAAGGGAAGTCTACATATGAACAACTCAATTCATCAGACTTGATAAGTGTAACCAAACAAACCATATTAGCTCTCAATCATATTCAACCTGGCACGCACCTGTCAATAACTGAAATAACATACAAGAACTGCAACAGAGCTCCAACGGCGAATGCACCACCCCAGAAGAACTGTCTGCACCAGAAACATAGTACACTAACTACAGCTAGATAGGTAGTTAAGATGTGAACAGAAACTTTCATCATCTCATTGGCGTAAGAGCCAAGTAGCAATGACCAAACCCAACTAATAAAAACTCCAATCCCACCAGCAACAGCATAGAGAGGCCAGTAGTCCTCGGTTAACCCTTTATGATTCTCCAAGAACCCTTGAGTGTACCTATCGATGTTTAACCTATCTGATATTCTAAACCTATTGAGTCCAAGCACCACGAGCACAAATCCCAAACAAACCATGTGGATCACAAAGATGGCTGACCAGAATACATCATGCCAATGGCGAGACTCACGCACAATGGCTCTGTTTCCATCTCCACTCCTTCGACTCCGCTGAAGACTCTGCAAATCATAAACCAAGTAAGTAAGTATTTCAAACATCTCTAGCAACTGAAGAAAACAAATCAGACCGGTTCACTCAAAACTACATCATGGACAAGTCTTAGACCTACAAAAAGCTATTTTTATCAACACAATGCAAATACATAAAAGTGATCAAACTCACACAAAGACACAAGTCTTCAAAAAGAAACAAAATTTGATACCAACCCGTGATTAAAAGTTAGAAACCCAAAGTAGCCAACCGCTCTTAACATGGTAAGTAAGAAACAAATCCAAGATGTGAGTTTATCAAGATCCCCAACTTGTAAAAAGAAAGACTTTATGTAAACAAAGTGGTCTATAAAGCAAAACCCACAAAAGTGATTTCTCAAATCCTACACAAACAGATTCGTGCACAGATCGAAATTGAGAAAAGTGAAAAAACCTGGTCGCCGGAGGAGATGGAGGCGTAATCAGAGGAAGGAGAGACGCTGGTAGTGGAGTCACTCATGATTGGAGTACGAGAATATAAAAAAAAAAAAATTCACAGACCAAAACCAAATTTCATAGAAGCATCTTTGAATAAATATCACACAAAGAGTAGAGAGAGAAATGAGGGAGGAGGAGAGAATAGTCAATGAAAGAAACCTGAAAGGCTGAAACCAAAGGATTGGAGAGAAGAAAAAAAAGGGTTTATGAGTAAAAAAAAAAAGAAGTATTGAATGATCAAAGAGAGGAGTGAAGGCCAGACAAGTTTTTTTGTCAGAGCAGTTCTTTCTTCTTCTTCGTCTTCTTCTTCTTCCTTTTTATTGGATAAGACAAGTAATTAGTTTTTTTTTTTTTTTTTTTTGCAGTGGTCGTTTTCTTAAGTCACACTTTCACTTTTTTTTTTTTTCCTTTCAAAAAATTGTTTTCTTTTTTTCTTTTTCTAAAGGAACATAATACAACTACTATGCATGACTTTTTTGTTGAATGTATTTAAAAAGTTTACATCAAACGTTAAAAATATGAATGATATATAAATTATGGTACATTTTAATGTACGTCATTTGGTGTACTTGTAATGCATTGTATACCTCACTCACGTATGTAAGAAAATTATTCAGATATTTATAAGAGGGACCGGTCAAAATATCTATTGAATCTACGACTTTTTTTTTGTTTTTTTTTGGGTTTAATTGTCAAGGAATATACTACCACTATTTTAATGCTGGACGATATTTTTTTTCATGTGTATTTTGTTCACAAACGTTTGAAATTTTCCAGGTTAACTGATGGCATAAGTTTTTATTTTTAGCATAAATCTGTAAAAGTAGAAGAGTGGTTCTGGTCCTTTTGGATGAACAAAGGAGAAAGTAAAAGGTTGACATAGAAGAAAAGGAGAAAGAAAGCTTTTTTTTTAAGGACAGAATGATTGAACCCATTGCTGCCACTTCATTTGTTGTGTGATGGCAAGTGGTGGCACCATGACTCCGCCACCTCTCTTTGTGTCATGTTTTATTTTTCTTTTCTTTTTTTTTTATGAAAAACATATCTTTGTGCCATGTTACTCTTTTTAAAACAAATCCAAGAAAAAACTATTTTAATTAGAATGATTAGAATCTATTAATTTGCTTCGAAAAAAATCGTTTAGGGAATGAATCTCTTGTTATTGATATCGAGACCGAAGTTACATATTTATAGAGAAGGACTAAGTCCAAAATATAATAGGAAATACAATTGTTAAACCGACATAAGCTAAGGCTAAAGACCAACGAGATTTTGGTCAATGGACTGCGCGCAGGGACTTAAGTGGTCGGTTATAGAGTCCATAAATCCAGTGTTTTACAACACCTCCCCTTGGATGATATAACCGTGCCTTGTGCTGGAATGGGATCGATGCAATGTATTTGGGGATGCTGCCTCATTAAAACCTTACCAGAAAAACTTAGTGGGATAAAACCATAGTGAAGGAAAAAGAGTACAGCACACATTGCTCCCCCTGTTCCAAACATCACTCTAAGTCCTTAAGCCTCCGCATCCCAATCTGGTGCGTGAGTTTCTTGAATGTTGTTGTCGGCAATGATTTGGTGAAGAGATCGCCTGAGTTGTCGCATGATTGGACTGGTACCACTTGAAATTCTCTGGCCTTTTGTAGTTCATATGTGAAGAAGAACTTTGGTAGAATGTGCTTCATCCGATCTCCCTTGATGTAACCTTCCTTGAGCTGTGCGATGCAGGCTGCATTGTCTTCATAGATGATTGTTGCTTCCTTGTCTTCATTCATGCCACTATCTGTCCGAATATGTTGAGTCATGGACCTCAACCAAACACACTCACGGCTGGCTTCATGAATGGCTAGGATCTCCACGTGATTTGATGATGTGGCCACAAGAGTTTGCTTCATAGAACGCCATGAGATCGCAGTACCACCGTGTGTAAACACATAACCTGTTTGTGACTTACCATTATGTTGATCGGACAAGTAACCTGCATCAGCAAAACCAACTAAACCTTCTTTGTTATAGTTAGTATAAAATAAACCAAAGTCTGTCGTTCCTTGTAGGTAACGCAGAACATGTTTAATACCATTCCAGTGCCTTATAGTCGGACAAGAACTATATCTTGCTAGGAGGTTCACGGCAAAACATATGTCTGGTCTAGTGTGGCTAGCCAAGAACATTAATGCTCCTATAGCACTGAGGTAAGACACTTCTGGACCAAGGACTTCTTCATTGTCCCTCTTTGGGGCAAATGGATCTTTATTCACTTCAATACTTCTCACAACCATTGGGCTAGTCAATGAGTGAGATTTGGTCCATATTAAACCTCTTGAGTACCTTTTCTGTATCTGCCTTTTGATGCACTAGGATCCCATTATTTCTGTACTCAAGCTGCAATCCCAAACAGAATTTTGTCTTTCCTAGGTCTTTCATTTCAAATTCTTTCTTGAGATATTCTACTGTTTGGGCAATTTCACCAGAGGTTCCAACTTCCAAAGATGTTTAAATCATCCACATAGACTGCTATTATTACAAATCCTTTGTTTGCAAATTTCTTTATGAATATACATGGACTGATTGGGTCATTCTTATAGCCTTTCTTAGCTAAATACTCACTTAATCGATTATACCACATTCGACCACTTTGTTTCAGTCCATAAAGCGATTTGTCTAGCCTTATGCAGTACTGTACTTGAGAACCACTCTTATCTTTGAGTTCAATACCCTCTGGTAATCTCATATAAATTTCGTTATCCAGTGGACCATATAGGTAAGCAGTTACAACATCCATTAACCGCAAATCCAGTCTTTCTCTTACAGTCAGACTTGTTAGATATCTAAAAGTCGTTGCATCCATCACAGGGGAGTATGTCTCATCATAATCTATTCCAGGTCTTTGAGAGAATCCTTGTGCTACAAGCCGTGCTTTGTGTCTCACAATTTCGTTGTTTTCATTTCTCTTCCTTACAAAGACCCACTTATGTCCAACTGGTTTAATTTCAGGTGTTGTCCTTATGATCGGGCCAAACACACTTCTCTTCTTTAAAGAGTTTAACTCCACATCAATAGCTTCTTTCCATTTTAGCCAATCTTTGCTTTGAGTGCACTCTAATATAGATGTGGGTTCATGATCCTCATTTATCTCAAGTGCTACCTTGTATGCAAATATTACATTGATGTCGACATCCTTATGGTTCCATTGAATTCCAGACATGATATAGTTTATTGAGATCTCATTGTTGTCAATTCCTTCAGGTTCTTGAGGTTCAGCGTCCCGAACCTCATTTGGTACCTTAGGATTTCCCGCGATAATGTCTGTATTTTCTGTAATTCCCTTAACCTCGGTCTGTTTTGCACCTTTAGTTTTCCGAGGGTTCTTATCTTTGGAACCTAATGTTCTACCTCGTTTCAAACGTGGCTTAGACTGTGTAGCAACTTGATTATTGTGTTCCTTTTGAACATCAATACGTACTGGTGCATTACAAGCTGGTATGTACGATTTTGTTACTCTCTTTAGGTCAGTAAAGGAATCTGGCAATTGATTAGCTAGCTGTTGTAAATGAATAATCTTTTGAACCTCTGCATCATATGCTAGAGTTCGAGGATCTTGACAATTTAAGGATGTTTGATTCCATGTTAATTCCTTGACCAGCTTGTTAGTCTCACCTCCTAACATAGGAAATTCAGACTCAACAAAGTTGCAGTCCGCGTATCTGGCCTTAAATAAATCTCCTTTGGTTGGCTCAAGATACTTTATAATAGTGGGAGACTCATATCCAACATATATTCCCATCCTCCTTTGAGGTCCCATCTTAGTTCTCTGTGGTGGAGCAATAGGTACATAAACGACACATCCAAATGTTTTGAGATGGGATAAGTCTGGCTCTTGACCCGATAATAGTTGGGATGGTGAATATTTTTGTTCACTAGATGGCCTGATGCGTATAAGTTCTGCTGCATGTAAGACTGCGTGTCCCCAAGCCAACACAGGAAGCTTCGATCTCATTAACAATGGTCGAGCTATCAATTGTATTCGTTTAATGAAGGATTCAGCTAATCCATTTTGTGTATGGACATGTGCCACAGGATGTTCCACACTCACCCCCATGGACATACAATAATCATTAAACACTTGGGATGTAAATTCACCAGCATTGTCTAGACGTATAGTCTTAAGTGGAAAGTCCGGAAAATGTGCTCTTAGTCTTATAATTTGAGCCAACAGCCTAGCAAATGCTAGGTTCCTCGTGGATAATAAGCAAACGTGAGACCATCTAGTTGATGCATCGATCATCACCATAAACTATCTAAATGTCCCACAGAGTGGGTGTATTGGTCCACATATATCACCTTGTATCATTTCCAGAAAATTTAAAGTCTTTTTTGTGACTTTAACTGGTGATGGTTTTATGATAAGTTCTCTTGTTCGCATGCACACAAGTGAGATTTTTAGGGAAAACTTTTCTCTCTTTAAGAGTGTGCCCATTCGAATTTTTAGTTAATTTACACATCATGTTCGAACCCGGATGGCCAAGCCGGTCATGCCATAGAGTGAATTGTTCATTCTTGAGGCCTATAACCAGAATCCAGAAGAAGTTATACGTACAGAGGATTCTTGAGTGAACACTCCATGAGAATTTGCAGCGGTTGGATACCTCACTGGAGACGGTGCCACAACCTAAAACTGCTCCAACTCTTAGAAGCAAAGACAAAGGGAAAGGAAAGCTCATTGAATCTGACACTACTAGTCAGCTCTGCTATTTACACAGGGCAACCAATAAAACGTCCTTCACCTCCAGCCTCATCCGCAGCGGTTGGCAGATTTGTCAGAAAGCCAAAGGATGATGATCCATCCAAGCTACAAAATTCTCGCGGCTCTACTTGCGCAATACGAATACTACGATGAATACGAATGACTCTTTTGATGATATAGGATTGAGTGTTACGGAATCAGGTACAGAAGAAAGCGGGGCGTTCGATAACAGAGCTGGCTCAGAGCTCTCTGATGCTCCAAAGTGGGGTAGCAGAAAGAATCCTCAATTCTCTGTGAAAGATGGTAAGAACTACAGTTACAAAGTGGCAGGCGCAGTTGCGGCAAACGAAGCTTCACTGAGGGAGATAAGATATTTGGGTTGGGGCGTGGAGGAAACATCCCTCTCGGAGCGGTAAGAAAGCTGACAGAGTATCAGGGACAGAGGGATGAGAAGCGTCAGCCTAATGTGAATGCAAACACAGGAGATAGAAGAGAGAATGTGAGAAGCTCGTGAGGGAGAAGGGGAAGAGGAAGAGGAATGGGGAACAGAGAGCATCAACCGCAAGAGAAGAGTTATGAGAATGATAATAACAACTCAGAGGTTATTACAGAGGCGGAGAATGGAGGAGGAGAAGGGGACGAGGAAGAGGAGGAAGTGGAGGTAGAAATCATAATCATAAAGATAGAGCGATGAAAAAACACATTGCTACTTTGCTACTGTTTCTAGTTTCTAGAGATAACAACAATACGTTTTAGACTTTTAGTGGGTCTTCTTTTTACAATTTTTTTTTTTCTTTTTGTTTGGAAACGGGAGAGAAACTTAATATTTTACAATACTTTATTTTGGTTGTAATGCTTGTTTCTGGTAATTAAAAAGAAGAAAACTTAGTTAATATCATTATTACTCGCTTTTGGTTAAACAAGTTTCTTTTTGATTTATATACGCAACAGTATATAAACCACTCCCAATTTCCCACACATTGCCTTATGTTCTAATCTACTCCCAGCCCTATTTCTAAGACCCAGGACAAATCCTGAATACCCTGACTATCTCCTAAACTTCCTTTATAACCGGTTAGCTTTCTAGCTAACTGACTCAACTATAACTACTGGTACTGAGCTTGCCAACATAGCTATAATCCACTACAATCCACCTAGGGTAATTACAATGCTCCTGCACTAGACTAACCCCAAGGACTTATCACGTACCTGTGATGTGAAGTCTTGTTCAACAGCTCCACCAGCAGCAGCCTCCTGCTCGGCTGCTACTTTCCATCTTGTTATTTCTTCTTCAGCAGCAGCAATGTCGGTCATAAGCCCTTCAACCTATTATCCCAATGAACCAAAATCTTGAGACTGTGTTATATACTTTGTCATAAAAAGCCAAATGATGCACAAAACAATCAGCTTTCACAGCAAGATAGGAAGCAAAAATTCACTCACGTTTTCATTCGCTATTCTCTCTTTTTCTTTAAGTTCTTCTATTTGGCCCATTCTCTGGTTGAGCTCCTTCGTTTGAGTGTCCAACTGTTTCCTAAGAGCGCTAGTCTCTTCCCTGGTTGATACATGCAAATACAAGTGGTCCGCGTAAGATACACCAACAAAAGCAAGCAAAAGAATCACTGTGGACAGCAAAACAAACTGGAAAACTAGGAGTATTACATATAAAAAATGCATTACACAAGGAACCACTTTGAGAAAAGTATTTAAAACAGTCACTTCCATGAAGTTTCATTGAACATCAAGTACGATGTTTCAAGCACAAGTGGAAAAATTCAATCTAATGTGGTGGACATAGAAAGCTGTTCACAGTGATTCTTTTGGATTGATCAGCTAAGGATGTCTATACAGTGGACAACACAGGTGGAGAAAGAAGCAACAGGTTGTGTTAATGAGCAGATGGAGGAAATGGTCAGTGCTTATTAACTGCTTGAGCACCCTGATTTTGGATTCTGTTTCAGTGATGTGGTGGTCAGGTTACTTCCACAAGGAAAAACTGATCCAAATGCAGATAAAATCGTCGCTACAGAGACGAAACACCTACTTACAGAGAGTGACTACAGTGGTGCATATTATTTGTCAAGTATTGGTGTTGTTACAGGTTTTAAAAATAGTGCCGTGGAGGTGAAATTAGCCCTGGGCAAAATACCCGAACCCGAAAATCCGACCCGAACCCGTATCCGAAGTTTTAAAATACCCATTAAAATCGGATATCCGAACCCGATCGAGTATTATCCGATATCCGAACGGATACCCAAACTAACCCGAACATATATAAATATTACTATTAAACCAGTGCAAAATAGTCACTAGTGGGACTTGAACTCAACACCTAAGGCATTTAGTAAGTGCATTTTAACCATTCTGCCACTTTAATCTTTTTGACTAATACTAAAACCTCAAGTATTTAATTATTACTAAATGCAACTTTTTTTTTTTGGAATTTTAGATATGATAGATTTTACTTATTATATTTTTAATTGTATTTTTTTAATTTCACACTCATGAATTCTGGATACCAAAATATCATTTTTACATATTAAAATATATAAAATGAAAAATACAAAACAAAATAGGTCATTTTCAACAAAAAAATGTGTTTGCCATATTTTTTTTCACCTTTAATATTGGAGTCGGAGAGTTTGAATTCAAATTTGTTTGGAATTTGAATTGAATTTAAGTATTTTGTTAAGTTTAAGATGTAAATATTCAAAACCAAACTCAAATCTAAAATATATTTTGGGTAATCGGGTACCCGAACCCGATCCGAATCCGATGGGTGTTTATCCGAATCCGATCCGAATACTAGAAATACCCGAATGGATCTAGGACCCCTTTACCGAAATACCCGAAAATCTGAAATACCCGACCCGAACCCGAACGGGTACCCGAATGCCAGGGCTAGGTGAAATGGGCCAATGGTTCTACTAGTAAGGTATGTATTATACTACTTATACCACTCATAGAATTTTCAGTTTACAATCAACGTTTATATGCTGAAAAGTTTACTCCATTGAAGTAGCAGTAAGCTATATATGCTGTGAAATAAATTCTCTCGAATATATATTTTTCAGGTAGCACCATGTGAAATTTGGAGGATGGAAAGGTCTGAATTTTCCAACTCTGGCAGTATAAATTCGGAAGGCACTGTTCAAGATCTAAGTCAGAAGATTAGTCAATCAGATGAAGCATCTTCAAACCATCAGGAAGCGGTAAATCACTAACTCATATTTTTTTGGGTGTCCTAGAATATATCAGTTTATTCCCATAGCAATTAACAGCCAACGTTTATCTGTATCCTTGGTGACTTATATGATACATGTATGTTCAGGGTCTGGTGAAGCTCTACAGTGTTGGTGAAGGACGCAACAAGAACATTCCGGAATGTAGTTCATTTTTCCTTCCAAAAGCTGCAATTGGATTTATCACAAACCTTGCATCAAGCCTTTTCGGTTCTCAGAGTTCCACTTCACATTCACGTTGCAATGATTCTGAAGATCAAAGTGACTCTGAGGTCCTTGTTCAAGAAGTAACAGAATCATATGACATCTCTGAATCAAATCCAGGTGAAGTGCATATGGCCACGATGGTCAACTTACCTACTGAAGGAAAAGAGATTACCAAGACACTGGACTCAACTCTTCTCGAGAGCAGCAGGGAACTTGTGAGTTTTAGACAGTTCGATATGGTTAACGACTGCTCGGATCATCGTTTCCTTTCTTTGGATAAAGGGCTGGCAGAATCTCAGGTATGGGACCATACTTAACATTCTTTTTTTTATAATTAATACTTAATATAGCTAAAGAACACTTTTTACATTTTCATCTCTAATATAGGTCACAAAGAGTTGGGTGAAGAATGTCCAGCAAGAATGGAGCAATTTGGAGGCAAATCTTCCCGGTTAGTTCTTTTCTTTCTAATTATATATTCTCTATTGATTCCCTAGGCCCTAGCTGGCTAGCTATGCAGCATTTTTTTTTGTTTTGGCCAAATGATGGTTTACAGTTAAAAAATGTTCTGATGTTGTGTTCGGTTATAAACTTTCAATTTTTGTGATGAACAGGCACAATATACGTGCGTGTGTATGAGGAAAGGATGGACCTTCTGCGTGCAGCCCTAGTTGGTGCCCCTGGGACACCATACCACGATGGACTTTTCTTTTTCGACATTATGCTTCCACCTCAATATCCTCATGAGCAACCAGTGAGTATTTTCACTGCTCTAACTTCTCTATTGCCCACTCTCGTTTTTTTGTGTTTCTTGGGGACCGACTACCGAGCAGACTTCTGTTTCTTGTCAATTCCAGATTTATAGCACTATAATGTGATCGAAAATGCATTGTTGGTTGTTTAAAAGTGTTATGTTTGTTAATTTTTTTTTCTCCCTCTATGAATACAGATGGTACATTATCATTCAGGTGGGATGCGACTAAATCCTAACCTGTACGAGTCAGGAAGAGTCTGCCTGAGTCTGCTGAATACATGGAATGGCTCTGGCACTGAAGTATGGAACCCGGGAAGCTCCTCCATCCTTCAAGTTCTTCTTTCATTTCAGGCTCTTGTTCTGAATGAGAAACCTTACTTTAACGAAGCTGGCTATGATAAGCAGCTGGGTGTTACGCATTTAAAGGAGAATCTTGACTACTCGTGATTGTAACTTTATATTGTATATTTTGATGAGGGGTGTCGATCGATGTCCATAATCTGTACTTGGAGTCAGCTACAGTTCATACTCCATATGAGCCAAACCTTTGCCATATATAAAATCTCTCCTTTCGTCGCACCCCCAGCTTTCCTTGGTTGAGGAATTGGGTAGACGAATGAAATTGTATGATCTTTCTTTCCTTTTCACTTTTTTAAAAAGTGAAGTTCTTTCGTTTAATTAGCGAAGGATTTGTATTCAAGGTGGTTGAATTGGATGGGCTTTCAACTTGTAACGATTTGAAATAATCCTTCTCTGCGTTTTCTACTATTTTCTCGAACAATTTCCATTCCATTTGACATCTATCCCTTACCTGCAAAACAAACAGATTTTAAGACAGATTGGTCTATTTGGTTGCTTGCTTGTCAAGGTATCTAAAAACCTAAGATAGCCTTAGCTTTTTTTTTTGTTATAGAGAACCCATGAAACTCTCCCAAAAACAAGACCAAGCCTCTCTTTCAAACAAAGGCAAATACAAAACCAAGTTTTCTTACCCCTTGCCATGGCGTTTTCCCGTTCTCTTGAGTTTCCCTGTATACATATTGGCAAGAAAAGGAGAAAGAATGAGCTTTTTAATTGTAATTTTTCTCGGAGACAGAGAGAGGAAGTGAAGAAGTCAGTTAACCTCATTGCCAAGGGAAGGGATAAATTGATGAACGATCCACTGAGAGTCTACTATTCCTATCTTCTCATATGCAGGCTCCTTCATTTTTCCACATATAAAAAATGGAGGCCTCGACCAAGTGTCGATAGCTCAATTGGTAAAGATTCTCTGGCAAAGTCTAGAGGTCGCCGGTTCGAGGGACGGCCCTTGGGAGGGGACCATATAAAATGCTCTGGTCCCTGGACTGAGGGGATGTACGGGTCTAGGCCCGGAACCTCTTAGTAATTCCAAAAATAAAAGATAAAAAAAAAATAATAATAATGGAGGCCTCATCATTAATCGATCAAACACGCAGTTACGTTTATATAAAACATGAAGCAACATGGTAGTCTTTTGTGTACCTCAACACATCTTCTGAGTGCAAAGTCAAGACCCCAACCATGTACCAAATCATTCTGTTTTCAGTTCATAGTAAGGTTCAGGTAAAGAATTTGGGAAATGGAATAGGAAACACTTCGAAAATAGTGGAATAAGACAAGAGATGATAATGTAATTGTGACCTGGATCATATGCCACACGCAGCGCCACGCATTTTTTGAGAAGACAGGAGCCATGATTTGCACAAATCTGTGGTTTTGTTATGGAAGACACAAAAATTAAGCTAAATATGTGGACATGTATATAGAGATTATTCTAACATACCCAGCACATGGAGGCCGTGGAGGATGAGAGCACCAATCTAGTTTCTCATCTGTTTCCCTGATGAAGATTCAAGTCATATATATTGTAAGATAATAAAAAGTCATCTAGAGATGAAGTTATGAGTCAGATATATGTACTTACAGACTTCACTATGTTCTCTTCTTTTGGTGATCTGCCAATTAAACCCTCTCTCTGGGTCCAAACCAGGCTGCGAAATCTCAAGGCCGTGTTTCTTCACTATGCGTACGTATCTACAACAACAAACATAGGTTAGAATATTTTTACTGAACTCATTAAAATGGAAGTGAGAAAGTAAAAGAAACTGACTCTTCTGCGTTAAAGTGATCGACTCCAAGATCCTCATCCCATATGAATATATAATCGTATTGCGCTACAATGTCCGGGTGCAAGAATTTCTTTGCATACCATCTTACAATTCACAATATTAGAGTCAAGAACGTCATATAGCCAGATAAAAAAAAAAGGGATTAAGCAAAGATATTGATACCATTTTGTTTGCTTTTTGACACTTATGTGTATAGCATTCTTCGACCGCTCAAACTCATCATTCCACTCACTAGTCCCCCCATCGTAATGAAACAGAACAATTGTTAAGTTGTCTGAAAACTGGTTTTTTTGAGTAGACAATACATAATGAAGTTTACTGTTACGTAAAAAGAGAAAACAAGAAAGGGCATCACACAAACCTTGTTAATATATGCATCTATATTGTGTCTCTGATTATAACCCACAGTAAATGTTGCTAGATATCTCGGTTGTTTCTTCAAATCCTGATGAAACAGAGGAAACAAACTTGAAGCTACTATTACTGATCACACATGAAAGATGGTAGTAATATTCAAGAACGAGAACAAACCTCATCAGGGTTCCCCCATAATCTGCGCAAGTAGAAGTCTGATTCGGATGCAATAATACCGGGTGGTAATCTCTCAGCGCCTCGAGGATTTGAAGGCTCCCATATCTGAACCAAAACATTATCTTATTAAGCTTTGGTTTTGTTCTTAAAATATCAAAAAGATAGTGTAAATTCCAACATATAACATGCCTTTGTGATATCAATGGCTTTGGGAGGAGTTGTAGTTTCTGAATTCTTATGAGAGATAGCAATGGAATGAAGAAGGTTTCTGGGGAGACTCGTCTACACAATTGAAAATGGCATGAGGTGGAGGATAAAATCTAAGAAACAAAGAAGAAATTTTTTGGAAGATAAAAGAATAAGAAGAACCTCAGTGATCCATAAAGATGGAAAAGATAGTCCAAGAATAATCCCAAAAGCTATAGCAAACAAAGCAGTTGTAAGGCCATCTTTATAGGCATAACACCAAGAGTGTTCTTAGCCCAAAAAAATTAGAAAAATAATGAATAGTGGCATAAGAACACCAAGATCAGTTCTTAATGTAGAACTGTTCTTGGCTCAATTCTAAGCTGATGTGGCAAGCTGTGAATGAATATTCTTTTTTGTAAACAATTTTTCACAAATTAAAAGAGGATTAAATTGAGAATATATAGAATAAATTTGGACATTAAACTATATATTAATTAAATAAAATGTTTGTGTGCTTTAATTAAGTAATATGTTTGTTTTTTTTTTAATATTTTTTTGTTTCATAAAATTTTGGTATTGTATTTTGAATTTTAGTAAAAGTTTTATAAGTTTGCAATTTAAATGTTATTTTATAAATTTTTATAATTGTAATATGTTTAAAATTATTATATTATTAAATCTTATGATCTTAAACATGTTCCCCCAATAACTAACTTTTTAACAAAAAAATCTTAATTACTAATTTTACATTATTTTCATAATATATTTACTCTAAGAACACCCAAAATAGTTCTCCCTATAAAAATGCCCTTATCTCTCTTCTGTTCTCCTACTACTAATAATAACAACAATCACATCATCAACGATCTGACTGAGAGAGAGAGAACAACAAGAAAAAAGAGAAATAAAGGGCTTTTTTCTTACCTACGTGACAAGATTCCCATAATTATGTTTTTAATTACTGTCATCAACTAGTTATTAGTCCACTCAATGGGTGGTTGAATGCATAATAATTTTTATTATATTTCTGAAATTTTGTTAAAATAAAATATTGTTCTTTAATTTTTATTAACAATAATATCAAAGAATGATTTTTGTTTTTTTCTACTAAAATAGAAATCTCAAATTTTTTATAGAAATGATGTGCAAGTTAAACCTTACATTTGTGTCAACATTTTTTTGGTCTGGTTATTTACTATACCGAAATTAACAAATACTAAAAAGGAATTATTACAAATTGATATATATATATATATATATAATATAGAAATTTTAAAAAATTCTAATATGAGTGAATCTATGTTTATCATGCTTTATAATGGTTAATAACTGATTTAAAGAGTTTTTTAATGTCATTATAAAATTTAGTTACTACATATAAAATTATTGTGTATAAAACATTTCTCATTTCAAAGTTTAAAGCATATATATATATATATATATATGACTATAAGTTTAGCTAACCAAAATAATTTAAAAATATTAAAATTTAACCAAAAACATTTTCTCTTGAAAGATAAACAAGTTAGTAGGATAAATGAATTAATGTAAAATTATTGGATAGGAGTTACATTTGAGTTAAATGTAGAGTTAAATGGAGTTACATGCCTTTAAAAGTGAGTTAATTATACATAAATATTTTAATTTGTTATAACTTAAAATAAAAGGAATACCAAGTGGCCCAATCAAATTTCACATGATTTAGTTGTTTGTTGATATAAACTCAACACTCACACATAATATTTCAAAATGAAAATATTACTTTTGAAGTGACAAACTAAATTAGTTTTCTTATAAAATTATATGAACTTCAATCTCAAGAATTTTTAAATCCCAAGGATAACTTATCTCTTTTTGTTTTTTTTTATTGTTTTTTTTTCACTCATCAATTTAATTTATAGTGCTAGATTTCATACTAATGGTTTCATCTTTAGAGAATTTGGTTTAATGATATTTTTAAAATTATATTATTTTTTATATATTTCACTTCCAGTTAAATATGATTTCTTTTTAGGATCATTTTTCATTTTTATTAAAACACAAAGTCCAATTTTTTTATTATGTTCTTTTTGTTTTCAAAAACCTCGAATCATAAATAAAATAAATATTATATCGATCTTTGCATATTTATCTATTGGATCACAAAATAAAATAGACTTTATAAATAGAGTTGATACACTTTACAAAACAAAATAGACTTTATAAATGGATAATTATATTGATCTTTAAATATTATATTGATCTTTATAAATTATTAAAAATGATACATGAATATGTGAAATAACCGGAGACATAATAGATAATTAGATATGGATCATTTCAACTTCATGATCTTATTGTGTGGTGAATATTGTAAGAAAATATGAAAAATAATGACTTATAAGATGTTAATATAAAATAGACAGTGGAGATAAACCTTTTAAAACATTAAAAAAAAACAATATAAGATATACATATTATATAAACTCTTAAACTAAGCTTTTACAATGATATTTGATTTGATTTTTTTAACCCATACAACAACAACAATAACAAACAAAAACACAAAACAAAAAAAAAAAAATTTGAGATATAGTGGAAGAAGATGAGAGAATGAAAAGAGCGTGAGACTAAGAGAATAAGATAATGAGTATTTATAGGAAGAGAAGTGATGAAAAATTACATGTAGAAAAATGAGAGTTACAATTCTAATTTATTGTTTTGTTTTAATACAATTGATTAATACAACTTAGTGGAGAAATAAAGTTAATGCATAATTTATAGGAGAAATTGATATGATTTCAGTTTTATATTATGTGAGTTAAATGTGAAGATTAATTGTTTTTAAATTTTTGTTTTAATAGAAATATTTTTTTGTTTCTAATTTATTATTTTGTTCTAATACAATTTAGTGGAGAAATAAAGTTAATGCATAATTTATAGGGGAAGTTTATATGAGCTTCAGTTTTATAATATGTGAGTTAAATGTAAAGATTAATTGTTTTTAATTTTTGTTTTAATATAATTTTTTTATTAAATTATATTGCCAAGTGAACCAATAAAAAAAGAGTGAAACTTTACTTTTATGTATATGTCTATAGAAGAAGCGGCAAATCGAAGGTTGAATGTGATATAGTCATATAGCTTACGAGGCAAATGTCTCTCAGTCTCTCTCTAGGCTCCTTTGTGCGGACCCAACTCTCATGCCACACAACAACATCCTACGATGTGTCCTGCCTTTTTATGAATTGGACTTTTTTTTTTTTTTTTTATCACTTACGACGAGCTCACAACTTTATTTTATTTATTACTCATACTTTATTAACCTGTTCTACGTAGTTGCTTTAGATAATCATATTATAGCACTTCCAAACAAAACTTGTTTGAAATTATCCATCTTACCAAAACATTAAGCACCACCAAAATTAACATATCTTAGAGCATGTATAACGGTGGTATTTAAAGGGTATTTAGGGCTACTTAAGAATAAAAATAAATTATAATATATAATAAATGTTAAAATTGATTCTTAATTAAGCATTTTTAGTATCGATTCTGTCTGTTTCTGATTGGTTCGTGAATTTAACAAAAGGAAGGAAAAAAAACATCGACTGAAGCTTTTTTTTTCCTCTCTTCCTCTCTCTTTCATTTCACGAACCGATCCTAAAATCGGTGAATTTTTCTCAAGTCGGAATCCGTTGAATTGAGAGAGGAGATGAGTCGGAAATGGTTGAATTTTCCTCAAGTCTCAATCTTCTAAACTCCTCGACGCTGTCTCTGATTTTGATTTTAAACCAACCGATCATTGTGAATCAATCTAGGGTTAGGTGTTTCTCTCAATTGGTACAATTTCTTTTATCTTTTGCTCCCTCTGTTTGTTAATATTATTATCTTGATCTCGATCTGGTTAATTGATTTAAAAAAGTTTTTTTTTTTTTTTTGAAATCATTACAATTTATGCTCTGTTTGTTGTGGTGTGTATGGGTTTAGGATTGATTATGAGAACTTGGACTATGAGTTCGAGACTAGGCCTATCATGGACCGATTTCGTATTGCTGCTTACAGTACCAATGATGAAATTATCCATGAAGTCGCTTGCTGTGCTTAATACTCAACACAATGCTGATACGGTCAATAGTATCGTCTTTGGTTTGTTGATGTACAATTGTATGCTTGTGTTCCTTTTTTCTTTTTTCTTCTTCTTACTTTGTTTGCTCACAAATGGTTTGTTCAGGGGAGTCGGATTGAGTTCGTGGATCACGTTATTGCAGATCGCTATTGCAGTTAGTGAGTCCGAATTCTTCACGTTATTGCAGCCAGGATGATTTGGCCTCTCTTGATATGAATGTTCCATCACTCTGTTCAAAGGTATGATGATATATCCCCAACTATCTTTTCAATTAAAATGCTAGAGTTACTCATTCTTATGATTTGTTACTAGATCTAAAACCCTGTCAAAGGTGTGGAGACGAAGGATGAACAAGAAGATACAGTAACTGAACATTTAGATTATGAAGAAAACGTCAAGTAAGTTTCTCCATTTATCTTTCTCAGAATCTTTTTTTTTTGGTAGTGATCTTTCTCAGAATCTTGTTTTCTTAATCTTCTTTCTCAAGTTAGTGTTTGAGTTCAATGCTTGGTGGTTGACATTGATTGCTTGTTTTGTCACACTTAAACACAAATTGCTTGGTAGTTGTAATAGTTAAACACTTATTGTCGAGTTAGTGCTTGAGTTCAATTCTGGGTAGTTGTCATTGATTGCTTGTTATGTCAAACTTAAACACAAAATACACTTAAACCTCACCTTATTGCTTTACCATAAACGCAACTACCAATCTCATCCTTCTCCTTTAAACACAAACCTAAGATTCTAATCTTGCTCTTCCTTCTCCTTGTAAACCCAAACCAACACACTTCACTTTTTTTTTGTTTTTCTTCTCGATTCAACTTAAAACAAAAACTTGACTATGGATCCATATAGTCAAGATCCAGGTTTTGTAGACCTGCTAACTAGTCAAACCACGTATTACCCTCTTGAAACCAATTCGCATGATGAGGATCCAAGCCTAGGTGAAGATGGACCTAAGGAGCGTAGAGAAAGAAGGAAGTGGTCTCCCAAAGAAGACATGGTGCTCATCAGTGCTTGGCTGAACACTAGCAAAGATGCAGTTAGGGCGAATCAGCAAAAGGGTAATACTTTATGGTCTCGCATTGCAGATTATTATGCTGTAAGTCCTAAGCTAGCTGGTCTAGACAAGAGGGAGCCCAGTCACTGTAAGGCAAGTTGGCAGAAGATCAACGACCATGTTTGCAAGTTTGTAGGAAGCTATAATGCGGCAAATGATGTCATGAAAATGGCTTACCAGATCTTCGCCATTGATTACAACATGAAGTTCACCCTTGAGCATGCATGGAGGGAGCTTCGCCATGATCAGAAGTGGTGTCTATCTTATGCTAGGAAAGATGATGGAGCACCAAAGAGAACAAAGGTGGCTGATCACACTTCACAGTCATCTGTGCCACTTATGGACGCTGAAGAGGATCAAGCTCGGCCTCCTGGCATTAAGGCAGGAAAGGCCAAAGGTAAAAGGCATGTGAGCAAGCCATCATCTGGTCAAGCAGCTGTTGCTTCAAGTGAGGGGTTTGAGAGCATGTGGGAGATAAGACAAAAGGACTATGCTTTGAAAGAGAAGCAAAGCTTGCGTAAAGCGAAGATTGTCAAGCATAAACTGCTTGAAAGTCTGCTTTCAAAAACAGAGCCACTTACTGAAATAGAAATGGTTTTGAAGAATAAGTTAATGAGTGACATGTTAGAGATGTAGTTATGACGTTTAAGTTTATGTTTATGTCTACTTTAAGTTTTTGTTCTTATAAATGTTGTTAGTGTATGTTGTAATATTCAGTTTATGTTCTTCGAGAAGATCGGTTGTATGTTTAAGCTGATGTTTTAATTTGAATTATGTTGAGTTCTGTTGAAGGTTTAGCTGTATAAACGTTAGTTTGAGTTCTATTTAAGTCTGAATTTTGTGTTTCGATTATAGTTCAGTTATTGATTAAACCTGAGATTGAAGTTTCATTGAGTTTTGTTTGAGAATTATGGCTCATGTTTCGAGTCTTGTTATTAACTTGTTCTTTGTTTAATTTTAACTTTGCGTCCTTGCATGAGATGAAAAAAAAGACAATGGCATAATGTGTATTCAGAATAAAAAGAAGAAGAAGACAAGAGGAATAATACTGGAAGGAAGAAGACAAGAAGACTAGAACAAGACATTGACATGGTGTGCATTCAAAACCACATATTGGTCTAGACCGTGACAGTTTAATTTTCTCATTCATGTGCATGTGTACCTTTGCATAGTAGAAGTGGCATGTGATATATACTTGTATGATAGGTGAACCACAAAATTTGGCAGACGATGTACACCACAAGTTTGGAAAACGATAAACACCACAAATTGTAGTATATTTTCCTATATAAGTCACAAAGAGAAAGAACAATTTATCTCACAAAGTTTTTCATCGCAAACATTTTTATTTTCTTTCTTCCACAAAAGTATCAAGTTCACAAACACTTTGCCTTTCTTCTTTATTCTAAAATGGCATTTTCTTCTCGTCCTAGTTTTTCAAAAAGATGGATGACTATTTTGATAATGCTTTTGATCAAGCTTTCGATCAAGTTTTGGATAATCAAGTTAATCAACAAAGTGATGATCCTCAAGAAGAAGCAACCATTCCAAAGAAAAAAAGAGTCCACATTGAAAGAGAACGTGAAGAAGGGCATATTCGCTTATGTAACGATTATTTTATTGAAGATGCAGTATACTCTGCTCAAACATTTCGACGCCGTTTTAAAATGAACAAGGGCTTGTTCATGCGTATTGTTGAACGACTTTCCACTGAAATTCTATTTTTTCAACAAAGGCAAGATGCTACCGGAAGGTTCGGTCTCTCGGCACTACAAAAGATTACAACAGCAATTTGTATGATGTCATATGGTTGTCCGGCTGATGCGCTTGATGAATACCTCCGGCTTGCTGCAAGCACGACACTTTCATGCTTGAAACACTTTGTTGAAGGAATCAATGATTTATTTGGAGATGAGTATCTAAGGAGACCCACACCGGAAGATCTACAACGACTACTCGAAATTGGAGAGTTACGGGGATTTCCCGGGATGATAGGAAGCATCGACTGTATGCATTGGGAGTGGAAGAATTGCCCGACCGCATGGAAAGGTCAATATACACGTGGGTCTGGAAAGCCAACCATTGTTTTAGAGGCGGTAGCTTCACAAGATCTCTGGATATGGCATGCATTTTTTGGAGCTCCAGGTACATTAAACGATATCAATGTTCTTGATCGCTCACCTGTTTTTGATGATATATTACACGGTCAAGCTCCTAAAGTGAAATATAGTATCAATGGTCACAAGTATCATATGGCTTACTATCTCACAGATGGTATTTATCCACAATGGGCTACGTTTATCCAATCTATTCCTAGTTCACAAGATCAGAAAGCATCCTTATTTGCTACATATCAAGAGTTTGTACGTAAAGATGTCGAGCGTGTTTTTGGAGTATTGCAAGCTCAATTTGCCATAGTCAGAAACCCCGCTCTTTTTTTGGATAAGGCAAAAATTGGGAAGATAATGAGAGCATGTATCATACTGCACAATATGATAGTAGAAGACGAACGAGATGGATACACTCAGTTTAATGTGTCAGAATTCGAACAAGGAGAATCAAACAGAACTTCACAAGTGGATTTCACGTACTTTACGGATACACCTTCAAGCCTCACCAATATGATGATCGTTCGAAATGATATTCGTGATAAAAAAATACATCGAAGATTGAAAGCTGATTTGGTTGAGAATATATGGCAAAAATTTGGCACAAGTCAAAATTATAATTAATTGTTTTTGTAATCTTTTTTTTTTAAATATGCTTTTATATCATGTAACTTTAAATTTTATGAAATGAAATAATTTTATGTTTTAAAAAATGTTTAAAATTTTAAACAAACCAAATTGTACTTAAAATATTATGATTTTGGAAAAAAAATTAAAATTTAAAAAACCCAAAATTAGTATCTACCATTGGAGCATACCATTTTACAGTTTTTTAAAAAGTTTTTAACTTTATTATTTCTAAATATTATAATTATAAACATACTTAAGTAGGCCTGGGCATTCGGGTATTCGTTCGGGTTCAGATCGGGTTCGAATCGGTTTCGGGTTTTCGGATTTAGATGTATAGGATCCGTTCGGGTATTTCTAGACTTCGGGTTCGGATCGGGTTCGGTTCGGATATTTCGGGTTCGGATTCGGATTACCCGAAGTTCACAAAACTCAAAATTTTAGTATCTAATTTAGTCTAAATTATTCAATAATACGCAATATATCTGAAAATTTGAAGTATTTTTAACCCAAGTTTACTAATAAACAGTTTAAATATTTTAAATTATCGAAAATATCTAAAAATCTGAATATTTTGGACTTTTATTATTAAAATTATAAATATTACTAATATATTACTACTATATATTAATATTATGGATATATTTGGATACCTGTTCAAATTTCGGTTCGAATAGGGTTTAGGTTCGGGTTTTCGGGTTTAGAAATTTAGAACCTGTTCGGATATTTTACAATTTCGAATACGGATTCGGATCGGATCTTCGGATCCGGGTATTTTGTCCAGGCCTATACTTAAGTACCCTGTTTTATTATCTACCATTGTACATGCTCTTATGTGCCACAAATTTAAATTATTAACGAGTTCGTTGAAAATGATATAATGATATTAACACCGATAGATTTTTGATCTATTATACGCTTGTGTGGTAGTTAGTAGCCATTTTCATCTTCGCTAGAAATTAAAAAGAAATTTGGACTATACAGAAAAAATGCTACATCATTTGGCAAGGACAACGACGATTCATTGTGCTTCGCCCTGGGCGTTCGGCAGAAACGGGTTGTTCGGGTCCGGTTGTTCGGTTTTTTTAAAATTCGGGATTTTTAAAATTTCCCCGAATTACACTTAAATTGAAATTCGGTTCGGTTTGAACGGTACTCGGATTAATCGGGTCGGTTACCTGATCAAATTTTTCATCCGAATCTAATCTCAAATTTGGTTTATTTAACCCGAATTAGAGATTTTCTGAAGTGAACACCAAATGGAACCTGCTAAGTTCATGTACTAGTAGCTTAAAGCTGTCTTAATAAGTTTAAAGGCTTTAAGCTACTAGTACAAAATACATACCATTACAGACCATTCTCTGTACTACATACCATTACAGACCATTAGAGAAGCTGCTAAGCTAGCATTGTATCTAGTTTAAGCTAGCATTACATCAAAAAATCATTCCATCAACAAAAGCATGCTACTTCGCATCAAAAAGTAGTCAAAAGAGCAGCTTCAAAGTCAGTACTACACTATCCATTGTTAAGGCTGCGTTCCGCATCAAAAAGGACAAAATACGCAGCTTCCTACCTGTGCAAAATCATAACAAAAACAATGTTAATCAAAAACAAAAAGAAAACGCATATGAACAATTAGAACCACAATCATACCTGTCATACTATGAAGAATCATGGAATAGCTTCCGTTGGATTCCGAGAATCTACACAAGAAAACAGAGACAAGATATTAGTAAACTTATAGATATAAAAAGATTTTAAAGGATTACAAAACCTAGAGAAGTTAAACTTACCGAGAGACTCAAAGAATTCAACTTCTTCCAACATTTGAGCCAAGTTTGCTATGGCTGTTTCTCCTTTATAAGAAGACTTTAACCATTGTTGGGTGCACAACAAAACCTCAACCATGTAAGGGGTTAGAGAACTTCTGTAAGGATCCAAGACCCTCCCACTTGTACTAAAAGCCGATTCTGAAGCAACTGATGAGGCTTGAATGGCTAGAACATCTCTAGCCATTTCTGACAAGACCGGATACTTTGAGCTACTACGTCTCCACCAACTGAGAACATCATAACCCATCCCCAACTTATTCTCTACTCTGGGCTCAGGTTTTTCTGCTAGATACTGTTGTAGCTCATTGAAGCTTTCTGCATTACTCTTCAACCCAATGACCTTGCCAAATATTGCAAGTATCCCCTCACAACCATCTTCATCATCTGATAACTCAAAAGCGTCAGACTGTGGCTGAGAATCAGTGGTGTCTTCTATGGCTTCTTGTGTGCTCAGCTTGTAGTTGTAATGATCATACAGGTTTTTCATTACATCAGAAACTTTTGCATTGAGGTGCCGAGACTCAATTGTGTCCTTACCATACAGCTGGTCGAAGCAGAGAGAAGCAAACTTCATCTTTTTTCGAGGATCAAAGACACTAGCCACAATAACCAGAGGATTCATGTTCTTCAACCCATCCCAGTACTTATCAAATTTGTCTCTCATTACATGAGCTTGCTTTCTGATCTCCGCATCAAGACTGGTACACTTACTCATCAGATTCCTCTCAATATCCACAATCTCATTGTAGCACAAGGTGGAACTAACCGAATTGGAAGCAGAGAATATCAAAGTGCACTTATAAAAGATTTTAAGAAACTTTACCAGCCTTGCAATTTCCTCCCAAGTCGAATGAGTTGGCGGTCCAACTCTTTTAGCCTTTGTTTTCTCATCCTCTTCCTCAAAATAATCACAGTACAACTTGTCCTCAGCTTCCATCTTTTCAAAAGCCTTCCTTAGCTTCAAAGCAGAATTCAACATCAGATATGTTGAGTTTCAGCGTGTGCAAACATCCAATGGCAGACTCCCTCTACACATCTTACCAGTGTCACACCTCAATGCGAAAGACTTAAGCCTAGTGAATGATGACCAAACATACTTCACTGCATTTCTAACCGCAACAATATGAAGATTTGCCTTCTTCAAACCATCTCCAACAATCAGATTGAGGATATGTGCACAGCAACGCATATGTAGATAATCACCATCTCTAACTAATGCTTCTCCTCCTCTCAGCCTAAACTGATCCTTAAAAGCATCCAAAGCCTTGTCATTGTTCTTAACATTGTCAACTGTAACTGTAAAGACTTTCTCAATCCCCCAATCGTCTAAGCAATCCATCAACTGAGCTGCAATGGTGTCTCCTTTATGATCATTGATGACCTTGAAGCTCAGAATCCTCTTCTGCAATTCCCACTCAGTATTAATCCAGTGACCCGTGATCACCATGTAGCTGTAAGAAGTTGTAGGACACGTCCATATATCCGTAGTTAGAGAAACCCTTTGTTTCTCTACACTGAACAAATTCTTCAAAGCTGCCTTCTCTTCCAGATACATCGCCACAATGTCTTTACTACAAGTTCTTCTGGAGAATGTCTTGTACATCGGCAATATATTGAAGCAGAACCGCTTCCATCCATCTGATTCTACAAATGAGAGTGGCAACTCATTGACGACTACCATCTCATTAACTGACTTCCTAAACAGCATCAGATCATACTTGATCACCTTCAAATTCCCATTCTTATCACCAGTTAGAACCTGCTGCTTTTCCTTTTCCGCCCAATCCTTGTACTGTTTGCATCTATTAATGTGACCTATCATTAGGCTAGTACCCACTGCTTTAGTATCACAACCAATCTCTGCTGCACAATACTTACAGTAGCTCTTCTGAGTCTCTCCTTCCCTTTGTAGAAAATGTTCCCAAACAGTCGCTCTTTTTGCATACTTCTTTCGTGGTTTGGGAGGCTTATCAGCACCAGATGGAGGTCTTGGGCGTTTCTTCCCGGTTTGAACATTCGCAGTTGCATCTTCTTCTTGTTGTCCGGGTTGAACTGGACCCTCCTCGTTCTCATCAGTCATCTACAGATCAATTTCATGCTCGCATTAGCTTAGAATAACATTCATAAACAATATACATACAAGATACTTTTGAAACTATATCATAAACAATATATATACAAGATACTTTTGAAACTATATCATAAACAATATACATACAAGATAAACCCTAATCAATAAACCTTTTGAAACTATATCATAAACCTGAATCAATAAACCCGAATCCTAAACCCGAAGATAAACCCGAATCCTAACATTCATAAACAATATACATATAAGATAAACCCTAAATTGCATATAGACCAATTGACGGAGGCAAACCCCCAAATTTCAAACTGAAATTGGAACCCAAACCCTAAATTTTTTGAATCAAAAAATTTAGAGTTTGGGTTCCAAGTTCTTTCTGAAATGGTTGCTAACGAATCAGAGATAGACCAATTGACGGAGACAAACAATGAAGGAAGAAAACCCCCAAATTTCATACTGAAATTGGAACCCAAACCCTAAAATTTTTGAATCCAAAAATTTAGGATTTGGGTTCCAATCTCCTAAAAGGTTGCTAACGAATCGAACATATAGAAATTGACTACTAAAAACATCAAAAGAACACATACAAATTCACTATGAAGAACAACAAAAGAACTGACCTTTACGAACTTCTAAATCCGGGTTGTAAATCGCGAAAGACTGAGAAGATGAGGAAGTAGAACTCTCTAGAAGAAGAAGAAGATGAGTTGATGAAGAGATTATGATGAGATCGTAGAAAAATGATGAACTGCAGAGTCGATTTCAGAATCGCATGATGCGGGCTGCTTCTTTGTCTCAGAAAAAAAAAAAAAAAAAGAGAAAACTAGGGTTAATGGAGACGGTTAGGCTTATATGTGGCTGCGGATTTTAATTAACTGATCGGTCCGATTACCGAACCGAACCGAACCAAAATCCGATTACCAAAATTAATTGCACCGAACGGTTCAACTCATTCTCTTCGGTTTGTCCCGATAACCAAAAATTTCGGGTTGTCCGGTTCGGTTTCTTCGGTTTTGACCGAACGCCCACGGTGAATTGTGCTTGTTATAATGGGCTGTCAAGCCACTTTTTATTTTGAAATCCCAATTCTGATTCTTTTAAGATTATAACAGTAGTTCCAAAAAGTTTTTAAGAATTTGTTTAACTATTATTATTTTGTAGTTCTTAAGGATTACTATTAGATTTTTTCCTTTAGTTTGGTTCCTTGTGGTTGTTATTTTTTTTTTTTCCAGTTTGAAAAATAATTTACAAACTAGGGTCGGACCCGCGCTACAGCGCGGGGGAATATTCACGAATACGTACGATCCATAATGGATTGCAATGTTAAATTCTTTTTTGAGTACACTGCAGCCAGCCAGTGGATTATGGCTACATTCTTTTTCCAATCGCGGCGATTCATTTGAACGATTTCAAAAGATAATATGATTTCACACCACTTTCATATATAACGGTCGCTGGTGTTGTTACGAAACAGTCGCCAAATCTTTAGAGACCATTTAATCTGTCAGCGAGTCAGCTAGTTTTTTTTAAAAAATATCTTAATGGATCGCTAGATTTACTATCAGAAATATTAGAGGAAAATAATTATGAAGGAGATAGATTGATTTTCAGTCACTCAACACTGTCGTAGTGACTGGATAAAAGAATACTGCCATATTTCTTTAAATTATATTTGGATAAAACAATAGAAGCAAAAAAGTAAATGGTATTAGAATAACATAGATACAAAAAATAAATGATTAAAAGAGAGAATTTTATACATTATCAAATGAATTCAAAGTAAAATATAAAGTTCGATTAATCAAATAAGAGTAAATGCAAAAATTAAAATTAAAATAAGAATTGAAAATAGTACGTTTAAGATAATTAAGTTCGGGGATTTTTGTAAATGATGAATATCAAGTATTATGAAACTTTCTCAATTGTTTTCCATGTTGATTTCCTTGTCCCTAGTATTGGATTCAACAAATGTTTTCCATGTTTATTTTCTATGATGCACTTTTGTGGAAGTGAACCACCAAACCCATAATAACACTATCTGCAAAAAGAGAGATCCAAAATTATACTATTTTATTCTCACGTTAAATTTAAGAATTGTTAGTTAATCTAGAAACACCTAACACTATAAACATCACAGACTTAAAACCAAAGATACTAAGATTAGATTGTTCACTAACCATCGCCTTGAAGCATATGACCAAACGATACACACAAGAATTCTCCATGACATGTGCTCTATGTTCCAATCAATACTGAACTAAAGCCATCTGGTGCTCACCCTCAAACCGATGCCCGAACCACACAAATTTTCGATTCCCAAAAAAACTATCCAACAAAACAGATATAAAATCATTGTAGTCATAACAAACATTTCATGAAGCTGATGCCTAAACGAACATTCCTTGCTTCGTAGTCATGGTAAGCACCAAATTTGATAAACATAGGCATATAACACATAAAAACTCAACATTACGTCATATGATTAGAAATCAATAATATTCAACAAAGAATAAAAATTCTATGAGGTTCACTGATCACGAATAGTCTTACGAATATAAACCACTGAAACCAATTCAAATCACTAAGGAACTGACAGCATTAGTTATATTTATTCAATTCATTACGTTTAAAGACGTTTGAAATACTATCACTCAAAATTAACTTCTTAATTAACGACCCGTAAACCAAATAACTAATATAAAAACAAAGCTCGAAGGTGTTTTAATTAGGAGCAACGAATATATATCAACCAGTATTGTTAGCCAGTTAGATGGTCAAATGAATTGATGTCAAAGCAAAAGAATCATTTCTTTCTTCATTTGATGATTAGAGTTTCATTGACAACATTGTATTTATAGAGAAGGAAGAGGATCTCGAAAGCAAGGACGATTTAACACAAATATCGTTATAGCCCATCAAGAATGGTGAAGGTTTTCTCTTTAATTGCAATCTTCAACCGTTTTGCTCAAAATCAGCTAAACTTGTCCACAGTTTAGTCAATTTTAATAAGCTTCAACAGCTAAGTTGATGACAGTTTGAGTTCAGTTTTAATGAATCTTGTCCTTGACCAAATTTTGTAGTGTCCATATCGTGAAATTCATGGTGAGATAAGGACTTAAATACGTAAGTCGGATACAACATCGCATTGTTCGCACCAACAATACAATCATCCTGGTTTAGAATAGAACCATAAAATTCTTCTCTAAAAATCGAGCCCACCCATTTAAAACCCATAACTTGGTTAGAAATATCCAGGATTGTCATCGAAGACAAATCATAAATGCCCGTTTTCTAAAACCCGTGGACGAATTTCATGATAGAAGTCATTAACACCAGTTCCAATTCGTTTTACATCATATTTACCCTCCAATAGTTGTTTGCTTGTAATGGGGAGGATTTTCGGGTAAAGTTAAAGTTGTATTCTCTTACTACTAGTTTTATAAAGTTTCGATCACAATGTGGGACAATGCCTTTTTTTGGCTTCAGCTTAATTTTGTGTAACCAAAACTCTATAGAATATCTTAATTTAATGGTCTTTAATATGTTTGGTCTTTAACTAAACTGTTACCGGCTTAGTTTTCATTCGCTTTGTTCTTCTATATAAGAGTAACGGTGATGATTGATATCTTTGAGAAAACCAATAAATATAGTTTTGGTTTGAGAAGTTATGTTCGTTCAAATTCGGGTTATAAAGAGGTCATAAACATGTTTAAACTATAGTATTTTCAACAATCAAACTGTCGCAAGATTGGACCAAACGATGTGGACCAAACTGTCGCAAGATTGGCAAAGAAAAGCATCGTCGGCCGCTCAGTACCATCGTGCCCGTCTCTTCACGCAGCTATCGCAAGCCCTCGCCGTCTTCGCTCCAACAGCATTCGCCAAAACTTTTCATCTTCTTACAAACTGTAAAACCAACATCAACGACAAGAGCACGGGAGCAGTTTCAATAATTGAAATCTTACTTAGCCAATCTTTTTTTTTTTTTTTTTTGGTGTCGTCGTCCTAGAGAATTTTGGGAGTGATTGTTCGAGATTGAAGAGGATGACCTGCAAGAAGTGTGTTCCCTTTTGTGTCAGTGGATTATAAAAATAGTTTAATGCACTTTTCGGGTGCCTTATATGATTTTGTGGTTGGTTGAGTTGAGAAGATCATCCTCGTAATCTCCCTTTCACAACTTGGTTTTTTCAGACTTTATATTTTTAATAAATGGTTACAAATGATTACAAATGATTACAAATATATTATACATAGGATATACACCAATCCATATAGCAAACAGTTACACCTAAATATTCCAATTTGATAATTGATATATCTTTGGTAATAAATAAAATCGTGGAGCAAACAGTTACGCCTAAATATTCCAAACTAATAATTGATATATAGATTTTTGGTAACAAGTAAAATCGTCGATATTCCCAACTATATTTTCGGAATGTTTTAGTCCTATATCATATTGTTTCCAAAGATTTTTAAACACAATATTACAAATTTATTTTCCACAGATTTTATTGATAAATCACAACGTTAAACAACTTATTAAAGGGGATAAAAATATACAGTGAATTCATTATATTTAAAACGGTCCTATATAATAAAACAGAAGTACACAACTTTGTTTTATAGATTATATAATATTTATAAGTTGGTTACAAAATAGGTTATGGATTAAATATAGGTTATGGATTAAATATATGTTGGTTACAAAAAAAGTTTATAGATTAATTGGTCAATATACACTTAAGAATATCCCAAAGAATCGTCTGAAAGAGAATATTCACATGATTTATACAATTTCCAAAATATAATTTTTAGTATTCCATGTATTGTTACAAAATATATATTGTTAGGCATAAAAATGAATAAAATAATGAATTTAACATATATTATGTTAAAATAATTTACATATAATGAATTTAAATATATGCAATAAAAGAGTTATACATTTAAATATAATGAATTAATAATAGGAGATATACATTTTTCGAAAATGAAACAACAACAAGCAAAAAAAAAGAGTTATCTCCCTTTCATTGCAAACAAAATATATATTTAACATATGATTTTATTGCATAATGTTTAATACAAAAAATCTTTTAAAAATAATCATAAAAATTATATTTTATTCTAAAATTATAATATAAAATAAATTATGCAATTTCAACCCGTACTTTAGCACGGGTAATATTCTAATGGGAAAACTGGAAATAAAGGATCACTAAAATAAAATTTGACCATATACACCTTTTTTGAAAATGGCCATTTTTACTAATTTAACAAATTTAAAATGGTGAAATATAGGAAAATAAGTGATATACAATAGTAGAGGTAATATAATTTATAAGCTGTTTTTTTTTATGGATAAAATTTGATATAAAAAATTTAGAAAACGTTTTCTGATGTTCTGAAAATTTAAGATGATGTGTTCTAACATTTTGTACATGTTATACTAAATTCAGGAATAGTTTATGTTCTAAATAGTTTAGGGGCCCGATTTATTGAATTCTACAAAATTCAGAATTTGTATTCTACGCTTTACTCTATGTTCTAAAAGTTTTAGTATAATCTGTCTACGGTTTACTCTATGCTCTAAAATCGTTAGAATATGTTTTATTCTTTTTACTCTTATCTCTGAGAAAATTAGTTGATATATACTACCAAAAAGTAGATTGTATACTCTGAAACTTTTAGTTATTGCTAAATATAGAAAATAAATATTTGGAATAGGAAACTCAATATTTATCTAATAATTAGGTAAGATCATAATTGTTTGTTAAGTTTACGTTTTACAAAATTTAGAAAAAGTTGTCTAACTGTTTTAGAAATTTTTACTCCACTAGTTTATCAATCCCTAGTGGGGTTTATCTCAGGTGGTACCACTGGTGGGGATATGGGTAGAACTCAGAGTCAACCTGCCCCAATAGGCCAATAGCACCTACTCATAATGCCTCGTTACATTACTCCAGCCAGGAACATTCACAGAGGTTTGATTCCTTTTAGTTTCACTATGTTGCAAGTTGTAACATAGTAATAGTATTGACCTGTTTCTCTGACTGTTGCAGTTCGGAGAATCGGTCTAGAGAGAGGAAGAGAAGATCTGGTTGGGATAATTGAGTGCGCCACGTTTTGCATGATAAATTTGATGAAGTGGTTTACGCAAATGTGTAGTGAATGTTGTATAATTTGTTTTTAAAATATTGTTGTTTATCCTTTTAAAAAGGGTTCAATTACAAAAAGAAAGAATCACACTTGAGTTTCATACAAGAGTCGAGAGAAGTAAAAAGCTTATTACATGTCTTGAAGCAAAGTGACAGACATGATCTCAATTGGTGACTTTGGTTGATACTGTTCATCAGTCTCAACCTCCTCGATCGATGTCCTGAACGACGTTTTGTGCCTTGGCAACTCGACCAAAGACAGTCAATTTCTCGTTCAGATCTATGATCTGAGCAGATACAATGAAGAAGTCGAATCCTCCTTGCTCGTTTTTAGCTTTAGGAGTTCCCACCATGAATTCTTCTTGTTTTAAACTTGATAAAAAAAAAAACACAGAGAGAAAGAGTCCATCCATCATCCGCCGTCGCTGTATTTTTTTTTCTTCTTTACGATTTGGTAAAAAAGTGAATTGGGAGTGAAGTTTTCATTTTTTTTGGGTATAGAAAACTCTGATTCAAAAAGAGGTTTCTATATACTCAAATTTTTTTTTTTGTAAATAATTTAAAATTAAGTTTATTGTATTTTCATATATTATATGGTTTTTGAAAGTAAGGGCGAAATTGAATTTTTATTATTATAAAACCTATTTAACCAAACCTAAAAAAAATATATATATTGACATTTATCTTAAAAAATTTCTTTATTTCCAATTTCCCCTATTCTAATAGTGTTTTAATTGGTTAGATTCTTTATCTAATGGATTTTCTTGCCCAAGCCCTAGGCCTGGTTAAGACACGAGGATCATCATGAATAATGACAGGTGTTGTTTTTCATTTGCTATATCACATTATCCTGAAAATTAAAAAAACAATAATAAATTCTATATATTTAATTACCATTAGGGCATTTCCATTGGGAGGTTTAGGGGAATTTAGAGAGGACTCTTATGATAAATGAGATCAAAAATAAATTAAAATTGAATTAAAAAATAAGAGGTAACTCTTATTTAGTAGACTTAAGATGCAACTCTTATTGTTACTTCATAAACAGTACATTATATATTGATTAAAAATTCTAAACAGTACATAAGAGTCTCAAATTTAAAACTCACCATTGGACTTGCCCTTATAAAATACTAATAATGAAATCCCGAATCTTGCTGAATATTAACTAGACAAAAAAAACTAATACAATATATTTTTGATTACCATTTTTACAAATAAACAGAAAGATAAACGTTAATATATACTTAGTATTAAGTAAACAAACTCGAATTTGAATATGTCAAGTACTACTTATTAGGGGGATATACTTTATTTACTGTCAATTTAAATGATAATTTCATATTACTTAATACTATTCAGCAAGATTAGGATTACACTAGTATTTGATTACCATTTTTATTACATTGAGTCTCCTCTTTATAAGCAAAGTTCGTTTTGACAAGGCCGTGAGATCCGGGTGTTTACATTGAATCTCCTTTTTATGAGCAAAGTTATTGAAATCATTGACCAAATTTTAGGATAAGTTTGAACCATCATCTAGATAAATAAATAAATCCCTAATAAAAAAGGAGAGATACTGAGAGGTGCGTGATATCCGATTACATTGCACCTCTTACCTTATCTTACCTTGTCTTACCTCTATGTCATCTTTATAAGAGAACCTCCTCCTCATCTTTCTCCATCAAAACTTTAAACTTCTCTTCTATTCAACAAATATTAAAAAGATTTGCATCCACAGCAAATTTCTTCATCAGATGAGAGTCTCTAATACTACTATACTACTCTCATCTGATGCAGAACTTCTGTCCGATGTAGATAGCATTCATTCCTCTATAAACCAATACCCTAAATTTATAGATCTCTTCCTAATTAACATATATATTTTTTCGGTCAATTTTTTTTCCAATGAATGGTGAGAGTTTTTGGCTTTTGATTCTATTTATTTATTCAATCAAGATTATGGAAAAATGGATTCCCAGTTTTTGTATTTTTTAAACATCCAAAATCTCATTTTAATGTGTTTTGAGATCTATTTGCAAAAATATATTTTTTTAACCATTCAAGATTTTGAAAAACATTTGAGTTCCTAAAAATAGGTAATCTATATTCTATGAATTTTTACTAATCTTTTCACAAAATCACAAATCATAATCAGGTTTTTGAGAATCTCCTCTATGAAAAGGTTTTTTTTGGGGTTCATTTTTCGAATTTTTGTTTTTATTTTGGAAAACTCAAAAACCAAAAACAAAAATCTATTAGGCCTTTGTTTTTCTTCAATTTTTAGAACTATATTTTGGATTTAGTTTCTCAAAAACTAATAATTTACCAATTAAGTTTTTTTGTAAAAATAGTTAATCAGGTTTTTTGAAGTTTTTTTTTTTTTTACCAATTTTCACTAAGAATCCAAAAACCAAATATTTTTGTTTTTTCACGTTCTTCAAATGGAAATTTTATTTTTGATATTCTGATATTTTTAATTTTTTTTTCTAAATTTTTTTTTGCAAAATCTAAAAACTAAAACCAAAAAATAAATCTACGTGAAAACCATTAAATGGCCATAATCTAAAAATAGAAAATCTCTTTATAAATATTGTGGCCCAATTCCTTCTTAGAAACCAAAACCATGGCCCAATTTTCAGGAAACTTAAGGCCTATTTTTTCAAAAACCTTACTTCACTACGCTCCAGGAATGTACAGGGTCCTTTGGCACCGGCAACAGCTTTGTAGTATTTCGTTATCAAGGTCTTCCATTCTACCTTAATTACGGTCTTCGGCAATGTCCGTAGTCTTTTGTTCAACTCTCGGTAGATGATGACAAGTTAGAAATTAGGATGAAGTTGAATGTTGTTAAGGACATCGAAGAAACCACCGTCATTGGCGAGAATAACACATACTGCCCGCACATTCCTCGAAGCTTGCAAAAATAAAATACAATAAAACCTCTATAAATTAATACTCTATAAATTAATAATTACTATAAATTAATAAATTTTGATGGTCCCAAGTTGGGCCAGTGTAAAAATTAAGAATATTCGATTAGATAATAAGATAATAATTTTTTTGAAATCTCAATGTAAAATATGGTCCCAATAATAACATAAATTAATAATTATGTAAATATATATATATACTGTATATATACTGATATAATAGTGTATGTTTCTCCTAAAGCTCATTTCTATATAACAATTGTAATGTTGTATTTTCAAACTACAATGATATCTCTAAAATATTTTATAACATGTCATACAAATAACTAAATTTTAAAGTTTTAATTTTTAGATATGCATCATTTGCAATTTGATAATTTGACATATTATTAATATATGAGAATTGATATTATTATTCATAAATTTGAATTTATGTATGTCATGTGTATAAGTCAATTTGTCTACAGTATTTCTAATTTATTGTCAATAATGCTTTATAAATATTACAAGTTCAATTCCTAAACCATAAAATTTATAACATTCGAAAGTTTAATCTTATTTTGCTATAATTTTTCCAATTCATAATTTAAAAAAATTGAAAGAATTAAAAATATATCTATAAATTAATAATTATTAATTTACACTATAAATAATAATTATTAATTTATAGATAAATTAATATCACTATAAATTAATAAAATGTTTTGGTCCCAACATTATTAATTTATAGAGGTTTTACTGTAGATGCAATTATATAAACATGTGTACATTAAATAACATGAAAATCAATATTAAAAAATATATTATACAATATATGTAAACATATACTAAGTACATTATATGTGCATATAATTGATTATTGTTATATTAAACATTATATAATATAAGGTAAATATATAATGAACATATAATGGTACATTAATATTAATAATATACATATAGATAACATCTTATTAATAATATAAATTAATGTTTATATAAACATTAATGTAACAATTATATGTTCAATTAATAATAAATGTTATTATTAATATAATCAATTTATATTAATCGATTATAATGTAATGTTTACTTATCTAATATATTAATAAATACATTAGTTTATACATAGATATAATTATTAATCTATGTAATGGTTCAATTATTTAATAATATACTAGTTTATACATATAACTTATTGTAAATATATGCAGAATTGATTGAACATATTCATGCATTATAGGCCAATATTGTACATTAAAATATAATGCAGAAATATATATTATATTTCTGCAAGTACGATCAATATAGTCCCTCCTGTAATATAACAATATGTACATGTATATAAGGATAGCAAATGGAACTTCCGTCAACTCTAATGGCTCTCAGCAAAGTCTTATCCCCCGAGGTTCTTCATCCTCGAGTTCTCAACTTCTTCACCATTTGAGGAGTCTCTGAATGGGAGGACCAGTTTTCAGAAGCTATTAGAACCAACTCCACCAAAACGAGCTGGAATTGCTTCTTATAGGATACTTCTTGGAGAAGTAAAGGAAAAAGTGCTGATCCTCTTAAATTTTTCTCATTAAGTTCATGCAAAGAGTCGGATTTAACATTGTGAAAATGTGAAACGAGTTCATGTCTAATAGTCCAGTGCATTTATCTTGAGCTACTTGTAAATCATTTACCAGTCTTCTCGAATTTATAACCATCTTGAGTAGTTCTATTATCTTGAGTAAAATGACTCTTGCCATTGATGATCTGTGATTACATCTTGTTTTGGTGCGTTTCTTTTCCTTCTTGTTTTGGCTCTCTGTCTGTGATACCTGTCTGATATAGGATTCCTTTATCAGGAAGCTGCTAGGCATTCTGAAGCTTTGGATGCAATTACGACATACTTGGACATGGGCGCATATAGTGAATGGGATGAAGATAAGAAACTGGAGTTTTTGACGAGAGGGTTGAAAGGGAAACGACCCCTTTTCCATCCAAATATTGAGGTAACACTCACTGTGAATTTTTTATATGTTAGGCTCACGTCTCTCAAAAGAATTATGAATTTAGGTAGTAGTTACAGCTTATCTTTACTGTCAGGCCAAAAGGATTAATCAAATAACTTGTATGTGGCCAATATAAAAAATACGAAAGCGGTCTCTGCTCACATTACCTGTATTTTTGTGTTTTTAACACCATTATTAAAAATACTGAACCTTTTCAGGTTGGTCTTGAAGTAAAAGAGGTACTAGATATCTTCCGGGTTGCTGCTGAGCTAGGAAGTGAACCACTTGGAGCTTACGTGATTTCTATGGCTTCAAATGTATGAAAGCTTTCAGTCTTTCACAGTCACTTCTATGAAGCTAACTTGGACGAGTAGCTGAATGACATTGATTTTTTGCTACTTGTAGGCAAGTGATGTCCTCGCTGTGGAGCTTCTCCAGAAAGATGCTCGTCTTGCCGTCAGTGGCGAGCTGGGAAGACCATGTCCTGCTGGAACGTGAGTTTAATTTCTTGTAGGAATATACTTCATTGTTAATCAATTTTCCCTCTGCATACTTAAATATACTGGTGACTTCATCTGGAGGTTATTGTCTAATGTCTATGTCTCTTATTTTTAATGGCATAAGTTATTGGTATGCTGATTTATTTTTCTTATATGATAGACTGCGAGTGGTGCCTCTTTTGGAGACGGTGAAAGATTTAAGAGGCGCTGGCTCTGTGATAAGAAAATTGCTATCAATCGATTGGTACAGAGAACACATCCAAAAGAACCACACCTGCCACCAAGAGGTAGATATACTTGACTTCAACCAATTAATTTATTTGGAGTATGATCTGTATGAAAAGATTTACAACTTTATTTATGTGCAGGTGATGGTTGGATATTCGGATTCTGGAAAAGATGCTGGACGCTTTACTGCAGCATGGGAACTTTACAAAGCCCCGGAGGATGTTGGGCGAGGTGGTGGCTCAACTTATCTTGCCATACAATCCCAACCTCCAGGGTCTGTAATGGTAAGTTACGTACCCATATGGACAGTCTTTCTCCTTTTTCAGACAGTCTTCCTCACGTACAGTCTTGCATTGACTTTGCAGGGTACTCTCCGTTCCACAGAGCAAGGTGAGATGGTGCAAGCCAAGTTCGGGTTACCACAGACGACTGTTAGGCAGCTAGAGATTTACACAACCGCGGTGCTGCTTGCTACATTGCATTGCTCAGGGATGCATTGCTCATCACCATTAACGGTATTGCAGCTGGAATGAGGAACACTGGTTAAGACACACTTTGGTCTCATTTTGTTTTGTTTTGAACTACTGTGTGCTCGCAGAAAAACCTACGCATATGATTCCTTTTCTTCTTTTCATCTTATCTACTAGACTGCTATCCTTGCCACTATTTCTGTTCTGTACATTAAACCGTTGTATCTGAAGTAATGAGGTGCAATAGAATCACGAACAGTTTAAGTCTATTTGCTTTAGTAGAACTCCAGCATTCATTTGGCTGGCTTTGGTTTGGCACTTTTTATAGCGGTAGAAAAGTCAACAGTTGCCCAGAAATAGGTACAACCAATAGTGAATGAGTAGAGAAGAAAGGAGAAGACCGAAGATAGTCTAAAGAGACAAAAAGTCGATAAAGACTTGTTTCTTTAATGCATTTTTTGTTACAAGTAATATGCACACTGGCGAGTCAGTATCTTGGAATAAGAAATTTACTTCATCTGATCTTTTGGGAGATAGAGTGTCGGAGATAGAACGGACTGACCCAGTGTGCCAACTTCAACATGAATTCAGGCACAAGACGCCTTTTGTCTACGCTTTGGCCAGTAGCTTCTTGATCTTCTCCCAGAACTACTGATACTATATCTTCAAACATCTCGTCTTTGCCACCTCTCATTGGATCCTAACGTAGATAACCAAGTTTCTAGAACAATATTGAGGTTCTTGTACGGCCAAACATTCAAAACTCAAAAGACAAGCCGTTGTACCTGAAGAAACAAATCTGTGTGAGTTTTCCCTTCGTCTGCTTTCGCTCCAAGCCTCTGGAGGGTTTCCGCAAAAGAATTACTGTAGAGATAATGACCAGAAAGTTCAATCATCATATCAACCGTCTGAAATACATGAGATTGACAAGTACACACAAGGATACGAAAGTCACCTTGAATCTGAAGGGATGGTGCAGTCAGCAGTACCTTTGATAAATACTTATACCACGTTTGAAGCGTAAATTTCTTCTTTCAAATGAAGTTGAACTTGTGATTTTGAGTTTTCACTTTTCAATCCCCACTAGACCACCATCCATTTAGTTAGTAAAATATGTATCAATAATGTAACAAGTAAACTAAACAAATTCCATCTTTTTTTCATTCTATGCAACAAGTACAAGAAACCAAACAAAACCCGACGACAGAACAGAAGACAGTAGTACAGTACTCTCTAATTTAACTTAAAAGTGACTTTTCCTTTTCACTGTCACTCTTCTTAAAATAAAACTACGAGTACTACAGATTTAGCATTTATTAGACGAGAATCCAATGAGAGAATTAGCCAAATCGAAAGTGACACGTGTCCCTTGTTGTTGCACGTTGCCGATGATAGCTAACGAACTCGCCGTCGGTGCAAACGCGAGACAAAATGTCCCCACCGAGTCAACCGGAATCATGTAGTTCTTAGCCGGTAAAGCCAACATCTTCCCACCGGGAAAGTGAAAAGCCACCGTCGGGACCTCAATCGTCGTCTTGGTTGATAGATTGTAACACGTGTCGAACATTGCGACGCCGTTTGCTTTCTCTAAGTCCGACGTCCCTTTCAAGAACGAGTCTCTGAGCGAGTTGTAGATTCCGGTCTGGAGACGAGTCACGGCGGTTCCCGAGTCGATGATTATCCCACCGCTTCCTGACTCGTCCATCTCGAAAGATGACTGAGGAATCTGAAGCAACTCGCCGCCGACGCTTATCCCAGTGAGACCTACGTAGTAAAACGTGTCGAGCTGGTGGTTACGTAGCAACGGAGCCTCGACGGCGTCGGGAGGGAGAGAAGTACCGAACTCAACCGTCGAAGCAGAGTCTGAGTCACGGTCAACGAGGCAGTACGAGAACGACGTCGTCTTCAGCTGCGACGGTAGAGCTAGCAAACCGCCGCCGAGACCGAGCAAACCAGCAGCGCCGACGAACAACCCTTCGTTGCTGTGTCCGCATCCGACAGCGACGTTTTGAACCGAAGTCGAGCCGATTGTGAGAGTCTCGGTGGCGAAATCACCGACGGTGTAAGAACCGTCACCGTAAGAAACCTCGTAGAGACACGTGGCGTTTCTGCATTCCGAGACTTCAAGGGCTTTGCACTGTGAAGTGTCGCAAGAGAGAGGTTGGTAAGAAGAGGAAGAGGCTGGCTCGAAGATTGGTTCTGTTTGGTGGTAACAGTCAGCGCAAGGGGAGCACTGTAGCCAGTTCACGTCGCTTCCAGTGTCGAGCACCATGTAAACCTCACGCGCCGGGTTACCTATTCCGACGCGTGTGAAGTACTCGCCGCTTCCTTGAGTCGTGCCGGAGATTAAAGGAGCTTCGATATCTTCCTGGTCCGTGGTGTACATTGTGGTAACAACGGGCTTGAGATCTGCTTTGGATATGTTGTTTAAGGCTAGATCTAAACGTGTTACGAGAGATTTGACTCTAGCTGTGTCGCGGTCTAGTCTGGCTAGTGTGAGTGACTTGTAGTCTGAGTGTTTAGCTCCTCCTCGGACAGAAGCTCGTGAATGAAGCTTCAAGCTAAAAGGCGTTTGACTATGTTCTTCTTGCTGGTTCAGCTGAAACGACGACGGATTCTTGGTTTGGTGAATGGAGTCGGCGACATTGAGTATAGACGTGGTTGTTACGGAGGTCTCTGGCAAGAGTCTGGAGAAAACAGAAGAATGTGAAGTGAGGAAGAAGAACAAGATGAAGAGGAGTAAGGAACGGTGAGAAGACATTGTTTTAGTTTCGGACCGTTAACGGTGGAGGAGAAGACGAAGTGAAAGAGGTTATTAAAAGAGAGAAGACAAAAGTGTGGTTTGGTGGGGAAGGAGAAATGAGACAAAAGCTTCTTTTAATTAAACAAAGACAAAGCTGTGTTTTGGGGTTTTTGCAGATTTCGAGGAGATTTATATATGTAAGTAGTAGTATCTACTTGGAAGAATTAATACAAGATTAGATAAATGGTTTAAGGGGAAGAGGAGGTTTCTTCATCGTCTTTAAGTGGGAAGGTTTAAATAAACTTGTTTTATGATCTCAATGCGGTTAGTGTGGAGATTGTTGTTGTTTTAAAGAATCTAAATCACTCTTTATTTTTAAAAGTCCGCCACTTTTGAGTGTTTCACATAGGCCTCACTTGACAAATTTGCCAATGACCTTTATACTAACCTTAGCTTTTGTTAATGACTCTCTCAATTTTACAGCTCACACATTTCAAAACTATATGCTACTAGTATACAATATACATAAGAAAGTTAGAAAGCCAATACATTACATATGCATTCTGACAACAACAGAAAAAACATAGATATGCATATTATATTAACAGTTGTGTGTTACTGTGTTAGCATAGAATTACGATGCGGAGGAATCAGTATGCTGAGCTGAAAAAATGTGAATTCTGATAAGTTCGAAGGTAAGAACTCTTCTCTTTTATCTCTTCACAATTCACAATACAATCTCAAACCCTAATTGATAAGTTTGGAGTTACAGTTCTCCAATCTCATCACCTAAGAACAGAGCATATAAGCTCTAACAACACAATTGATCATGCAGGATGGGTCTTTACAATACTCTACTCGCTATTTATACATTTCTTTAACTCCTCACACGTGCCTTTCTTATGTGCTTATCAATAGTCCCCCTTTCAAAACAGCTTGTCCTCAAGCTGTGATGTAGCCAAAGTAGTGAAGATGGAAACCAAAAAAGATAATCGATGTTTTCATGGTAGAGCTGCTGCACACACATTAATTCTCAACACCATAGTGTAGTTGTAGGTTCTGAGAATGTCTTATGCAGTTTCTTCTTTCTCCAGCAATGCCATACTGAAAAGTAGCCGATCTTGTCTACAGTTGCAGTAGACCAGGAGCCATGTGTAACATAACTACAAGGAAACTCAACCAGAAACCTAACAATCATATACTCAATGCCACTCTTGTTAACACATACAGGCCAATTCCCTTTGTCATGTTCATTCATCGTTTGATAAGAGTCCACCAGACTATCTTGAAATCGCAAATCAAGTAATCTCATAGGATGCAATTGTTGCAGATTATTGTATCTCTTCCAACTCACTGTGTGAGTAATCATGATTGTGTAGTCTCTTAAGTCGTACCTTCTTTGGCTTGTATTTGAACATCCATGATTTCAAATGTCTCCTTCTCTTCTTTGTTTTCAAACTTTCTTTCTGTGGAGAACAATACGTTGTGGTACTACTCAAATTCTGAAACATCTCACCATCACCTTTTATCGAAACCATCTTGATGTTATCCTAAAATCCATTGCTAGCTATTACCAAGTCTGAAGCTTGTTGATGACACAATTTCTTCACACAAACAGATTCTTCTTTCTGTATCAATTGCCTCACATCAATTTCTTCACCATGTAATTGTTTCTCTTTCTGAACCATCCAAGCAACACTGGCCTTAGTAGGTGACAAGAGTCGATTGTACTCTAGAACTTCTAATGTTAAATCCTCAAGAATGTTCTTTGATTCATCTTTAAAAATCAAAGCTTTTTGCTGACCAAAATCTGTCTCAATCAACTCATGCTCCTCCTCAGCTGAATTTGATTCTTGCATTGAATCTTTTACAAAAATCATTTCATTATCAGAAGTTTGTATTGACGGGCTTGAAGGCTTGACGTTTCCAAACCGAACATACAATCGTGACTTGAAATCCTTCCAATTTGTGAAGGATACATGCCTGAACCAACTCAAAGAATCTCCTTCCAAGTGCGACGACACCAAACTTAGCTTCTCCACATCATTATTTTGAGAAAAACGAAAGAATCTTTCAACTTTCAAAATCCAAATACACGGATAAACTCCATTGAAAATAGGTATTTTGATTGGCTTGACCAAACTATCTCCATATCCCATCATTAACGTTGATTCGTTCTTGCGCAAAAGTGAATTATCTTTTGATGTTCCATTGATATGTTGAGCCCTAAACCAGAAACATTTACCTGCGGTGATGAAAGAATCTTGTTTGCAATTGTAGTGTGTTCCACGTCCAACGACTGCCTTTCAAAACACAAATCCCCGTCGCAATGCTTTTCTTTCTTCTTCTCCGAGACTTCAATCGGGTTTTCTTCTCTATGCTCCTGAATGAGTCTGATTCTTTATGCGGTGTCACCAAATCACATCAACAAGGCTAACTCCATCATTCCCCAATTGTCAAAATATCCACATCCTCTTGTTCGCCATTGAAACCACAAGAGAGCTTCACCTTCGAGAAGATTTTGCGCAAGATTCAGCTTCTCATCTGCCGGAAATCCTCTTGGATAAAGAACTCCTCTAACCATGAAAGCCATGGTCGCAATTCACCAGCCACACCATCAAAGATGGGAAATCTCTCAAGACACATTGCGATCAAAATCCCCAAATAGTATAATCCCCAATTCGTCGAACCCTAATCCTTTTCTCGCGTTGACCCTTCGATCACAGTTTCACCGCACCATTTGATAAGTTTGAAGGTAAGAACTCTTCTCTCTTATCTCTTCACAATCCACAATACAATCTCAAACCCTAATTGATAAGCTTGGAGTTACAGTTCTTCAATCTCATCACCTAAGAACAGAGCACATAAGCTCTAACAATACAGTTGATCACGCAGGATGGGTCTTTACAATAGACTCTACTCGCTATTTATAGTACTATCTATTTCTTTAACTCCTCACAGGTGCCTCTCATGTGCTTATTAAATTCATTGGCCTGTGTGTCTCTTATAATTTAGCCTTTTTACTTGAGCCCTTGTATAATCCAAAGTCTACACATAAGTTTGCTGCCTAATTCCAATCGTTATTACACTTCTAAATTTGGTTTTGACCTTTTGATTTTAGCAACGCCTATTCCAATCGCCACTAATTTTACATTATTTATTATTTTGTAGAATTAAAATATTAGATAATAAAACCTACTACAAGTTGAAATAAGTACACAGTTGGCTCAATTTAGGTCCGACTGGGGAATCAATTCATTCTCCAATCAGAAACCAGTCAATATATTTCTAAGAATTGTATTTAAAACAACTAGTTGGCTAAAAAAAACCAAATTGAAAAAGGATTAGTTGAGACTTGAGATTAGCTATATTGAGTAAATAATATTCTCCATGTGACGTCTCAATCGTGAGATGGCGACAATATATAAATATACGAGAGTGCAGTAAAAAAATCTTATCGTTTAGCTTCTGAGACTGAGAGAGAGCAGCAGCAGTGGCAGTGGGTGACGCAAACCATAGGGAACTAATTAAATAACATTCACTTCTTCTTCTATATAACTCCAAGTCCAAGTTGAGAGATTGGTTTTGTAGAACCCACACATCAAACAAAATCCGTTGGTTGTTATTAATCCACGTGGTACAATCTTAAGGGTTTTCGAATCAGAATCAAATTCATATCTAAAAATTCCCCAATAAAGGATTCACCTTTTAAGCTTCAGCGTGTGTTCTTGGTCGTCTCTGTTTCTCTCTCTCTCTCTCTCGGCGACTACTAGCTTCTTCTTCCCGGCGATAGATTATTCCGTCGTCGTCGTCTCGAAAGTTGCGGTTTTTTTCGTTTTCCTGTGAATAGCTGATTCGTTGTCGATTTCAATTCTGCAGCCATGAGCTCGGTTTTGCAGGTAGAGTTAAAAAAAAATATCTATTTCTAGATTAATTTTTTGTTGGTCTTTGGGATTTTGTTGTGGAAGCTAATTATGGGGGTTTTAATGATTGATGGGGTTTTGTTAGGGTTTTACCAAGTCACTCGCTATGACGTTTGTCTCTGAGATTGGTGACAAGACGTTCTTCGCTGCTGCTGTAAGTGTTTGTCTTTGTTCCCTTTTCCTTCGTTTAATAGTTTTTGTAACTTTGTTTTGAGTTGGAAGAACAACAAGTCAATTGCTTTTTTTTTTTTCTATTTAAAGTTTAGTTTTTGATTCTTCTCTGAAACAATTTTGGAAGGGGGAGTCATGAATCTGTTAGTTTTGTATTGCCATTCAGTTTCGTATTGTTTTGTTAGTTTTGAATCTTTAAACAGTCTTCTTGATGATGGTGTATGATACTTCTGTTGTTATCTTGACTTGCACAAAGCTTATGATCTCTTCTTTCCCTTTATCAGATTTTGGCGATGCGTTATCCTAGGAGGCTTGTGTTGGCTGGTTGTCTATCGGCTTTGATTGTAAGTTTTTCTCTGACTACTATTGGTTTCAATGAATTTTCTCCTATAATTGGAAAAAGCTCATGTCTTTGCTAATTCTTAGGTCATGACTATCCTCTCTGCTACTCTTGGATGGGCTGCTCCAAATCTGGTATATGATTTTTGACTTGTGGAATGGCTTATTGCTTTGAACACTGTTTGTAGTTTGAGTATTAAGAATTTTCCATGAAGAAGTTTTCCAACCTATTACTAAATGCTGATTCGAAGCCTTACCTTTGCAGATCTCACGCAAATGGACCCATCACATTACAACGTTGTTGTTCTTTGGTTTTGGACTTTGGTCTTTGTGGGACGGTTTTAAACAAGGAGGAGGGTAATAATTAATTCTTCATTAAATTTTGTTGTCATTAGGACGATTTACGCCCAAGAAATTCAAGGTATCTGATTCTCCTTTGTTCACAGGGGTTCGGAGGAATTGGCTGAAGTCGAAGCAGAACTGGTTTGTTTTGTCACTCTGCCTGTCAGTATCACGTTTAGATAAATGTGTTTGTGGTTTGAATTTCTTGTGGTTTGATTATAGGATGCTGATTTGAAAGCTACTGGTAAAACTACTAAAGACAGCAGTAAGGTATGGAACTACAACAATAAAGATCACATTCTGCGAATGGGAAGTATCTGTGCTAAGTTTTCAAAACCATTTGTTGTCTTTGTAGATTGAAGATGAAAACAAAAAGCAGAAAAGGCCGTTCCTCACACAGTTCTTCTCTCCAATTTTTCTCAAGGTTAATAAAAAGATAATCTCAGAAATTTTGCTCACAGAAAGCAGTAGACTTTTCTGAATTAGTTTCATATTCCCCCTTTTTCTTCTTGCAGGCGTTTTCGATTAACTTCTTTGGAGAATGGGGTGACAAGAGTCAGGTACCTTTTTGCTTACTCGATTGATTCAATCTAAATGTTTCACAACATGCTCACCAGTCACCATAACTCTTTTGTCTAGCTTGCTACAATTGGTTTGGCTGCAGATGAAAATCCACTCGGAGTGGTCCTTGGCGGAGTTGTGTAAGTTTCACTGTAAAACTGTTTACATCCGTCTTGTTTTGTGTTTGCATCACAATATGTTTAGCTGACTTATCTTGTGGTTTATACAGGGCCCAATTTTTGTGCACCACTGCTGCTGTGATTGGAGGAAAGAGCTTAGCGTCTCAGATATCCGAACGAATAGTAAGTATTCCTCATGATCCCTTTCTACATTTGAGGTATAAGACTCATTCATAAGTTAAAACTCTGGGTGGTCTAATGTTGTTGCAGGTTGCTCTTTCTGGTGGAATGCTTTTCATCATTTTTGGCATCCAATCGTATCTTACTTCTATTGAGGCCTAATGCTTGTTTATGGTATGATTCTGAACCCTAATATATTTCTCTTATATTCATTTTGTCAGTAATCTTCTTGTCTCTTACTCTATTGTTCTCGTGAAAACATTGCAGGTTTATAGGAGAGATGACGACGAAGAATGTCACCAGCCATAGTTTCTTAGATATTTAATCTTTTCATATTAAACGTTTACACTAGTGATTACAAAACAAATCTCCAAGATTGTCTTACACTGAAAATATTGATATGGGCTGAAACAGCCACCTGACTTCAATAAAGTTTTTGGTTATCAGTGTTTTATTCTTTCTTATTTTCTGAATCACGTGGATTTTGATGTTGTGTGTGAATATGTAATATGAAGAGAAACCCATATAATATGTAACAACAGTATGCAAGAATTTGATGAAACAATATGGTTTTGTTACTGTCAAAAACACTAAATTATTGGAAGATATATAAAAGACGAAAGAGGCATGTGGAACTAGTAATATATATGTCTTATTGAATATATAAGTAGCAGATTATACATCTCTCTCTAACTCGATCAGCACGACCATTCTAGATGATTTATTCCTACACTTTTATAATTAGAAGACCCAGTGATCAATAACTTACTGTATATATATATAATTAAGATCTAACCATTAAGCGTAGAAACTATAAGTAGAAGAATCTGCAATGATGTTCCTCAGTCCTCCAATTGTTGACGCCAGCATTATGAACACTCCTACGAAAATGGAGATCTGCCCAAGATATATATAAGATCAGTTGCCTAGACAATAGACATAGTTCAAGTTGCATTATATACATGTATGAAAAAAAAAAATGTAAATATAGATACTTACCCAATTGATGAACCAGGTCATACTGAATCTTTTTGGTTTCTTGATGATAAGCCACATTATACTTGGGAGCTGCAGCGTCATCATCGATCATATATTCATAACACCGAACTTTGATATAGTTTAACGATACATCTTAATAAAAGATTAAAGAAGAGAAAGTGGACTTACGAAGAAGGAAGTAGGTGCAAAGCCAAATCCTCCGAAGAACCCTAGAAGGTCTCCAAAGAATGGGAAGCTCACTCCAACAAACAATGTAAATGCTGAAGTTCCAATCACAAAGATTCAGTTTATAAATAGACACTTATTATATATATATATATCATGATGAACAAAAAGTAAAGTCTTACCAACATAAGTAGTCCGAGTGAAAAACCTCAGAACAACTCCATGCTTAAAACTAAATTTGGTAACCATCATCCTCTCCAAAAGATCAAACACAGGCATAGCAAACACTTGGTAGCTACCAATAACGTGGACAACAACCATGAGATTAGCAGTAGCAATGAGCCACGCTGGTCTCTGCAAATTCATCAGCACATTGTCGTTTACGTCTTGACCAAAAGCCCAATAGCAGATTAGAGCCACCGGAAAATAGCAAATAGCGTTGACCAAGTAAGCTCCCACTACGCCTTGCCACATGGGCACTTTCGATGGTCTCTCAGGAGTGGAAGGCATCGTGGCTTGAATCTCTAGAGCCACAGCATGGCCAGCGAAAGCGAAAGAGATCTGACCCAACGCATTAAAGACTCTGAACGTGAAGTCACTCGGATTCGTGGCCTTGTAATCGTAGCTCACATCAGGCATTCTTCCATGTGCGATACTTCCTCCCCACGCTATCGTCGAGTAGCTACAATACGTACATAACAAATTTCACAAAGTCTCATCAGTCTTGACCTAGTTAATAATTGTTCAAAATATCCAAATTAATTACAAATATAAACTGGACAAAATCATTCTAGGACAATGATTTTGGCACGGATGAACTTGTGGTATAAGCCTTTGAAGGTATAATATAACATATAACTTTAGTCCAATTATTATGGCTTTTGGTATAGTGTTTTGAATTTGATAACTTTAGTTATAATTTTCTTTTGTTTTGCTTTTTGTGTTATAAGTTATAGTTAATATTATTCCAAAAATGAAAAAGTATATATGATCTTCTAACAAATTATATATGTATTGCATCAATATGGTAAAATTATAATTTGGTGATAAGGTGGTGAGAATGACCAGAGGGACATGACGGCGGCAGCCAAGGATACGCCGGCGACAGAGTTGAAGTTAGGAAGCTGGGAGAGGAGGAAGTGGACTCCACCGAAGCCGAGGATCCAGTAAGACTGCCGTACAGGAGTGCAGGTGGAACACGTGATATCCACGAACTGTTTCAAGCACTTGCCTCCTGTAACCATGTACACGATATTGCAGCCGACCTGGACGATGAGCTGCTGTGGAAGCACGATCCACGGGCCGAGTTTGGGACCAAAAGCGTACCGGCCTAGATCGATATAACGGTCAAAACGGGTTCCTGGTACGCACTCATGGAGCTGCACCATTTGCCACATCGTGTTTAAGGTCAGTCCCCATGTCATTGCCAACACCAATGTCCCTGGTCCCCTGTTTACATCACACATATCACATCACTTTTTCTTTCTTACAAACCAACAAAAAAAAATGCACTTTGCTTTCTCTTTTTTGCATGTTCTCTAAATCTTCTTATATCTCAATTTTTAATTGCAACTAGCTAATTCATTATAACAGCTTTAAGTAACGAAAATGTTTTACGGTATTTAAATAAATAAATTACTACTTTACTAGAAAGATCCGAAACATGAATTTCCATTTACTTGCATGTGTTCATCTTTAAGTAACGAAAATGTTTACAGAATTCTAAAAAATATTACTCGAAAGATCCGAAATATGAATTTCCATTTTCTTGCATGTGTTCATCTTAAACAATTAGTGGTAAACAAAATTAGCCTTTTTGATTGTATTTATCAATTAGGTTGATTGCTTGAAATACAAACATAAAACATAATTGAGGGCCTAAAGTTGGTAATATATGATTGAAGAGAGAGTACCATCCAAGGTAAGCCATAGCATAAGGGAGGCTAAGGACTCCCGCGCCGATCATGGCGGTGACAGTGTGGAAGGTGGAGTACCACCACTTGGCTGGCCGTGTTGGATCTCCCCCCGTCCATTTCTCGCTGGACTTCTGGTCAGTTTCCTACAAACACAAATCAACTTATATAAAGAAAGAAAAAAAAGTATAGAATGAGAAGGTGAAAGATGTATGGAGAAATACCTTAGAAGGAGAAACCGGAGAAGTAGAGACCATTGTGTAGGTTTTTTGTTTGCAGTGTAGTGAGACGATCTCAATTTCCCTAAAAATGTGGACAACTCTGAGCTTTTAAGTACTGTTTTTGAGTTTTTATATTTCTAAATAAAAAAAATTGAAGGAATTTTTCTTTAAGATCTTACCTAAATTTAAATTAATGTCACTTGTTGGCCTTTTCTTTTTTTCCCGGCTTATTTTTATGTCGGATGCTCATGTAAAGGAACTTTAAATTTTCCGCACTGTGATCATTTAAAAGTTGATCAAATTTTTGATACGTGTAAAACTGTCAAATCCAGTAATGTATAAAAAATTAAAAATATCAAACAAAATTTGGTACCATAATACTAAACAAATTATAAGTAATTAACCAACGTGAAATTTCTATTAATTTTCCTTCATATATTTATGTCGACCATACTTTTTGTAATTTAATTCTGTCTGTGTGTCATATAGCCAACATTAGTTTCTTACCATTTACGTTTGTCATATAGTGCTATGATTGATTATAGCACTATAACATCACGATTAAGTGTGATAAATTACCAATAACGTCAACCAACAATATAGACAATACATGTACATAATTTGAAAATTGTTAAACCACTCAAGTTTTCTTAAGTGTATATTGAACTCTTTGTTCAACTTATATATAATCTATAATATGTAACCAGTTTACCTTCTGTATTATATAGGAGATTTACTTACCGAATTGAATATGAATTATTAGCAGAATGAAAGCTATAAGAAAATAATTAAAAAGAGTTATGTAGCCCAACAACCCACCCACAAAAAAAGAACTAAAGTGTACCTATTTAGACAATCTCAGTTCCCTATATAAAAAAAGTAGGAAAATTTGAAAATCAGCTTTTTCAGTTTTTCATATACTATAATCAAATTTGCATCTTTGCTTTTTACATATCCCACTTAATGGTGCATTACTCACAAGTCTAAGCTTATGAGAATTTTTTAAAAACCATAGAAAAAGTTGAGTGCTGGCATTTTCTTGCTTTCACTCTCTCATCTTTTAAGAAAAGGGCCTTTGGTTATATATTGTTTCCCCATGATTCGATGAAGGAAGATCTACGGGTGCGATGAATGATATCGTATCATAATGGTTTCGAGTTGGTACAAGTTTTATCAAATTTTTACGTGCCACGTGAATGGGACCCCTCCACTCCACCTCTCTCAAGGAACTTACCTCGATTCGGACAATGAACGAGAGCTTTTAGCTAAGAGTGGAGAAGAGAAGTCATGTTTGTTGTCTTTGATTTCAAAAATAAAAGCAGTCGATTTCGATTTAGTGCACGTCGTAGTTACTACGTCTTATCAATCTATAAATCAATAATTTTAAGTGTTCCTTCTTTTTGTTTCTAGACAACTACAACTTATCAAATAGTTTTGGTCAATCTATTTAGGGATATTCAAAGATTGTTATGATCAAACAGTATGTAAGATTGTTCCAAATTATACTTATGACTTTATTGACTTTATCGGTACTAAAACAAAACAAGATCTGTTTCAAAGACAAGAAACAAACAAACAGACAAAACACCTACAACATGATAAGCATTTTTGTGCCAAGACTTGAACCAGTAGAGATAGGGTTTGGTGTGAGCAAATTATCAATGACAACTGGACTACGGAAAAATGAAAATTGCTTTGTGATGATACTTGAAATTTTTAAGATAATCATAAATCCTAGTTCAATGATGTAATTTTGATATAATAGTTTTCTAATGCAATATGCAGTTTTAAAAGGGTGTACATTTGTTTTTGTTTATTACGGCAAGAAGGTTATAGATGTATATTTGTTGGAAAGAAAAATGGTATTTTTTTTTTACCGTAAACCTTTACAAGGGGTATTAAAAATATATAGATAGATAGAATTATTGACATGAATTATATCTTTCATACCTGCAAACATAAAAAAGAAAGGAAGCTAAGTTCGGAGCAGCTTGTCAACACCACAAACAAAATAGAAACCATCCGCTTCTTTTTTCTTCTATTTATCTAAAGTAAGAAACAAGGTAGTTTGGATCATAAAAACAAAATAGTTTTTGGGTGCCGTAGCTAAAGGTCAGACCCATAATATGGATACGTCATTTTCAGGCTCAAGAGAACAGAGAGAGAGAGAGAGAGAGAGAGAGAGAGAGAGGACAACTAAAATCGAGTTGACCAAAGAAGAAAGAAATCATAGTTATGATGAATCTAATTAGCACTGAAGATGATCACTTTATTTATCCCATGAAGCCAGCTCCTGGCATGTTAGGCTGCCCTGAACCACTTTGTTGTGATCTACCTGGGCCTTGAGTAAAAGCTTGACCACCCATTACCATCTGTTGAGGCTGCTGCTGCTGCATCTGATTCAGTGGCGAAGTCTGTTGCTGCATCTGGTTCAGGGGCGATGTCTGCTGCTGTTGCTGCTGATGATGGTGTTGAAGCTGTGTCAACTGATGCTGCTGCTGTTGTTGTTGTTGTTGTTGCTGCTGCTGATGATGTTGGAGCTGCGACAATTGATGCTGCTGCTGCTGGAGTTGTGGCATTTGTTGCTGCTGGTGCTGTTGTTGTTGTTGCTGGAGTTGTGGCATCTGTTGCTGTTGGTGGTGTTGTTGCTGTTGCTGCTGCTGCTGGTGGATCTGCTGTTGTTGTTGGAGCTGTTGTTGCTGCTGCTGCTGCTGATTTGGAATTTGTGGTTTAAACACAACCATATCCTGGGCGAAACCAACACAAAATACAAAACAAAACTCAAGAGTCACTTAGATAATGAGTATACATGTGAATTAGACACCTTAGTAGGTAAACTTGGTGTTTCCTTACCCCTGGAAAAAGCATTCCTATCAAGCGGCAAGCCTTGTCAGAGACAGAGAGCAGCAGCGTTTGTGATGGCAACTGGATAACTGCACACTGCATTTCGGACAATGACAAAGTTATCATATCAATTCCACAAGAGCTAAGTGCGAAGGTGAAAATAATATGGCACACGATTAGGCAATCAACAAGTGTAGGAGTCGTAAAGAGTATGGTGAACATAGCAAGAGATTTGATAGTTCATGCAGAAAAAGTTTACAGGTGCAGTTCATCATTTTGTTAAAAATTTTGAACAATACTCACAAGCTTCTTATCCTGAAGTTGTCCTAAGAACCCATGTTGACTCATGGCCCGAAACACAAGGAAGTCAGCTTTGCCAACATATTGCCTGATGCAATGTCAGGTAAAACAATTAGTGGCACGAAAACAACATCCACCCATGACCCAGTTGGAATAAGGAAGGCTAAAGCAAGAAGATATTACTTGTTATTCATATGATCCTGGGATATGAGACGAACAATCTGCATCGTTGCTGGCCAATTTGCTGCCAACCTGGGGAGATGCACAAAAAGAGAAAGCAAAACTTATTTTAGCAGCTAACATCATTCCTCAATGATAGACTGCTCTTTGACGAGGGTTAATAAGGAGGCAGTTTCGAACTTACGTATCAGAGGCAGAAGCACTTCGGTAACCCTGTCAAATAAAAATAAAAAAGACGTTACTATCTAATTAGGAGCAACTAAACAAAACTATAGAAAAGGGAGATGTGCTTAAGCATTAAGCAAGCATGTGATCCCCGAAAAGACACAAAGGGGAAAAAAATGCATAGTCATTCCCCCTAAACACACCTCAAGTCTGGTGATAAGAACAGGCTGCCCTTGTCTTTGCCCAGATAAATTTCCCTACATGAATTTGAAAATGTAAGTAAAGTTAGCAATTAGCATAAGACCACCGCTATTGCAGACAAAGTAAAATGACATTACCTCCCAGACTTTTACATATTTGGATTGTGAAGTCTGCAGAACCCCAGATGATGGCTGTGACAACTGCATATTAGAAGCTGAACTGTTATTGCCACCAAGTTGTTGTATTGCTGATTGCGTTTGTTGGGCAACTCCTGGAGTAGGCATCATTCCCCCTGTTCCAGAAGAGACATTTCCTTGACCGAGACCACTCATCATGTTCTGGTTCATGGAAATTCCACCTTGCATCATTTGTGGTCCAGAATGACTTCCTTGGCTCATCCCTTGCATCGGTTGTGAAACACCAAGGTTTGAAGTAACGTTTGACGTTGTTTGAGGACTAAAAGCATTATTAGTACCCGGGCTTTGTCCTGTTTGTGCAGTTCCCATTAGTGCACCCGAACTAGCCATTGAAGCAATTCCCTGCTGTCCAGATGAAAACACAGTTTGTGAAGGAGGCAAAGATGTAGCCATTCCTGTTGATATCATATTTGACATATGCATTGCAACCGCACTTTGCCCAACCGAGGAGGCTGCACCTGCCAGAGCTGCAGAGCTCATGACTTGTCGCACTTGAGAAAGATTATTAAGAAGATTTACATTGGCTCCACCAGAAGGACCAGCACGCAATGGTGGCGTCATTCCACTCACCACCACAGGCTTAATATCTGGTGCATTCTCGGCGTTGGTGACCATATCTTGGGAAACTGGTGATGCTGAAGATGTTTGAATTGACGGAATTGCTTGTGTAGCAGGCCGAGCAACAGACGGGATATGGGGAAAACTTGGAACTGGTGCCATAGAAGTTACAGTGCTAGGCTCCTGCAATTTAATCCCAAAAATCCAATTAACAAGTTCTGTATACTTCTTTGATGCTATGCTATCTAATAAATTGATTGCGTATACAATATTATATCAACTAGTAAAATGGGATATTCATATGAGCTTAATACTAAATCAATTTAGTAATATATAAAATATTTGTTATGTCTTATCAAGCACCATCGAATTAACTTACAATTCATTTCAGTTTATATCAAGTATATAATTCGTATAAAACAAACATGGGTTGGTTGCCAATAAAGCTACCTCCTCCAACTGAATAAAAAGATCAAATAGACTTACAACTTTCACAGTAGCAGTTGGAACTGGTCCAACTGGTCCAACAGAAACTGGTTGCCGATTCAAAACAGGTCCATTGGCTGAAAAATCATACAAAATTAGATCTTCAAATCAAGATAGTTGAACTAAAAAAAATGTGTTATCAGTAGAAGAACCTGATGTCACAGGAGCTGGAGGTTGCCCAGTGACTGGAAGAGATGGAGCAACAGTGGCCCTGTCCACTTTCACAGGACTCTGGGTCTGTGGCAAATTTGTAGCAGAATGACTTAAGGCAGCACGTGCCTCCACAAAATTCTCTGAGATCAGGACAAGATAGAATGGGTTCTTAACCGTATCAATTGACAAGTCCGCACTTTGTGGATTGAGCTTTCCCTGCATTTATAACAGTATATAACAAGCGTTTACCAGTCTATAGCATTGAAAATAAAGGCAGCCTTTGAAAGAGCTAGCTGACAAATGAACAGTTATGACAGCTGCACATCTAGTGAATTGCAAATAGACACGCAGTCTCACCGCATTGTATAGTGCTCTAATCTTGGGAAGCTGCTTTGGACACACAACAGACAAAGAAACAGAACACTGCACACAAATATGGCAGGTTAGTGATTCCCAATTAAAAGGAGTAATTGTAGCAAGTCGTGTTACATGAGGAAATCATTAAATAAAGTACCTTAGCAAAATATGAAGCAACTGTCTCAGCATCTGATAAACGACTTTCAGATTGTGCATCACCATTGTCATTCCGTTCCACATTTTGCACACGTGGACGATATACAGGTGTCGGCAATGTGTGAGGGTTGCTGGCTGTAATTAGGATACAGTGCCTTTTAAGATCATTACTTGGTTGAGCTTGGCCGGAAGGAGGAGGAAACATCTGTATCATGAAGTAAGAAGAAAATTGTGAGGTTTAAGGATCCGAAATATCGCTGACAGAAGTACCACCATATACAATGACAGCCATGGAAGAAAAATAAAAATTTCATTAGGAAGGTAAAATTAGTCAAAAGTGGCTTGAAGGAGAGAAGCCCAACATGTATTTCTAGTTGTGTCACAGATGACAAAAGATCAAGTTTCCTACCATCAATGCTTCGGCAAGCCCTTCGGCTGTAGCAACCTCATTGAAACCACCACCACCAAATTGTATGGACGAAAGCCAATGCAAGAAAATATCAACATCTCTTGTCCAGCCACTCCGTTGTACCAAGCAAGCTAGAAAGAACAAAATATAAGAACAACATAATCAAACTAAACGGAATAACCATGACCATTAAAAGAACCCAAACAATGTTTGTATTTGGACATCACGAAAATGGAGCACTATACATACCGCAGTATGAGCCATGAGAATTGAAGATCACCAGTGACAGCTCAACAGTAGAAGCAGGGTTCCTCTGCAAGTTTAGTGAATATATAAAGACTCATCAACAATCGAATCAGACACATCAAACTATCTACTAGCTCTCTTAATTTTTTGTGACACAATGATTTGAGTTGTTAACTAAATTAACGTACAAAATATTTTCTTTATACAAGTATGCTCAAAAACATTGAATAATTGTTTGCCCAAGAATGAAAATTTGAGTTTGCTCAAAAACGAGGATGAGTCAGATACAGTACCTCTCCATTTAACTCACTGCCACAAAAAGACCTGGACAAACGCAAAGAATGCATTAACAGATGATGTAATTGAAATTTAGACATAAAAATAATAATTAAAAAAAAACAAATGTCAGGCAGCGATCTTAGTAGTTCAAGTGGTGCAGGAAAAATATTTTCACAAGTCTCAACATACTCAAACAAAAAAAAACTATCTAATTTCAGAAAGAAGGGAGCATGTGATGCAACAAGAAGCAGGGAAACAATAGAAAATTGAAGTGGACCGTTTAATCTGAAAGTTTGGTTAAGGTAAGCAGATTTTCAAAAGAGTTTGATCTCCATAGACCTATTAACATGAAAACAAGCTGCTTAATAGTCACTGATCTAACCTATGTTCTCAATATCCACCAAAAAGAATTAATCCAAACCATAGAAAATGTACAAGTAAATACAAACATTATTGTTACTTAACCAACCATCAGGAGAAGCTGTCAAAAGCGATTATTATTCCGACTGTCGTATAAGGTAAACTTAACCAGACGAAGAGGATAAATTGTAAGTTTATTTGTATGAAACAGAAAAGCCAGCTTAGTTCCTTCATATGGGATCAATTAGTCACCACTGCAGATTCTCCAGCTTTTAGAATGCAACAACAATATGGAATCTCGCTGGCAGAGTTTGCTTAGTGGATATCATCAATTATCAAACAGTAAGAATACTGGCAAAGTGAATTCTCTGTAATAACATCTTTAACACAATTCTATACCTGATGAAAGAAAGAAACAAGTAACTCATATTTCCTAGTGGATGCTTCGTATCGAAAACAAGATCCTCACACAGAATCAAAACGAATGTAGGGGGGGGGGGGGGATCATAAGTTAGGGTTAAGTGATTGCTCCAAATGAATGAAACACAGAAGCAAAATTCAGAAGAAATCAAGAAAAGATCAATAAAATAAACACAGTAATCATCACTCAAACGCGATGAACAACAACAACAACAAAAATCGCAGCAGAGAGGATTCGATCTAATCAGAATTGAAATGAAGGCATGATTTGAGAACCGGGAATCAACTAAACCCTAACTTCGAATAGGGAGGGATAAAAAAACCTGATGATTTTGTGGAGATAGTCGGAGACGATGGTTTGCCAATAAGGACCCAACGCGGCGGTACCTTCAGCAACGACGATCAGCTGTTTCACCTCCGACGACGACATAGTAGTAGAAGCGTTGTGAAATCAAAGCAAAAGACTCTCTCTCTCGCCTTGGAATTGTGATGATGAGCCTAACGATTGATTTTTACTCCCCGCAACAAAAAAAAAAGATATATCTCCTCTCCTCTCCTGTCCTGGAGAATTCGCTTTGTGTTCTTATGATTTTTTTCACCTTCTCCTTCTCCGCCCAGCAGAGAAACAAAAAAAAAAGAGAGAGAAGATTTGAGTTTTGACACAAATTTTTTGGGATTGGGCCAAACTCCAAAATAGAAAAATGTGATTTATACAAAGACTTGGTCGTTCGAATTTTGGTTCAATTTTTTTTACTCTTCTTTTTGTGTGTGTGCAGTTTTTGGAAATAAATTAAAATTGGGGAATGAAATTAATTTGATTCAGATTATTTAACTTTTATGAAATAATCATATTCCATCTGTGGAATTAATGCAGATTTTCTTGTGAAGAATAGTGTGGGAGAGGTTCATCCCATCCGAGAATGGTCAGAGCAAAGAAAATGGAAATAGCATATTTGGTTTATGTAAAATTTGTTTTTTACGTCTTCAATCCAAGTTTACTGATTTTGTACTACTAATGGAGTAACGGTGGGATAAACCAACCAGATTGACTCTGATTAGAACCAGGATAGATTATAATTCTATCAAACCAATATAATTAGTGGGTTGGTTTATCTAGCAAATTAGCAGTTGATATAGTTTTATACTTTTCTTATTATATACGTACTATGTTCTTTTTCATACTTGTTATTGTGTTTTTATATAATAAAATACTTTTTTCTTACACAGGTGACAAACGTTCTTAGAATTTCTTTTTGAATAAGCATTTTGTAAAGTCAAAATTCCGCCTGACTATAAAGCTGGATCTTCACTCTTCAAGATTTGTTTCCCCATTCAAAACAGTCAACCTTTAGTGGGTTCGTGTCTTTTACTTTTAGTAGTAGCAAAAATGTTTAGCCATCTTCTCCTCAACTTTATTCTCTCTGTTTTGAGTTTTGGGGTTCAATACTTGACCATTAATTTAGACTATTATCAAGTCCTAGTAAAAGGCTAAAAGCTTTCTCATCCAACTTTTTACTTGGTAGAAGTTCATGGTAACCTGTCCGATATTTTTATTTGTATTTTCCGTCTTAAGAACTTTATTTGCAAGTTTATTCCAAGGCTAGCCAACATGAAACTGGATGCCCTTGCAAAAACAACGTTATCAGCTTGTCTTGTAAACTCTTGGAAGTAATCAAACTTTATGTGTTGTTAAGAAAGAAAAAAAAACATTTTGTATATATGCACATTGTAATTGGTCCGAACTTGAAACAAATAAAGGCCATGATTAGCCCTGGGCATTCGGGTCCTCGGGTCGGATCTGGGTAAGAACCGATCGGATCCGGGTCTTTCGGTTATGCAATTTTTTTATCCATTTAAGAACCGAGAAGATTCGGTTCGGATATCGGTTCGGTTCTTCTCGGTTCCGGGTCGGTTCGGTTCTATAATTTTTGGAACCAAATTGTATCCGAAACTCGAATACCCAAAAAAATTTCGGGTAAAAGGGACCCATTTGTACCCATATAGACCCATTTGTACCCATTTGCACCCATTTGTATCCATTTCTACCCACATGTGCTATATTAGAGAGGACAAAGTAGTACGGTAACTAAAGCAACTGAATAGAGACCTCAAGATAAGGGATAGTGATTGAGTGTTTATCGGTTCTTCGGGTACCCATTCGGATCCTCGGGTAATACCCAGAACCGACCCGATACCCACGGATATAAGAAAACATTATCCATCGAGTATTTTTGGCAATATCCATATCCGAACCGAACTGGTTTTTTCGGATCGGTTCCGGTCCGGGTCCTTGGATCCGGTTTTTTTGCCCAGGGCTAGCCATGATAAACATTGTGAAGTCCGTTTAAGAGTGGTCCAAAACTTGGGCATGGGCCTCAAAACGCTGTACGTTTGTTACTCTTTTACGAGATTTGTCTTCAGTGAATATCTAGTGGACAATAAGATCTACTTTCATATTTCGTCTCAGTTGATGTCAATGATTCTTTAGGAAGACTGAGTCATGTAAGACGGCTCCAAAGCTGTAGATGTCGGTCTTCTCGTTGACATGGTAGCTAGCAATAGTAACCAGGGGGGCCGGGAAACATATTCTGAAGTGTCATGCAATGTTGTAGAAACGTGAGCTTGTGAAAGAACACAAACGAGCAACTTTTCACCTGATAATTATTATCTAAAAGAACGTTGGTGGTCTTTCGCATCATGCACATGATCTCTAACTCGAGAGGACTCATCACAGCTGTCAACTGATTAACTATTAAGAATCTTGTTGTATGTATGTATTTGCAAAGCTCTTGTTCACAGTTCAATACGCTTACATGATAGGTAAGAGGAAAATGAAAAACTTTGGGTGTTGATGATCATGTATAGTAGTAATGCATATTAAAAAAAGGGCGAGATTCTACTACTATGTCTTGGTCGACAAAAGCGCCATTAGAATGTACTCATACATTTGTAGTATCTTTCTACTATGTCTTGATTTGCAACATATAAAACCACTATATATACTATATACTGCCTTTGGGATCTTTAAGATTTGATATCAATCTTCAATTGCTTCCCGCTTTTTACAGCCTCTCGTACAAGTTTTCTTAAATCCACAATTTTAGTTTTCTTGAGGCTTTTATATTAGGGGGAAAAAGAACAGAAGGAAAAGTACAAAAAGAAAATACACAACGTCCAACGTATGGAATCTATAATGGTGGGTACTAGTATATTCTCCTTCTTCCCTCGTTTGGTTAATCTTTAAGATACAACAAAATCATGTGTATTTTTCTATAATAGGGAGAAAATAACTACAACACTAACTACAATACAACTACAATACTACAACTACAATACTAAGACCATCTCACTATAAATTTAAACAAAATCATCTTTCCATTAGAGAACTCCTATCAAGGATACTGCACATGGTTCCATTAAGTGAAAAAGTTCATCAGCTCTAGTATCAGTCATACGAACATCACAAGCAACCTCTTGGGAAATGATACCAGCAGCAGCGACCAAGGAATCAGTGAAAGTGGATTTCCCTATAACCTTTCTTCCCTGGTTATCAGAGCAACTTACACAAATCAGCTCTATTCTCTAAGCTGATTCCTTACAAAAATCCAGAAAATCTAAAGGACTTCTAACTTTGATAAGAAGTCAGAGTAGAAGGACAGCACCATCTATAAACATATACATGAGAAGATCGGGATTTTGGACATAATCTCAAGTAAAAACAACCAGAAAAACTAATTTTAAACATTAACAGAGACACCAAGTTCCAATCAACAAGCAACAGAACCTAATTGCATCAACCAGATCCAACCCAAAAAATTCTAGCTTTCAACTCTTTAAGCCTAACACAGACCACATCACACCAATTCCCACTACAAGAAATTTGCGTATTCTTAGCACACGAAAAACGCTATTATATCATTTTCCGATGCTATCTTAGAGGTGACAAATACAATAGCGATTTTTCTCTATGCTATTATTTGTTTTTCTATAATAGCGCATTGGTATCGCTATATTAAAATTATTAGTAGCGTTTTTTATTTACCATATTATAATTAATAATAGCAAAATATTTGTATAATGGTCTTGTTAATAGTAGCTATATATATATATATATATCAGCCATTGTAAAAAATTAAATTTATAAGAAGAACTTTATAGAAGACTGAAATTACCATACATTAACATATCATTCTCAACATTGCAACACACCACAAAACACACACCAATTCTTACAAACTTTTAAAGAGAAACAAAATCTTCAAGAATGGGTACCAAAATCTTCAAGAATGAGACCTAATTTTAGATCTGGGGATTATTTTTTTCTTCTTTCTTTTTTATGTTTTGTCGTGGTAAGTTTTTTTTTGTTTTGGTTTAGATAGAGTTTGACAATGGGTAAAGAGTGATATTTAGTCGATTTTTACTAAGTATTTGGCGGAAAGAGTGTTTTCGGTTTCCGCTTACATACTTTTATGTTCAGCGTTTATTGTGACAACCCGTCCCGCGGACCCCACTAGCCCACCGCTAGCTGCCCCAACGGACCGTCCGTGTATCCTGCTAACCTACCGCTAGCCGTCCCAACGGACTCCACGCTGGCCCTGTAGTGCATCGATCCTAACCCATCATTGTGAATATCTTAATCCACTAGTAGGTTATTGGTGCGCCAGACGTTCCTCGAACCCTGGTTCTCACCCTTTAACAACCTTCCCACAGGACAAGCTGTCACCAATTGACCTGGGTTAGGATCGATGCCCTGCAGTGCCAGCTTGGAGTCCGTTGGAACGGCTAGCGGTGGGCTAGCAGGGTCCATATACGGTCCGTTGGGGCAGCTAACGGTGTGCTAGTGGGGTCCGCGGGATGGGTTGTCACATAAAAATCCGTCCGTGGACCCTGCTAGCCCACCGCTAGTCATCCCAACAGACTCTAAGCTTGCCCTGCAGGGCATCGATCCTAACCCATCACTGTGGATATCCCAATCCACCAATAGGTCAATTGGTGACAGCCAATGTTTTTAAAACCGGACCGGTAACTGAACCGGGAAAGCTTCTGGGTCATGAGTCAATATGGTTCGACCGGGGTCAACCGGGTTCAATTGATTTTGATGATATTTTTATAAATAATAGGTATGGATATGTCTTCTATTTTTTTCAATGATTATAACTATGATATAATTTGATATACCAAATAAAATACTTCAATAATCATAATGTTTTTAAAAAACATTAAAAAGTAATAAACTCAAACTGTAACAAACTCAAAGTATAACCAGTACTAGCTAGTAAAATATTTTAGAAATTCAAATCTCAAAGCAATAAGATAATAAGAGTGTAGAACATTCAATCTTCATTCTCTAAGAAACCCTACTATTGCTAATTTGCTAAGAACAAAACTAGAAAAGATAATTAATTAAATTAATTGCACTCAATTTTACAAAAAAAAATAGAACCCGGTTTTATCCGGTTTAATGGTTCACTGGTTTTTGGTTTTTTGGCGGGTTGATATGGTTTTTTATCGGTTCAATTGCTTTTGGGTTTTGATATTAACCCAACCCGGACATGATGCCGGTTCGTGGGTTAACGTGGTTCGACCGCCGGTTCGGTCCGGTTTTGAAAACATTGGTGACAGCTTGTCCTGTGGGAAGGTTGTTAAAGGGTGAGGACCAGGATTCGAGGAACGTCTGGCGCACCAATAACCTACTGGTGGATTGGGATATCCACAGTGATGGGTTAGGATCGATGCCCTGCAGGGCCAGGTTGGAGTCCGTTTGGGATGGCTAGCAGGGTCCACGGACGGTCCGTTGGGGCAGCTAGCGGTGGGCTAGTGGGATCTGCGGGACGGTTGTCACATTAAGATAAGGGAAACCAAATACGACTTCAGATGAGGTACCTAAATTGTGGGAGAAACACCAAAAGAGAATAATGAAGAATGTCAAAAGGCTCCAGGAGAAACCAAATACACACAAAGGAAACAGTGAACAAAATGATCAATTGAAAAGCTTGGAAGCAATGAACAGCAACCCAAGAAAGGAGAAGATAGACAAAAGACTAGAACACCAGCGAGACGAACACAGAACCGGAGAGAGAGAGAGAGAGAGAGAGAGAGAGAGAGAGAGAGAGAGAGAGAGAGAGAGAGAGAGAGAGAGAGAAAGAACGGTTAAATGAAAGTAGTAGGGGGCGCTCATGTTCAATCTCTGCAGCAACACGTAGAATAGGTGCAATGGTACCAAGGGAGGCTGGTGGAACCACCTCATGATCAAAAAATTCAATGGACACTGTTGTGGCAGCACTACAAGATGGCTGCCTCATAAGCCCTTGAGGGCTAGAGTCATGAGATGTACTAAGTAGCAAACCAGGCTTGGAGTTCATATGCGTAGCTTCAATCACCTAGTGATTCAATGACCAAAAGCTGTGCGCAAATCTACTTGTCTATCCAGCCTATGAGTTTTGTCTCGGATGAGGGGGTCTCTTCATGTTGCCGTGCATTCCTCTCACGCCGGATGGAATGTAGTGTGAGTTGAAAAGTCTATCTAATCAAAAAAACCTCTGAAATATATTCCACCAAATGCTGCCAGTTAGTGGTGAATTAATTTTATAAAATCTTTGCAATGGCTGACCAAACTGTAGAAGTATATGAGCAAGACAAGAACAGGTGGTCTCGAGTCTCCACACACATAGAACAGAAAACACAGTCCATAGTACAACCGTTATTCCAAAGCAACATGCGAGCCCATGTGGATAGCCGGTTTTGCATAGCAAGCCAGGTGCTGAAGGAGTATTTTAGGATTGCGTGCGCAAATCATACTCCTTTGTGCTATACTACTTGCTGGGAAGTGTGTCGAATATTGTTCCAAGTATCTTTGGTAGAAAAACATGGGTTAAAAACATCTCCCTTCCCTGCCATAAGACAACATCACTCTGTCAAGTAATTCTCTTCCAATATTTCTGCCTAAGAGCCTCTTCAATATCGTTTAGCATGTTGACTTGATGATTCGTCCTCCTCCGCTGGCTCCATGCTTCCTCCACGGTCTTGTGTTTCCCGATTCCCAAATCAATCAGGCCTCAAGACTCAATGACATCCATCAAACAACCCTTATCCGTCCAGCTGTCATACCAAAAGGAGGCAAGTGCTCTATTCTTAACCTCAACCTTCACAAATGTCTTAGCCATGCCTATGCACTTTCAACAATTTCTTCCACATCCAGGATTCCAGATTTGTAGTTGATCTTGGCAAATGTTTTAGCCATGCCTCTGTATTTGGCCAGGCGTCAACTCTACAATAGCCACATGTCAAGCTGTGGTAGAAAGTTTTGGAAGACTCTTTACTTTTTAGATAAGATTTTATAAATACAATTACTTTTTAAAAACTTTGTCTACCATGCATTTAAATTTTACTTTCATTCTAAAACTAATTAACACCTTCCTGGTATCAATCGACACTAGCAACCTGGTGTCGACTGAACCCTACTCGACATTCCCAAAAAACTTTAGTTGTGTCGACCGACACCTCCACATGGTGTTGACCGACACTGATTAAAGCTCTCGCGTCGTCCTTGCATTGGTGTCGACCGACACTGATGCCGAGCATCGTTTTCCTGCAATCTCCGGCGTGAATCTCCGTCTCCATCCACCTCTTGCTCGACTAAGGCATCCACATAAGTGAAACCAAGCAACATAGACACGAAAATCACACAAACATCAAGGGAATCAATCATACAACTCATAGAAACACAAAATGTAAAATCTAAAGCTTAGATCAGGCATAATCATGCACTCACCTCTTGTTTTGGTTGAATTGACGAAGAACAACAAGATCCAAGCCTTCCAACGACTTCTACTCGACACTCACGCTTAGATCTTCTTCTCCACGTTCCAAAAACACCAAAACCGACTTAATCCACAAAATCTCATACAAACCTCTCAAGAAACTTTCTGGGACTTTCCTCACTTGCCAAAGGTAAAAACAGCCAAACACCTTCAAGGGTGTCAAGTTCCTCCTAAACACGACCCCTTGGATTTTCCAAACTCAAACTGCGTTAAATTGATATTTTAAATAAAACTGGTCAAACCGAGAGTGTTGGTGTCGGCGTCGATTAAAAAAAGCTTAAAAATATCCCATCTATTTTTTCTTTGGAAGATTAATACCTGGTCTTTTTTTGTTGGAAGTTTAATACCTGGTCTATTTTTTGTTGTTCAATAAAATGTTGGTTTATATTTGTGTTGGTTGATTAGTATCCCGTGGTCAACAGTCGTTAAGGGTCGTGACAGAACCACTAACCATGGTAAATATTAATAACACATGGGTAATTAAACCCACTGAAAGACACTGTTGGCCTTCACTCTTGTTTTTCCCCAATTCGCGAGCCTCTAACCTAAATCGCGAAACCCCCAAATTGGAAACCCTAACTCAATTTTGTTCTTCCTCTTCTCTACCTCTTCGATGAATCTGGGCGTTTGATTATATGCAAATTGTTGTCGTTTTGGAATTGGAGAGATGAGGTATGTAATCGAATCGTTTTCGTCATGTTGTTCTCGTTAGAATTCTCTGGGTTGGGGTTTTGTCTCTTAATCGTTTGATTATCTGCGAATTGTTATCTTAATCGATTGATAATCTCTGCGTATTATTGTCTCTTAATCCAATCTTTGTCGTTTTGTCTCGAAATCGATCATCTTGTTATAAGGCTAATCACTTAATTTTTATTGTGCAGTTGCGAAAATCTGAAACTCAATATACACTTTAGAGGCAATGTCGAATACACTTCAAGGTCGTTTTCTTACATTGGAGGAATTAAGGCGAAGGATATATTGATTGACCCAGATCTTATGACATGGTCAATCTTCGAGGAGTTCTGCATCGAGAATGGAGTAGCGGGTGTTGTTGAACAAGTTTGGTACAAGCTTCCACAGGAAGACTTAGCTTCAGCAAGACTTATCAAAGAAAACAAAGATGCTGGGATTAGACAGCTGTGTAGTGAAGCTTCGATTGGTGGGGAAGTCGATGTATACATCCAGCAAAGGGTTTCTGAACCTCCACCAATTCCACTGTTTCAGACTGTTGCGCTGTGTGACGTTGAAGAGGATGCAGAATCAGACGAAGATAAAGCTACTGAGGATGTGCAAGAACCGAGAGTACAAGATGAGGGAGATGATGTGATAGAGGAAGTAGGTAATGGTGATCCTCTTATTAGTGCCTTTTATGAAGATATTAATAGAGAATCAGAAGGTGAGGGTGAGGCTAGGGGTGTCAACTGGGCCTAAGGTCCGCGGGCATGGCCCGTTAAGTATCATAGCGGATCGGGCATGAGCTCTTAATTTCATGCCCAAAAATTGGCGGGTCTCGCGGACTCGGCCCGTTTTGTTTGCGGATCAAGCAGATTTTGTCCACTCACAACCGCGGTCATGCGGGTGGTCCGAAATTGCCAACATCGCAAGCTTCTCGGCTATGGCTAGCCTTTGAGAGAGGAGGAAATTCACGGAGAGCAGAGGAGATCCATGTCGGTTCACAAGCGGTGGTGACGAGAGCTCTGATTGAAGCATATGTTAAACTTGAATGGTATCGGCATATCAATCTCGGTACAGTTTTGAATCTTTTTGTCTTAAAACTTTTAGCTTTCAATTGAATCAGCTTCAAAGTTAAGAGCTTTCTTCATCAATCATCATTTAGCTGGGATTTGCAGTTCCAATTCCATATATGGTAGAAACTCTTTTTTTGTTACATCGTTCAAATTTCTGAACTTGGTGAGAATTACGAATCCATCGTTTTTTTTTGTTTGAAGTCTTGATTTTTAGATTCTGGGTATGAGGCTATTAGCTTATTAGAGTTCTTAGTTGTATTTTGATGTTTTAGAACATATAGTTTTATTTTTAGATTACATTGATGGAGATATCAAGCTTAAAGATGTTTACATTACTTTAATTCGTTTGCTTTTTTTGGGTGTCTTTGTGTTAAAAAAGGTTATGTAATGAAGAAATCTCGAGAAAGTGGTTTCTTGTTCTGTGGTTCGTGTGGCAATATGCTGGTCTTGAAATCAACCAAGTGTGCAGAATGTCCACTTTGCAAAACAACGAGAAATGCTAAAGGTATCCATGAGTTTTTCTCTTTATAATTTATATCATCAGAATCGAAACAGTTTTTGTTTCTTGTGCTTTGATCTTTCGTTGTTTTCATATATCATTGACAAGAACATAGTTTACACAGTTTCTGCTGAGGTATGTTTTTTTGCTGCATCACATAATCTGTCTGTTATTCATAAGCTGTGTTGTGTAAATTTGGTTTCTGTTTCACAGAGTTGTGATGATCTCTATGCTCTTGGTTTGTCTTAGTCCATTGTTAATTATGCTATGAACACACGCACACATACAAAAAATGAAAAAATCAGTTACTGGGTTTGATTAGTATATATGATGAGTCTGACTGATGAGTCTCAGTTAGCTTCATATTTTTAGTATTGGGAAGTTGGTAGACTGAAGTGTTATGATTCTGATAAATGCAGTTCTACACGGCTTCGTTTTAGGAGACATTGGTGAAGTGTCTCTGCTGCTGTTTCGTTGTGCAATCATAACACTGCTGTTCTCTCTCTCTACTGTCCTCTCTCTCGGCTTCGTCCTCTCTCTGCTGCTGTTTCGTTGTGCAATCCTTTTGATTTGGTTATAGCAGATGAAAATTTCCATAAGGGGTTTAACAATGTTTATGATAAGGCCCTGTCGAGATCACTTCGTAGAATATTTAGCAAGTAATTGTTCGTTTGCCTTGGCCATCTTTTCTTCATATGTTCATTTGTTTACATGATATGAAATGTAGGCAGCAAATGATCCGATCGCTCCTGAGGGAGGTATCCCTCGCGATGACATCAAGGTAATAGATGAATGATCATTCATTCACCTGAAAATGATATGAACTTGTATACACAAGCAGACAAGTACTAGCATGATGAAACAGAGGATGACAAGAACAGCACACTTGTCTTCAATCTTCATGATCTGAGCAAGTTCATTTGCGGATTCAACAATCTGTCACTGACAGTGTCAACAAAGCAGAATAAAGCAGAACAAAGGAGAACAAGAACAAGAAAGTAAAGGTCGTTACTAGAGATCAATGCCCGCGGGCATGCCCGTTAGTCCGCAAAGCTAAGCGGGACGGGCATGGGCAGTGATATGTCGCCCGCCGCCCGTGGCGGACCTGTCCGCGGCGGATCACTGAAAATACGGGACCGTCACGGTCAGCCCGTTCGGGCGCGGGCATGCCCGTTTGACACCCCTAGGCTAATAACCAAGCTGGGGAAGAAGCTTTGCGACAAGCAGAAGCAAAAGCATTTCGTGAAGCTGAAGAGAATGTTGCTCGTGAAGCCGAGGAGGATGAAAAACTTGAGAGACAATGCATGGATGTTGAGCGTCCTGAGCCTCTCATGGACACATACGAAGAATGAGAAACGTTTGAACGCCATGAGAAAGAGATATCAAGAGCCAACTACGCCAAGGACAAAGAACCTTACTTGTGGCTGAAGCAGACATTTCATAGTGGAGACAATTTCAAGGATCAGCTACTGAGGTATGTATTGAAGATGAATTACGATGTGAAGTTGTGTAAATGGGTTCAGACACAACTAGCGGCAATATGCAGCCATAAGAAGTGCCCTTGGAAGATTCATTGTTCTGTGGAAAAGCGAATCGGTAGATGGATGGTGAGAACATATGTTGATGGTCATAATCATGCAAACAGTGGTAGAGCTAAAATGTTGAAACAGGGCGTGATTGGAAGATTATTCAGAGATGAAGCAAGAAGAAGGCCAACTTTGAGATAGACAGACATTAAGGATGAGATCTACATGAGGTACACAATTTTTGTGTCTAAGTGGATATGTCAGAAAGCAAGGAGGATTGCGTTTAATTTGGTGATGGAAACTCAGAGGCAACCGTTTGCAAAACTGTGGGATTATGAATATGAGCTTCAGAGGTCTAATGAGGGCACCACCACTGAGATTGTCACCATTCCTCAAGCAAATGGCAAGCAACAGTTTGATAAGTTCTATATTTGTTTTGAGCCGTTACGAAGAACTTGGAAGAGTTGTTGTCGGCCGATTATTGGACTGGATGGAGCTTTTTTGAAATGGAAATTGAAGGGTGAGATTCTCGCAGCTGTTGGTAGGGATGCAGACAACCGAATTTATCCTATTGCTTGGGCAATAGTTAGAGTGGAAGATACTGAATCATGGACTTGGTTCGTTGAGAAGCTGAAGAAGGATTTGCTTTTGGAGTTAGGGGATGGGCTTACTATTATATCTGATAAGCAGAAGGGTTTGATCAATGCTGTTGGTGCGTTGCTTCCAAAAGTGGAACATAGGCATTGTGCTCGCACATATTTGCCAACTGGAGGAAGACACATGGTGATTATGTTCATGAAGGTTTCTTCTGGGCTATTGCATACAGTGGAACAGAAGGGGACTACATGTATAACATTGCAGCTTTGAGAAAATATGATCCACTTGCTTGTGAGGATTCACTGAAAACAGATCCCAAGACATGGTGCAGAGCCTTCTTCAGTTATCACTCTAGCTGTGAGGATGTTTGCAACAACCTTTCCGAGAGTTTCAACAGGACAATTAAAGATGCTAGGAAGTTGCCGGTGTTAAACATTCTCGAGGAAGTCAGAAGAATAGCAATGAAGCGTAATAGTAAGCTAGCTGCGAAGACACAAAAATGCAAAGGTCGGTTCCCACCAAAGGTATTGCTAATACTAGAGGCAAATCGTAGATCTTCCTAGTTTTGTTCAGTCCTCAAAAGTGGTGAGCACAAATACGAGGTCTTAGAGGGAAGTGGTAGTTACTGTGTCAATCTCCTCCGTAGAGAATGTGCTTGCAACCAGTGGAATCTCACAGGCATACCCTGTCCGCATGCCATTTATGTCATCACTGAACATAACCGCGATCCAGTCATCATTTCAGATCATTACTTCAATGTCTTATACATTATGAACTGATGGGATTTTTAATTTTGTAGCTATATTGATAGACGTTTACAAACAACTGTCTGGCAAGCTACTTACAAGGATAACATCGATCCTGTTAATGGGGAAAGATTGTGGAGGAGAACAGGAAAAGGGGAAAATGAAGTGCCTGATAAGAGGAAAAAGCGAGGGCATCCAAAAAAGTTTGATAGGATCAAAGAGCCAGGCGAATCATCAAGTAATCCAACCAAGCTCACTCGTGAAGGCAAATCTGTGACCTGCAGCAATTGTAAACAAATAGGTCACAATAAGGGAACCTACAAAAACTAAGCCGTGCAATTAGGACCTTCACGCAAGAGAGGAAGACCGAGGAAAAGCCTGGTAAGCAATTTGACCTTCTATTTTAAATATATGATATCAAATAGTAATTGCAAGTTTAACACATCAGATTTGTGATAGGATAATGATGATCCATGGAGCATCGAAAATGCACCAAAGAGGTGGCATAGAGCGCATAACCTAATCAACACCACCTATCGCTCAAAGCCAATCAACGCAACAACCACAAGTACCACAACATTCAAGTGCTCCAGCTACCACTAGTGATCCAGGTAACACAACTACAAAAGGGCGTGCTCGTGGACGGCCTCCTGGTCGTAAGAATGGATAAGGCAAGGGTCGTGGCAAGGGACGTGGTAAAGGGTCGGATGAACCTCCTCGAGCGCCTGTGTTTTTTATGTCTCCTTGGAAATGATAAGGTGTTTGATGTTTGGCAACCTGACAAGAAGTAGAAGAATATTTGTATGTCTTTTGTTGCTATCTAGGATCAATGTAGGATGTTAACTATGTTTTGGCCCCTTTCTTATGGTCAGATCCTTTTTTGTTTTTTGGGATGTTGGATCTTTTGTAACAAAATGACTCTTTCGGATCAATGAAATTAGGAGATTTTCATTTCAAACATACATTAGCAACTTACAACATAGGAGTTCATATTTCATAACACAAAGAAACTAAGCTAAATCTTTACCATTACAAGGATCATGGCAATAACAACAATGAAACCTCCCCAAGACAATAAGATAAACTGCCTAAGCATATTTTCCTTTCATTAGCAGCCATCACTTCACTTTCAAGCTTCTTCTTCTCTTCTTCGTGTTTGTTCACTAAATCATGGGAGAGAGCAGTGGAACCAGTCACATTAATTGCCTTCAGAGATTCCCTCAGTACATTGATCTCATCCCTAGCCTCCAGTAAACTTACCTTCTGCTAACCGTATGGCTTTTCTTCATCTCCCCACTTTACAAAACCATGAACAACACACTTAACGAATCTTCTACCCGGATTCTCATTTGTCCAAGACTTTGCAAGCGTCGTAGCTCTACCACAATTGCAGCAAAGAGGATCCCAGATCCGACTCGAATTTGCATCAGACCCTGAACTTTGGCTCATCATTCTTACGATTAAACCATGAAGAGAACAGGAAAACAATAATTGACTTAGGGTTCTCTATCAAGGGCTTCGCGAATTGGAGGAAAACAAGAGTGAAGGGCAACAGTGTCTTTCAGAGAGTTTAATTAACCACGTGTTGTTAATTTTTAACCATAGTTAGTGATTCTGTCACGACCCTTAACGGCTGTTGACCATGGGATACTAATCAACCAACACAAATATAAACCAACATTTTATTGAACAACAAAAAATAGACCAGGTATTAAACTTCCAACCAAAAAAGATCGTGTTAAATCTTCCAAAGAAAAAATAGATGGAGTATTTTTAAGTTTTTTTCCCCAAAAACTAATATAAACCCCGCTTAGCATCGATTATCTAATTATGTTTGTCTAACTCAGTTATAACTCGTCTAATCCGATATATTAATCCCCACTAAATATTTTGTATTATTGATTATTTTTGGAGCCAAATACAAACCAATTTGTTTTGTTTTTTAGACATTTAAATTAAGAGTTTGTGATGTTTTACAATAAAACTAATATACATACTTTTAATGAAAATCACAAAATTTTATTTTAAAATTACGTTTTTATCTGTTTACCATAAATAGAATTATACATATAGTTAATGTAATATATATATTAATTTTTTAATTAATTTAATAAAATGACCCTAAAACTAGTCCACCTATTAATTCTTTTTTAATTCGCTAGGTCTTAGGTCCACCTCGACCGCACTATTACTGCCTAGCGACCATATCTACTTTTATCCTATGTTTCACTTTGCTTTTGTGGCAGCTGAGTTTGATAACTTTGCAGGCTTTGGCCCCTTCTTTGTATCATTTCCCTCGTTTGAGGATGATTAGTAATTTAAACTGGTAGGGTGCACAAAAAAAAAGAAAATGGTATTTGTGTTCCCTAAACAATTGAATTTTAAAGAACAGAATTATAAAAGCAAACGCTGTCTTATTACATGAACTAGGATGTCGGCCCGTGCGTTGCCGCACGGGAAAGTAAAAACTTGAAATGATTAACATTGTTAATTTTACATTTTGAGTAAAAAACAGAACAAAACATTTATTGGATCAAAACATTGCAATTTTATATAAACAAAGAGTAACAAAAACAAAAAGATGTGAAATAAAAAGGTGTAAAAATTAATAGATGTGATCTTTGAAACATTGAGGTACAACAAAGAGGTGTAAACATAGAGGTATGAAATAAAAAAGGTGTAAAATAAATAGATTGAAACATGGAGGTACAACAAAGAGAGTCAAACTTAAGAGGTGTGATTTTTGAAAGATGGGGACACGACGAAAAGACACGATTAATAATATGCAACTGTTGGGATTATTAATAATTTTAAACCGTTAGATTAAAGTTGACACAAAAAGTGGGTTTGTTATTATATATTTAAAAATTAAAAAACACTTCAAAAAAACAATTCTTTAGTTTTACTTATTAACTTGTAAGTTTTGAAAATACTCAGTACACAATTTTTCGAAACTTGTGTATGTTGTCCAGAAAAAGTTTCTATATAATAAACAAAGAGGTGTAAGACATAGAGGTGTGAAATAAAAAGGTGTAAAAATTAATAGATGTAATTTTGAAACATGGAGGTACAACAAAGAGATGCAAAAATTAAGAGGTGTGATTTTTGAAATATGGAGGTACGACGAAAAGACACGATTAATAATTTGCAACTATTGGGATCATTAATAATTTTAAACCGTTAGAGGGAAAAGTGGAACTAATCTCATCCGTTGGATTAAAGTTTACACAAAAAAATAGGTTTGCTATTATATATTTAGAAAACACTTCAATAAAACAATTCTTTAGTTTTATTTATTAACTTGTAAGTTTTGAAAATACTCAGAAAGCAATTTTTCGAAACTTGTTTATGTTGTCCAGAAAAGTTTGTATATAATAAACAAAGAGGTGTAAGACATAGAAGTGTAAAGTAAAAAGGTGTAAATATTAATAGATGTGATATTGAAACATGGAGGTACAACAAAGAGGTGTAAACATAGAGGTGTAAAATAAAAAAGGTGTAAAAATAAATAGATGTGATTTTTGAAACATGGAGGTACAACAAAGAGATGCAAAAATTAAGAGGTGTGATTTTTGAAAGATGGGGGTACGACGAAAAGACACGATTAATAATTTGCAACTGTTGGGATCATTAATAATTTTAAACCGTTAGATGGAAAATTGGAATTAATTTCATCCGTTGGATTAAAGTTGACACAAAAAAGTGGATTTTCTATTATATTTAAAAAAACACTTCAATAAAACAATTCTTTAGTTTATTTATTAACTTGTAAGTTTTGAAAATACTCAGAAAACAATTTTTCGAAACATGTTTATGTTGTCCAGAAAAGTTTATATATAATAAACAAAGAGGTGTAAGACATAGAGGTGTGCAATAAAAAAGTGTAAAAATTAATGGATGTGATCTCTGAAACATGGAGGTAGAACCAAGAGATGTAAACATAGAGGTATGAGATAAAAAAAAAAAGTGTATAAATAAATAAGATGTGATTTTTGAAACATGGATGTACAATAAAGAGATGCAAAACTTAAGAGGTGTGATTTTTGAAAGATGGAGGCACGACGAAAAGACACGATTAATAATTTGCAACTGTTGGGATCATTTATAATTTTAAACCGCTAGATGGAAAAGTGTGTGCGGTTTTCACTAGATTGAAGTTTATATTCGTATCCACCATATATTAGGAATTGATTTCCCACTTATGTCTATGAATCGGTACCATCATGTTCTTCAATCAACAACAGCGAAAACGAAGTCGATGTGGTGAAACATGTGATAATAATATCTCATCTTTTGATGTTTTCTTCTTTGGGTTAAACACTAATTTTAGAAATTACTTGCATTTTCTTTTTTTTTTGGCAGATTCCAGATCACTTCAAAAGTGATTGTTATACATTATGTTTTAAAAATTGGTATATACATATTAATTAGAAAGTCATCAAAGACTAAGGCCCCGATTGGTAACGGCTGTTACTTGTGGCTGTAAAGACTTTAACTTTAAAATTTTAGCTATAGAGAATTTGGCTGTAGATGCTTTGACTGTAAAAACTTTAACTGTTAAAATTTGATTGGTAACAAACACTTTTAAAACTGAAGCTGTTACTTTATTATTAATATATATTAAAATGATGATAATGAAAATAAAAATAATTATAATTGAAATGGATCATAAAAGAATGAGAAAAAAATAAGAATAACTAATGTGTAAAAATAATTTATATAAAATTTATATATAAATTTTTGGAGAGCTTTTAAGTATAATGAGGAGAGAAAAAATTCAAATTTTATATTTGTTTAATTTTACAGCAAAAAAAAGTCTCACAATTGTAACTTTAAAAATTTGTACGTACAAACTTAAAAAATGGGCAGTTAGACTTTATAGGCTGTTAAAAATTTTAAAGCAATGAAAGCATGATTGGTAAAATTTTGACTTTTAAAACTTTAAATTTATTTTAAAGTCTTTAAAGTCTCTCCCAATCAGAGCCTAAATAAGTTACCTTTAGTAGATATTTTCTTTCTAACTTGACTTGTCATTTGGTCGTGCTTACGCTTTCTAGAATTTGATTTTGTGTTGTCACAAGTATGTCAGACTTTTTCTTCGACACTCTCTATTTCCATGCTCATTTGTAATATTTCTATATATTATCAAAATGTTTGATACCCAGAAAGTATAAGAAATTAAAATTCAACTAAAATTTTAAATGCTTTATTTACAAAAGAATGGAAACTGACCTGGATTATTTATATCTAATGGACATCCTTCATATTTTTTTTTTTTTTTACATTTATATCATGTTTGTTAAAAAAAATAAATAGGTTAAATAATAGAACATATATAAATTTATAATTATACCATGTTTGTTAAAAAAATTTGGCTTAGCATCACTGCATATCATCGTGCAGAAAGTCAAAAAATAAAATATGCACATTAAGAATTAGAAACATTAGCCATGCAAAAAAATATAGCACGCGTATTTATTCAACAGATCAAAAACATGAAAACCGGAAAGGCTAAAAATATTGAAGAGACTAAAAGTTTACAAAACTAAGATTAATGTATGAACTTAGTAGTGTCGACTAACAATAATAATAATCTAACCGAAGAAACACTACAGGTCAGCGAAAACATTAAATTACCTTGAATTAGAGATTGATGCTTGTTAGTTAAAAACACTTCAATTAAACAATCTCTTAGTACTCAGAAAACAGTTTTTGAAACTTATGTTATCCAAAAAAGTTAATATATAATAAACAAAGAGGTGTAAGACATAGAGGTGTGAAATAAAAAGGTGTCAAAATTAATAGATGAGAAACATGGAGATACAACAAAGAGGTGTAAGACATAGAGGTATGAAATAAAAAGGTGTTAAAATTAAGAGGTGTGATTTTTGAAAGATGTGGGTGTAATGAAAAGACATGAATACAACAAAGAGGTGTAAGACATAGAGGTACAACAAAGAGGTGTGGAATTAAAAGGTGTAAAAATTAATGGATGTGATTTTTGAAACCAGGAGGTACAACAAAGAGATGCAAAGACTAAGAGGTGTGATTTAAAAGGTGTAAAAATGAATGGATGTGATTTTTGAAATCAGGAGGTACAACAAAGAGATGCAAAGACTAAGAGGTGTGATTTTTAAAAGATGGGGGTGCGACAAAAAGACACGATTAATAATTTTAAACCGTTGGATTAAAAGTGGAACCAATCTCATCCGTTGGATTAAAAGTTGACACAAAAAAAGTGGGTTAAGGTGTCAAAATTAATAGATGAGAAACATGGAGATACAACAAAGAGGTGTAAGACATAGAGGTATGAAATAAAAAGGTGTTAAAATTAAGAGGTGTGATTTTTGAAAGATGTGGGTGTAATGAAAAGACATGAATACAACAAAGAGGTGTAAGACATAGAGGTACAACAAAGAGGTGTAACACATAGAGGTGTGGAATTAAAAGGTGTAAAAATTAATGGATGTGATTTTTGAAACCAGGAGGTACAACAAAGAGATGCAAAGACTAAGAGGTGTGATTTAAAAGGTGTAAAAATGAATGGATGTGATTTTTGAAATCAGGAGGTACAACAAAGAGATGCAAAGACTAAGAGGTGTGATTTTTAAAAGATGGGGGTGCGACGAAAAGACACGATTAATAATTTTAAACCGTTGGATTAAAAGTGGAACCAATCTCATCCGTTGGATTAAAAGTTGACACAAAAAAGTGGGTTAAGGTGTCAAAATTAATAGATGAGAAACATGGAGATACAACAAAGAGGTGTAAGACATAGAGGTATGAAATAAAAAGGTGTTAAAATTAAGAGGTGTGATTTTTGAAAGATGTGGGTGTAATGAAAAGACATGAATACAACAAAGAGGTGTAAGACATAGAGGTACAACAAAGAGGTGTGGAATTAAAAGGTGTAAAAATTAATGGATGTGATTTTTGAAACCAAGAGGTACAACAAAGAGATGCAAAGACTAAGAGGTGTGATTTAAAAGGTGTAAAAATGAATGGATGTGATTTTTGAAATCAGGAGGTACAACAAAGAGATGCAAAGACTAAGAGGTGTGATTTTTAAAAGATGGGGGTGCGACAAAAAGACACGATTAATAATTTTAAACCGTTGGATTAAAAGTGGAACCAATCTCATCCGTTGGATTAAAAGTTGACACAAAAAAGTGGGTTAAGGTGTCAAAATTAATAGATGAGAAACATGGAGATACAACAAAGAGGTGTAAGACATAGATGTATGAAATAAAAAGGTGTTAAAATTAAGAGGTGTGATTTTTGAAAGATGTGGGTGTAATGAAAAGACATGAATAATAGGTACAACAAAGAGGTGTAAGACATAGAGGTACAACAAAAAGGTGTAACACATAGAGGTGTGAAATTAAAAGGTGTAAAAATTAATGGATGTGATTTTTGAAACCATGAGGTACAACAAAGAGATGCAAAGACTAAGAGGTGTGATTTAAAAGGTGTAAAAATGAATGGATGTGACTTTTGAAACCAAGAGGTACAACAAAGAGATGCAAAGACTAAGAGGTGTGAGTTTTGAAAGATGGGGGTGCGACGAAAAGACACGATTAATAATTTTAAACCGTTGGATTAAAACTGGAACCAATCTCATCCGTTGGATTAAAAGTTGACACAAAAAAGTGGGTTAAGGTGTCAAAATTAATAGATGAGAAACATGGAGATACAACAAAGAGGTGTAAGACATAGATGTATGAAATAAAAATGTGTTAAAATTAAGAGGTGTGATTTTTGAAAGATGGGGGTGTAATGAAAAGACATGAATAATACATAGGTACAACAAAGAGATGTAAGACATAGATATACAACAAAGAGGTGTAACACATAGAGGTGTGAGATTAAAATGTGTAAAATTTAATGGATATGATTTTTGAAACCAGGAGGTACAACAAAGAGATGCAAAGACTAAGAGGTGTGATTTAAAAGGTGTAAAAATGAATGGATGTGATTTTTGAAACCAAGAGGTACAACAAAGAGATGCAAAGACTAAGAGGTGTGATTTTTGAAAGATGGGGGTGCGACGAAAAGACACGATTAATAATTTTAAACCGTTGGATTAAAACTGGAACCAATCTCATCCGTTAGATTAAAAGTTGACACAAAAAAGTGGGTTTGCTATTATATATAGATTTGGGAAATATAAGCCATAAAACGTTAGGTAATTATACGTAGTAGAGTACATGATAGGAGCTGAGATCATTAAAGAACATGATCAAACTTTCTGGAGAATGTTTCATTCGAGCTCAATATTCTGTAATGGGTAGGACATGGACTCCAATTTGATGAAGCATCTTACCTATTTTTCCATGGAACCCGACGATCTTGTGACATTCCTTCTGGAGTATAAAGTTTGACGTTGTCTCTAGCCCAAACAGTTGAGAGGTTCGCATATTGGTCTTGAACCTAAGCATGCTTATAACTTTGGATTCACTTCCGTCTAGTACATCATAACTACCCTCGACAGATATCACGTATTCATCAGGATACTCCAACTCGAACTATAAACTCCAGAAATTTCAAGTAAGTAAGTTGATTAAAAACACAAGTTAATAGGAAAGCTGAAGTAATCACCTCATCAACTCCAAGTAACGTGTTGCTCCCATGATCATCTCCGACCACAACTTGATTGTCCTTGTCATACAGAAACTTGACGAATGCTATACCCGTCTTGTTGTGTCCTACATATATGTTTCTAATACCATCAAAACCGCCATCGTCCCAAGAATCTCCGCCGTCACCACCTTTTGCTTCTACTTTTTCTGTGTAGGAAGGAGGAGGCAACACACGAAAATATGCTCCAAGAGCATAAAGGTAATCCTTAGACCGTCCATGGAACCCAACAATACCACAACCTTTGCTCTCAAGCACGAATTTACGATTAGTCACCTTTCCATAATCTGAAGAAGTAATTCCAAATCTTGAAGAAGTTCTCCCTTTTGATGTTTTGAAACTCAACGACGCAAGCCTCTTGGAATCCCTTTCTAACGTTCCCTCCACAGATGTGATAAATTCATTAGGATAGTCCACTACAAACTGCAATAACAAAAAGGTTTGGTATAATCAATTCAAGAACACACACACATACAAGTTAATAATTAATATAAAGAGTTGTAGGAACTTTGATCACCTCTCCATACAATTCATCAGCCTTAAACCCATGCCCATGGATTTCCACTTTCTCTATGCTGACATATTCGAACTCTACACGGAATATTGTACTTCCTATACTTTCCGCCGAATGATAGTAAACGGACACCCTTCGTACGCCTTCAAAAGTACCGTCATCCCAAGTAATACCTTCACTAGTATAACCTTCGTATTCCAATTTAGTAAAAGGAGATGATTTAATGAAATATGCTCCAAGAGAGTTTAGATACTTGTCAGCATATCCATGAAACCCAATGATCTTCTTCCCATTGGCTGCAAGTGAAAACTTCCTACCCTTGTTGTCTCCCATCAGTTCGGATGTCTTGATATTAGTTTTGAATTGAATTCCTTGGATGATCCCCAAACCGCCTACGTCATAGTAACCCTCAACAGAAACCAAATATTCCTTGTTGAGATGATCAATCTCAAACTGAAAAAAAAAAAATATATATATATATATATATATATATAGTTGATGAAACAAAGACTACGTACATTAATAGATAATAAAAATTAAAAACCTCGCTAAATCAAACAAAAAAAATCAAGTCATACGTACGCACCAACTCTGTGAAACCTCTACCCCTGACACCGTGGACGGACCCATATGTTTGTTGACCATCCTTGACATAATCGCACTTGATGAATTGTATACCCTCACACCCACCTCGTACATATATTTTTGTAACACCTTCATGGTCGGCTCCATCATCCCACTCCTTGCCTCCTTCTTCACCTTTTGCTTCTATTTTAGTTGGAGCAGTCCAAGTGAAGTATGCTCCAAGAGAGTTGAGGTATTCATCCCAAGATACATGAAACCCGATGATCTTCTTTCCGTCCACAGCTAGTGAAAACTTAGTAGTGCCATCTTTTGCGAATCTTATCAGTTCAGAAATCCTCAAGTTGGTTTCGAACTGAAGTCCAAGAATCGCATCCGAGCTGGGTTCGTAATAACCCACAACAGATTCAAGTTGTTCATGTTTTTTATGGTTAATCTCAAACTGTATAATTTGGTGAAAGAAATTCAGATCAAAAATCAACAGCAGTAAAAACTAAATAAAGAGAGTTTAGCTAGTAATCAACAGTACCGTCTGGGTGAACCCTTGATCCCAGCTGAAACCTTTAAATATGTTACATTTCAGAGTTTCACTCTTGATATAATCAAATCGGATGGTCCTTATGCCTCCAGACTCACCTCTTACATGTATTTTTGATACGTCATCATGGTCATAATTAACCATCATCCCACTTCAATTCGATTATGGAGTTCTTATTTCCTTCTTCTTCCAACCTTTGGGCGGTCATCTCGAACAGAGAGAGAGTCAGAGAGAGAACCTCCTTTGACCAAAAAAAAAAGAGAGAGAACCTCTGATAAACGAGGGGTGTGCTGTAGTGATGTATAACTATAAAGCATGGATGAAGGTTTCTTCCATATATATACACAAAAGCATTGAGTGATTGAGTCTTTCATTAATGAAAAAAAGTTTCGGTAAATATCTAACTCAAAACCTTACTTTGAGACACGTCTTTTTTTTTTCAACTTATATTTATCCCCTTTTATAAAAGGAAATACACAACATGGTTTTGGTAGACTTTATAATTTTAATAAATGGTTACAAATAGGTTATATATAGATTATAAATTAATCCATATATTAATTGTAACAAATAAAACCTTAACTGTAATAGAAAATCTTAAACGGGTTGTTCCAAATTGATAGTTCATGTATATTCCAAACTTTATTTTCGGAAGATCACGTATATGGTTCCAAATTTCTATAATCCCCTTTATAATATAAGGGAAGTACAAAACATGGTTTTGGTAGACTTTATAATTTTAATAAATGGTTACTAATAGGTTATACATAGACTATAAACTAATCCATATATTAATTGTAACAAATAAAACGTTAACTGTAATAGAAAATCTTAAACGGGTTATTCCAAATTGATAGTTCATGTATATTCCAAACTTTATTTTTGGAAGATCACGTACATGGTTCCAAATATCTAGAATCACAATATTACCAATTTATTTTTCATAGATTTTATTGATAAACAACATCAATAAAAAAAAGTTATTAAAGGGATAAAAATATACTCTCAATCATAAAAAATGAATCAAATCTCGCTAATTTTTAACAAGATTAATCGTGATCTTCGGGATTGTATTCAGAAATTAAAAGTTAAACCTCAATGCTAGATTAGGGCCGTGCTAGAGCACGGGTTAAAATTCCTTTTATTTATATTATAATTTAGAATAAAAAATAATTTATATGATTGATTTTAAAAGTTTTAGAGGTTTTAATCTAGCATTAATCGTAATCTTTGAAATCATATTTTATTCTAAAATTATAATATATAGAAAAGAAATTTCAACCCGTGCTAGAAAGTTGTTATAGAAAGTTTGAGTCATTACATCTATATTAACATGTAACTAGATCAGTACATGGTGAACATTATCTCGTTGAATTTTGTTTGTATAGTTGTATTATCTGGAGTTTGAGCCCCTAGCAAATGCAGTTTATTGCAGATTAATGATGCAAAGTTTCTTGGCAGGTCCAGATTGCCACATGTAGAGCTATTTTTATTTATTTGGTCAATGCATAGTATTTAATTCTTTCTTTTGATGCTTGTATATATTAGGAGTAGTGCACGTATTCGACTCGATAGACTAGTTCAACTAATTATCATTTGAATTTAGGGGGATGCATGTTTTTATTTAATTTTTTTTATTAATGTCATATTTTAATATTAAATATTACTTTTATTAATTATAGTGATTTAGTATATAATTCACAGTATGATGTACAACAATTTTTGTTTAATACAGTCGTAATTAAATAAGTTGGTTCAACATATTTTATATTGGTGTTGTTAAAACAGTAAAATCATTGATATGATATTTTATATCATATCAATGATTTTTTTAGATATTATCAATTCAATCATGTCATGTTATATAACCCGTCATGTAATATAATTTGTTTGTGTTATTTTATAAATTAAATATGTTAAAATATTCATAATTTTAAACATTTTATTAAGTTAAGATATAACAATTATAAATTATTAACTTTTTAAAATTTTATAATTCACTATATATAGGGATGTCAACACACACTTTTATATTAATTGAGTAATATATGTTCGTTTTAAAAAAAAAAATCTGTCAGAAATACCCTTTTGATATAACTCGTTTCAAAAATACATTTTTTGGTCATTTTCATAATTTTAGCAGAATTTTCTTTTTCATTTTCTAGCGGGATTTTTATTTTATTTTTGTGACTGTACATTTTTTCTTTCACTAAAAAAAGGCCAATTTGGTTATTTTATACATAAAGATGGGTAGTTTTTAAAATAGTCAACATAGGGGAGTATTTTTTAAAAGTACATCAAAAAAAGGCATTTTCATATCCCTTCAAAATTTAGTTTCAATTTTACCTTTCTCAGTTTCAATTAGTCTTCTCTTTAATGATTAACTAGGTTCGGACCCGCACGTACGTGCGGAGTTATGTTTATAAACCAATTTATTTTAGTATTTATAATCAAACTCATACTAATTGAGATTCTAGTTTGATTTTTGTATAGTTTATTAATGTTAGAAAATTTGAAATAAAAATGGTTTCACCAAAATTTTAAAATTCGGAACAACATAATGGTTGGACTCTATTAAATTTGTTAGATTCTATTAAATCAATTGGTTAGATTCTATTAAATTTGTGAACTGTCAAATCAAATATATACAAATACGAATATTTAAGGGTGGGCGTAATTCTCTTTTCGTTTTGACATGTTCCATCATGTCCTACACATGTTCTCAAATTTCAGTTGCCTAAAAGAATACATTCCCAATATGGGATATTTTGAATATGAAACAATTTTGTATTTTTGATCGAAAACAGGACGGGACCGGACGAAAACATACATTCTCAAACTCCCGTATGGAATAAACATAAATATAATTCATAGTAAATTTATATATCATATGTTATAATAAAAATATTACAAAATTAATTGACTTCTTTATTCTTATTATTTTATATATGGTTCACATATATTAGATTATGTTTTTTTTGTTTAAATACTTTTAACTGTTATAGAACATATTTTATGTATTTTTTATTTTTATTTTATTTTGAACTTATGCTAGTTCAATTGGAAATAGTAAGATTTATTTGAGAACATTAAAGGTATGTTATCATCTAATAGAAGATGTCAAGAATTAGAATTATCTATTTAGTATGTGTAAACATATTTATCTAGTATAACATCCGTAACCCAAATTTTTGTCATTTTGGTTTATGGTTTAGTTTCATTTTGGTTTATGAATATTTGGGTGTTGAGTGTTAATGAGTACTTTAAGACTTGGATCAGACCAGCAGTTGGCCTGGAAACGATTAAAAATAAGTTATAAATGAGAGAACATAGGCATGTATATTTTGGACATACCGTATCCACCAAATGTAAATTTCTGTTATATAATAATTTTTGAATTATTATTTGTTCGATAATATTTATATTAGTCTAGCGGCTAAGAGATTAGGCAAAGAATATCCGTATTTGGTTGTCAAAAATAAATAAATATGGAAGGCTTCTAACAGGATATCCATATCTTTCGTTTGAGTATTTAATTTTTACAAAATTATTACAAAATTAATAGAAATTATCCAAACTTTCTTGATATATATATATATTTTCAATTATTTCTTTTTTAATCCAAAAATAGCTGAATTCTACAAAATATATGTTCTTAAATTAACTCTGACCAAACTTATTAAGAATTTGAAAATTGAATGTTGTTATCTAAATTTTCTAATCTCATGTGGTATTTTGCAGAGTAATCTTTAAAAAAAAAAATTATAGACTTTTTAAAGATAATAATGACTTAAAAACAAATTTCAATGTACTCATGTTATAAAATTTTACTGCCATGTGTGTTGTTTGTTTTCTTTACCATATACATCCCAAATTATTGTGCCATTTTAAAAAAGATTGTTCACATCTGAAAAAATAAGAAAAATAATATAATTTAATACATACAGCTGATTACAAATTTACAATACAGTCATGGAATATTAAATTGTTCTTTTATGTGTTGGTTTCTAAATTTTATTGGAAATGTTAACTCAAGGCTCAACTACATACCCTAATAAGAATTTCCTATGGAGTTTTCTTAAATAAATCTATATGAAAACTGAAGAAAACAAACACTAATATAGTATTTTGTGACTTACCGAGTTCATATAAAAATGTGGACTTCTTTTAAGCAATCAAATGTAATTTTCTTGTTTTGCAGAGGCTATATCAATTGGATGAACACCCGTTCATACCACAAATTCTCTATTATATACAATCTCTAGGTAAAAAATGTATGCTTTCGAAAAAGATCTTAATTTGTATATGCTTATGTACATGACAGAAAATTATAAATTTAACAATTCATAAGAATAATAAATAGGACATAGAACATAGTATTGGTTAACTAAAAAAAGAATATACTATATGTTAGCAATATGCATATGCAAACTTGAATACTAAATAGCAAGACACATACATTTTTTTTGTTTTTGCAGAAACGAAGAGATACAAAAATAGTGTACAGTGATGTATATGATATGTGAATGTTAAATCGATTACTCTATTTATAGGTTGGAAAGAGTCAGGCTAAACATTTTTTACTTTTACGTTTAAAACAACAAAAATCTATATAAAATCTTAATTATTTTTCAGTAAATACATATACAATATGTTTGAATCTATATGGATGATTCGATTTGGATAATGAATTAATTGTCTAGATTTTGCAATTCCTATTAAACCGATAACAGTAAATATATAAGGTTAGTTTTAGAAATAATCCCTAAATTTTAGATATTTGGTAAACTAATTACTGATTTATTTCAAGATTTCTTAAAATAAGTCATCTATTTAAATTAAAGTTAAGTTATTTTCATATATACTATTCGATTTTTTTTTTTTTTTTTACTCATATAGTATTCGAATTTAATCAGATACAGTTGTTATGGAATCTTAAATGATAAGTTTTATTAGTTGTGAATATAGGAATGTATCATTTATAGGAATGTATCATTTATAGTTAATATAGTTTCCTAATATACTGGAATATTTTGAATTATAAAAAGAGTTAATCATTTAGTTCTTTAATAATTGTTACCAATTTTTTAGGGAAGTTTATTTATTGTTTTAATTATGTAAGTAAGTTGGTATGTTTGACAATATGTTATGTTTTGTTTTTTTTTATCCCTAAATATGCTCCCCAATTAATAGTATAGATTAGATTGAGTGACAATTTAAATAATAAAATAAAGAATTTTGGACATTCTCTATTTTGTACTTATTTTAGTTATTAAAAGATTAGAAAATACAAGTCATAAAACATTCGGAAATAATACGTAGTAGAGAATACATGATAAGAGATCATTAAAGAAAATGACCAAAATTGCTCGAGAATGTTTCATTCGAGCTCATATAATTTATATGAAGCTGCTGAATCTGTAATGGGTAGGACATTCACTACAAGAAAACAGCCAGTTTTCGAGGGAGAGAATCGTGAGTAAGTACTTGAAAATGCTATTTTCTAACGATTTATCAAAAAGAAAAAGTTCTTGGAAATTGCTTGTCCGAAACTATAAATCATCTAAAATCCATTGGAAATTTTTTAAGGATTTCTCAAGACGCAACATTTCCAAGAGATTTTCAAGGACGCTACATTACCAAGGGATTTCCAAGGGGGACTTGTCTTCCGACGTAACTCCAAGGACAAAAGTTTTAACGGATTTCCAAGGGACCAGGTTTTCGACGGAAATCCAAGGGCTTCACCTTTCCAAGGGATTTCCAAGAGATCATTGTTTCCCAGGACTTTTTGACGCAATGGAGTTTTTATATATACAAATACGAACTTATAAATAAAAAATACTTAAATAATGAATAAAATAACAATATATCAAAATGCTGAAAACAATATATATATATATATATATATATCTAATACAAAATATATACATCCCAATACATAATTATCCAACTAAACAACAATTTTCATAAAATTAATATAGTTTAAGAAAACAAAAACAAATTAGTTAGGATTAGGAGGAGGGAATTGTCCCAAAAATTGGGACGAAATGAAACTTTGAAGTTGGGAGGTAATAATTAGTTGTTTGCGTCTGGATGAACTGTTCCTTAATCTTGAGGTTTTCTTACTTCAGTTTCTCGACCATCGCGTCTTTCCCAATTATAATCTTGCTACAAATGGTGAAAAAAAAAATTAAAATAAACAAAAGTCTTGAACCATATCTTTTTGGCTTCTTCGTCAACATGCCCGTAAGTTTGCCATGGTTTATCCAATTGTGTCTTGAAAATATTAAGTATAGATTTTGTTATTCCATTATCTATCAAATCTGGAAAACATGTTTTTAATACTAATTAGTTAAGGACCAATTCATCATAGACAAAATGAAGTTAATTACCATGTAGCTCGGTTTTGTTCTTTCAAATGGAATCTTTGGATATGTTGTTGGCCCGGTTGACTAACAAACTCTTCAATGGTCATAACTGGTGGAAGAGCTGAGTGAGTTTTCGTCTGAGAACTCCCTAAAACATTTCTGACAATCTCAAAAGTCCCTCTCTATTTTGGCATTTGTTTTTGATTTTTTTTTAAATCGAGAATGTGTTGTTTTACACTCTTGTCCATAGAAAAATTAGATATTTACGAAAAATACCTGGGTAGTATCCACCCAAAAAACTGAATCGGATCTAAGACCCAAAAAAAAACTGAATCGGTTTTTTTTATAAAAAAAACTGTAAATTAAAACGAGACTCAATTAAAACTGCTCTCTCTCTCGTCACTCTTCTCTTTCTTCGGGAAATTCGAATCGATTTGGGTAAAACTGTAGAACTAGGGTTTTCTCGTTTTCATTCAATCAACCAAAAATAGAGTAAGAAGATGGTGAAAACAAGGGGGGGTCTTGTGAGGAGGAGGAGTGAGCGTTTGAAAGAGAAGAAGATCTCAGAAGGAGATGGTGGTTCGAAAGCAAAATCCGATTCGCCGGAAGTAGGTGTGTCGGGTTTGAGTCCGGCGACAGTAGGAGGAGAGAGAGCTTTGAGTACGGTGGCGGAAGAAAGTGAAAGTCGAGTTTTGGAGGAACCCAATCCGGTGGTCGGAAGAGAAAATGCGAACGAAGTAGAGAAAGCAAAATCCGCTACTCCGGAATCAAGTAATGGAGAAGAAGATGATGAAGAAGGAGGAGATAACGAGAGATCTACTTCTGTGGAATCAAGCGATGGAGAAGAAGAAGGAAACGATGAAGGGGAAGAAGAAAAAGATGAAGTGGAAGAAGAAAACGATGAAGGAGAAGAAGGTGAAGAAGGGGTAGAAAAAGACGATGAAGGGGAAGAAGAGAACGATGAAGGAGAAGAATCGGAAGAAAAAGACGATGAAGGAGAAGAAGGTGAAGAAGGGGAAGAAAAAGACGATGAAGGGGAAGAAGAGAACGATGAAGGAGAAGAATCGGAAGAAAAAGACGATGAAGGAGAAGAAGGTGAAGAAGGGGAAGAAAAAGACGATGAAGGGGAAGAAGAAAACGATGAAGGAGAAGAATCGGAAGAAAAAGACGATGAAGGAGAAGAAGAAGAAGAAGAAAAAGAAGAAGAAGAAGATAAGGAGGGAAGTTCAAACTCGGCAGGTAACTCGAGAAGGAGTACAAGCGAAAGTGAGATGGAGCACGAGGAGGACAACGATGCAAGTGTAAGTAAAACAAGTCTGTGTCATTCGTTCGGAATATGAAAACTCAATGGATTTTGAAATCGATCATGTAGAACTAGTAGAACTGGTGCAACTTTTGGGTGTAGAACTAGTAGAACTGGTACAACTAGGTGGTGTAGAACTAGTAGAACTGGTAGAACTAGTTGTTGTATAATTGGTATAACTCATATAAAACTGATATTGTTGCAGGAATCGGAGGAAATAGAAGCGATGCAACCTTTAGGAATGCACTTCGAGCCTAGCCAGTACAACAAGAAAATCAAGCTATCGACTAGGTGTCATATTTTTGAAACTTTGAAAACGCTGGATAAATTAGAGCATGCACTGACTAGTTCTGAGAGGGATTGGTTTGAGAATCATCCACAATTCAAGCACATTTTTCACATGCCAAGGGAACCAAACCACAAGCTTATGGGAATGTGGATGCTCTTACTTCGAACGGCTAAAATCGAAAAAAGAAGGAAGCATGGTTTGTTGTGAATGGTGTTCCAATCCGGTATGGTCTGAGAGAACATGCTTTGATGTCTGGATTAGATTGTCGGTGCTATCCACTTGATTACAAGGAAGCCGGCGGTACCGTGTTTCGAAGGAAGTATTTTTTACGAAAAAAAAAGATTACACTTGAAGATGTGAGGAGACAACTATTGGTAATGCAACCAGATCGTACTCGTGATAGGTTGAAGATGGCGGTTCTCTACTTTTTAGGAAGCATCATTGCAGGCTATACAAAAGACTCGGGGAGAGATGCAATGGGTATCGATGATTTTGTTGTAAACGCAGTGAATGATCTAGGTTTTTGTGTGTCTTTTCCTTGGGGGAGATTATCATTCGAGAACATGCTAGAAGAGATTTCCCATACAATGAGTCATTTTAATGGGGTCGTGGTTAAAGAGAATGCGTTATGGCCTGTTCCAGGTTTCTGTATTCCATTGGAGGTTAGTTAGTTTAAAATTTGAAGTTTTCTCATTGTTGATATTTCTTATAAGTGAAGCTGATTTTAGTTTTTTTCCTTGTGTTGTGTAGTTTTTACTATTTGAGGCAGTTCCAATTTTGGCGAACACTTACGTTGACCAAATTCCTGAGGCGGATGCAAGTTGTCCTAGGATGTGCAGGAGGAAATTTAAGAGGACCGGTCAGAAAGGTTTCCCTCTAAAGAATATTGGTGATACACTTGGTACAACAACGGTTAGTTATCCTAGCAATTGCCATTATTAATCATTTGAATAAATTGGTTTGTAATGTATCTAAAGTAGGTCGTTTACACAGGCAATTGCTAGTGTGATCCCTCATAATGATGAAGAAATTCCTCTTCTCGATTTAATCATGGAAGAAGCTGAGGAAGAGGATACTCATGATGTCGTTGTTGCCAGTTGGATGTGGCGCCTTCGTAGAGGACTACCTGTACTTTTGGAGGAGATGTACACAGCCGATGTGGCTACTCGTTCAGGACAAAACGATGCGAATGAGGAAATAGTCGCCAATGAACAACCGAGAGAAGATACTATTGAGTTGGTGGATCTTCTAAGGACCATGAAGCAGGATATGAAAACCCAGTTCGATAACATTTCGGCGAAGATTGATGGGCTTGAAAAAGGATCGAACTGTTGGAAGTATATGTGAAAGAGCAAGAGAAACCAAAGGTAATACTTCGTAATACTATAGTAATACTTGATAATACTAGAAGGTGTTAACAAAATTTGGTTTCATGTCAGGCGCCTGTAGCTGATGAGCAACCGAGTACTTCGCAAGAAGGAGGGAGAGGGACGAAGAGGAAAAGGTCTAAGAAGTAGTAAAACTATGTTATTTTCGTTGATTTGTCATCGTAGTACTAGTAAAACTATGTAAAACTTCGTTATTTTGTTGGATTTGCGATTGGTACTGGTATTACTAGTTAAACTATGTAAAACTACGTTATTTTCTTGGATTTTCCGTTCGTATTTTTGGTAAAACTACGTAAAACTAAACAAAAACTAGAGAATTCATATAAGTAAGAAAAATATAGAACATGATTCAATTCAACAAGGAGGCATAATCCTAGAAGTCACATAGAACATCATGATTAAACAAGAGAAGTCACATGAAAGATAAGAAACTGATTCAACAAGAGAATTCAAGGAAAAGATAAGAAACAGAATCTGATTCAACAAGTTTTAAACCAACTTAGAATGAGATCGACTCAGATAATATCAATCGAAACACAACCTATCCAGGAGATCGACTCGAGTGGTAAGCAACGCCAACTCCTCCTTTAGTTTGGCAATCTCGTCACTCTTCTCCTTAAGCTCCATCTGCAAATTATAGATCTTAGTATGATGGGGTTCAAATTCCTTCAATCTCTCCCAATGGTTATCAACATCTTTCCTTAAGGTTTGGGTTTCTTCTTCAATTGCATCAGCCCAATTTTTCCGCCTGTGCAATCCATCATCCTGCAAATTATATCAACGAACAGTTAATAAAATCAGGTATCTCAATTGTATTTGATTAAATTTAATTTACCTTATACTTAACGCAAGTAAACCATCTCTTTTTCTCTGTTTCTGTTGGAGATATCTCATTGACGATTCGTTTGCCACATGGGCAAATTCGAGGCATGCCAAAATCACCATCGGCTATGGCTTCTCGCCATGCTTGTAACTTCCTCGCCCTCTTCTGATCAGCATAGTATGGGTCGGCCTCAAATTGTTCCATAGTTTGAGAAGGAGAGAAATAGATCTAGGATCGTCGACTTTGAAGATGAGAGAAGGAGGACTCGGTGTACTTTAGGTTTGGAAGAAGAAAATGAATGAATGGCTGAGAGAGAATGAGCTGGAGTGAAGTGAAGATAGATAAAAAAGAAAGGAAAAACAAAATTCTGGGCACGTGTAAAAGATGTGGGCGTTCACACTGCGTGTTCACACTGTGTGTTCACACACAGTTTTACCGAGTAATGCGGTTGCACTAAACTTGCAAATAGTTGTACTTTAGAGGTTTCTCAGTTTAATTAGTTTTACTAAACCTTAGCATTACTTTTTTTTAGTTTTACAGTTGATGAAACTTAACTAACATACAATTACAAGCTTTTTGCAACTTCATAAGTTAAAACTTATGATTCTATAACTTTTTTCATGCTTACTTGGTAATTATTTACAAAGTGACATTAAAAGTGTAAGGAAACACTTGTTGAGATTCTTCAATAAATAAATTAAAATTGGTATATTTTCGAAAATTATTCATTTATAGTAGAAACCTATGTAGAACATTTATACTATACAATATGTATTATACAATATGTATTGATTTTAGGTAGTACCAATTTTATTATTTTTACCAGTTTTATCTTAGTTCTGCCAGTTCTGCCAGTTCTGCCAGTTCTACTCTCTCATATACACATATTTTGAAAGAAGAAAATATTAATAGACTTCAAATTAAGCTTCAAACCAAGTTTTACATTAAGTATCAAACCAAACACAATTGATACATGAAGAGGTGAATCAAACATGAACATTATCTCCAAATAACAACCATTGGAGTCCTTGTCTCCGGCGCCTTTTATTCTGCGTCCTAGGTCGAGTTTTTGGGCGTTTTTCCCCAGCAGATGCATACCTTTTTGTTTTCTTTCTTCCCCCTCTTATTTTCCGATTCGGAGGTATGATCTCCATATCTTGGACGTCATCTAGGACATCCCATCGAGACTTATCAGGAACTAAATAAATTGTCCTGCAATATGTAATTGCCCACAGCTCCGTCCAATAATACTTAGAACACAACTCATGTAACTCAAAATCCTTACCTCCATATTTTTGGAATGTAATGAAAGACGCCAATGCATGCACACGAGGATACTTTTGTATATC